>VYXD01015575.1:367199-378673 GCA_013397195.1 Hylia prasina
TCATGTTTATCTCTAAATTTTCTGGAGATCATGCAGTGACTTGGATTAGTTTGAAATCACATCTCTGTGCTACAGCAGAGATGGTATTTGTAAATGGAAACAGTCATTGAAGGGAAACACTTACAAAGGTTACAAAAATGACAGTGCTGCTTTACTATGGCGTGGAAAAAAACCAAACCAAACCGAAAGCCACAAACCAAAGCAAACAACCAAACAAAAACATGACACAGACACAAAAAAAAGAAAAACCAAACAGATCCCTGAAGAGGATAGCAAATTGCACTTGAAGCATGGAACAGATCCATGGGCTTTAAAGGAAATTTCAAAGAAGGGAGGGTGTTCAATAATGACCTGCCAGAAATTTCTCAAAAGCAGAAGAGAATCCTCCTTCAGAAACTGTCTAAGGCAGATCATGAAGTGTGAGACAGAGACAGTAAGAGGTGAATTTATTCTGGAAGTGTGGGCTGTCTCCATAGGCCTCCTTGGATCCAGGAGGGATCAGCCCTGGAGAAGTCTGGTTTGATACTTCTTCTTCCTCATAAACCATTTTTTGAATGAGTTATAGAATCATAGCATCAGACTGGAAAAATAACGGAATTAGGTTGGGAAAAGCCTCTAAAATCAAAAACAACCCTATGATTTGTTATAAAGAGAATTTTGACCTCTGACCACCAGTCTTCCACTCTGTTGGAGAAGAGAATTGCAGGATTTGAGCACATGGAATGAGAAACTGGAACTCAAGCTGGGGCTGGAAGTTAAGACCCAGCTTTAAAGCTGGAGAATTACACAAGTCAGGTAATCACTTCTGGTCTGGGACGTGATGATGAGGAACAGAAAAGTGCACAGGTGCATTTTGTCTACAGAAAAACAGTCCCATCTATACCTCCTAGTGAAAAAAGCATATGTAGAAGCTGTAAGGGACTGATCACCCTTCCAGGGTATTTCATGTCCAGTGATAAATTCTACAGCTGAGATGCAACATTTGGTATAAGCTTTTTATTTCTAGGAGGACTTAATATACAGATTTTATGAGCCCTCATTATATAGGATTTGCAAACCCATCTGCCACCCTAACTACTCAATATAGGTGGACTTTAAAAAGAAGTTTTAAGATCCTAAAAACAGCATTCATGGGCGTTTTGGAGGTCTCAAAGGAATTTCTTGGAGTTTAGATTTGGCCTGGCATAGGAAGGACAAGGTGTTTGGAAGAGTTCCTGCTGGCTGTCACGTACCATAGTGCTGTTCTCAGCTGTAAGCTGCAACCATTCAAATGCATTTGGGGTGCTTGAACCTCTAAAAATTGACAATATTCATAACAATGATCATACAAAGTAACAAGAAAAAAGAAAATGACTTTCTTAAAAAACTTATTATATAATCAAGTTCCTCTTTTTTGTTTCCTAAGAAGAAAGNGCTTTCTTAAAAAAAAAGTGGAAACCTATTATATAATCGAGTTCCTTTTTTGTTTCCTAAGAAGAAAGTTACTTTTATGTTCTATTTAGTAACAATATTAAACATTCTAGTCATGTTTAGAGCAGAAACCAAGGATGACAAGCCCTACTTACTATGCAAGCAGCAGAGTCTCCAAGGAAAGAGCCTTCTCACATTAAATGCAGTATTTGGTTCCAGTTCCAGGGAGCTGAAATCTTATTACTGCATTCCTTAAAAACAACGTGAGCCTTGTAACAATAATTAATGATCATAATCAAGGTCAAGATAGGTGACATTTCCCATGACCTGCCCTGAAATCTTTGGGTTTTCCTCCATATGCTTGCCCTGGACTTTGCATTTCTCAGACCAGGCTTCAAGTTTTCATGGCTGAGGCGTTTCTTGGGGGGATGAAGTGAGTTTGCTATTTTGTTTACCTGGTTGGAAATTGGATATTTTGCCTCTGTGCTCTCCTAGGGGAAGTACAATATCTAAAGGTGTGGGAAATAACACACCCATCATATCTTGTGGGCTATCAAACAGATAGTTAACGAAATTCTATTGGGTTTATGACCCAAAAGCCAATCTCTTAATCAGGTCTCAAAATATCAGTAATTAGCAGTATTAGCTTGGCCATCTAATTGTACCAAAAGAGACCCTCATGAGAAGCCTCTACTTTTATATACAATTGTAAATGCACACTTCAAGGATATTTTAAGCTTCAAGAATGTCTGTTTAATTTTAAGAGATTTGCAGGTCTTTTATAACTTCACTCTTTCTTCTCTATCCTTTTGGAGCCCCTCACCATTACCTGACAGAGGCATCTGCTGGAAATGAAAATCAAGGACAAAAATAATCTCTGGTGGTTTCTGCAAATTGCTGATTGCAGCTGCAGCAACCTAACACATATAATCACTTAATTCCTGCAGCAAATTCTCTATATTCAACACTTAAATCTGCAGGTTATTCTTTTTGTCCTACTGCAAAGGGCTCTGATTTGAATGCTTTTTTTTGGGGAACTTCTCAGTACCTTAGGTAAAGTGTTCTTGTTTCAGGTCCCAAAAAAGGCACTTCTAAACACCACACTAACCTGTTCTGTGTAACACTAACACCTAAAGCCTTGCTTTTGCATTTAGTTCCACTTCTAGATACAAGCAGAAATGATCAGTATTCCTTACACACTGGGAAATGAATTTAAGGGGAAATAAAAAAGCAGGGGGAGATGTATTTGGATGTGTACATCCAAGGGCAAACCATTTCCAACATTTGACCACNGGAGAGTGAAGAACAGTCTCAAGGTGTGTGCACATCCAAGGGAAAACCATTTCCAACATTTGACCACTTGCTCTTCAACAACAACAACAAAAAAAATCAGTAAGAGTTACACTGCCAAAACCAATAATGTGGCAAACAAAGAACATTATTTATTTGTTGATTATTTAATAAAAAGTTCACACATACTAATTTGCTGTTTTTAATGCTCAGTGCATGTTGCTGTTGATGCATTTTAGGATAATGACATCATAAAATTCTTGTCATTCAAGCCTCAATTTAGTAAATACAGATGTTTCTCAGAACTTGGGAATACCCTGAAATTCAAATCTGAGCTCAAGCTTAAGCACCACTATGAGTTAACCCCATTAGAAAAAGAACTGAACTCAGAAAGAGAAAGGTAAATATCTCAGGAATTCAGCAGGTTTTGATTTTTTTTTTTACATACTTCATAAGAAGCAGATATGGATGTGAGAGCTCCTGATTCCCTTGCTTCTTCAGTGATGCTTTCATGGTCAGGTGCAAGATTAGAAGGGAATACCATGGAAGTGGTAATTGGTCACAGGATGTTATTCCATCAAAGAGAACCCATTTTCTAAGCTTACTGAGGTTTACTGCATTGTGTCTTAGTTAACAGAGTTCCCTGAGGTACCCAGAGAGAAAATACTGGGATTTATGAGTGGTGTGTGTTTCATAAAAGACAAGAGGCTAAATCTAAAATACATTCAGGAATTACTTCCCACTTTAGTGCTGCACAGAGAGTCTCCAAAGCATGAGGTGCTGCTTCACTCCCACTCTCCTCCAACCACAGCAGCCATCACATTCTGTTAATTACAGTGAATTACCGTAATTAGCATTGGGGTGTCCTGACTTTCATATCCAGCAAAGAAAGCTGCACCAGCTCCAAGAGCTCAGGTTTTGGCCACGAATCAACCACAGCCACGGCCCTTCCACAGCTTCTTTTGTTGGATTTTTGTATCCACGTATGTATTTATTTACGTATTTTTAAATGTGTATATGCAGGACTTGTTACATGTGAGGGGAAGAAGAGAAAAGGCTGAGGAAAAGCTTTATTTGAAGGGATCAGGAAGGCATCTCAGTAAATAGGGTTAAAAAGGAACTTGGTAAAAAATAAGGATTAAGGATTTCTTGCACAGCCATAAACACTACTTGCACACTAGCTCAAAAGACATGGTTCTCATTACTCCCAGCAAAACACAAGATTAAAAAGAAAGAAAAAATAAACACCATAAAGCAGAGTGATTTTAACCACTGACACCAAGTATGCACTCAGTACAATCCTAAGGTGAGTGAAAATGTTACAAGTGGCTGCTGTTGACACTAAATTTTCCTGCTGCTGCTGCTGCTTTATCTCTCCACGCCTGATGATGCAAAGGCTTTCCAAGTGCAAAACACTCTGAAATACTTTTATACAGCCACATTATATTGAAATCTCTGAGGGCACCTAAAAAGGCCTACACCCAAACTCTTTTTTCCCCCAGTTAATTTTGTGCTTATTTAACGTGTTTCAATTAAAACCTGGAAAGGGAACAGTTGCTCCACCCTGAGCAGATTCCCATTTATTCTTATCCAGAGAGCACACCTGGAATGTATCACTCACTGCTGCCTTTTCTGCTGCTGTGCAGAAAAGAAAAGATTATAAAGCCACAGGAGGAGAATCAGCTACAATACTAACTTGAGTGACACTTTAAACTGAATCTGGAAAAGACACAATTGCTGGTGAGCACAAAAACCCTGAGAGAACCAAAATCAAAAAGGAACTCAATTCGACACATAGGGAGCATTTTTTTTTCCAAGTCATCTGAATAATTTCCTTAATATTTTTAAAAGCTGCGTGTTACTCCACAATGGAAGAGGAGTTATGTTCCAGTTTCAGATGTGCTGAAAGAGGCTGATGCAGTTTGCAGCCTTGCAGTTTGCCTTCCTCCCTCAATGCTCTGTGCCAGGCTCAGGCTCCGTGGCCGAGGGAAAAGCAGGAGTGCTCCCTGTGTACGTGACCCCGCTGACGTGCAGCCCTCCAGGACCTGCAGCAGGCACTGGGAATGTGCTCAATCTCCCCCAAAGCCAGGCAGAGATTCCAGTGGCCAGACAGCAGCTCTGCTTATCAGCCTGTAAACAAAATTCACTGATAAAACTGGCCTTCTCTTCTTTTCCATAAATCTCCCCTCCGGATTTTTTTTCTTTTTCCCAACAACTGTCACGATGCTGAAGAAAAACAATCTCTTTGCCTTTTTGAACCTGGTGTCTCTTACAACAGCAATCTTTTATAAAACCAAAGAAAGGAGAAGAGCAGTGCTTTGCAGGGATGGCTTGGTGGATTTTTAGGTTGGGTTTTTTTTTTAATACAACCCAATATTTCCAGATGAAATAAGCAGTGAAAAACTGTTTCACTTAATAGCTGAAACAGTTGCCTTATAAACAGGTTTGAAAGCAGCCTGAATTATTTCACGGCAGTTAAGTGGAATATACCCAGCTGAAAGTTTATATCCAAAATAATACTGCTGACACTGGATTTTTTGATTCCCTTAGTTTAGAAAAGGATGACATCAGGTGAAGACTTCCTGGGATTTCTGGGTGTTGAAGGGTAGTTTAGCTACACTTTTCAAATACACTGAAGCAGAGACTATTTCAGTGGGTACAGCACAAGGCATGACTAACCAAGTCCTGCTTGCTAATGTTGGAAATTTGATTTTTTTCTTGAACACATTTGAAAAGTTGGATTCGCCACCTCCCAGTTCCATTCTGCAGAAAATCCACCTTTAACAGAACACGTAATCAAGCAAAAGCAAGGCAAATGTGCAACTGTGAGAAGTGTTGTCATACTCATGATTTTTCTTATTTTGTGTTTTACCTGTCCTTTCTCTACTCCCTTCTATAAGCAACCATCAAAAACCCTGATTAAATGCTTCTTAAAACACAGTGAAACCCAGGGAAATGCAGATATCCCCAGAGAGCTACTCGATGAGCACTGAAATGGACTGGGGGAGGATGGAAAGGAGAGCTATTGTTATTTTTATTTGAATTCCATTCCCAGCCAGCAGAGAGAATCTAATGAGGTCACACCAGGCATCTCCCCACTGCAGATTAATCTCCATTATGCAGCACAGCCCATAATGGGGGGTAATTGTGACCCATCACATCTACATTATTTTTCCAATATCAGAAATCTCTGCATGTCTCACAGGAAGGGAGAAAAAAGTGATCAATCCAGAGAAATGCTTCAGGACGTTACTAGAAAATCATAAATGGCAGATAAAATATACATTATGCACTTGCCCACTTTTTCACAGCAAAATCCATTCTCCGTGGTAGTTTCCTGCCTTGAAAAAATGTTCTCTTCAGAGCAATATTGAAGAGGATAGAAAATACTGTGTAAATATGTTTTATTTCCCCTTAATGTGGCTGTAATACCTCCCTGTGTCCAGCATTCTTGTGTTTCCCCTATGGCCACAAGGATATTTATTAAGGGTTTGTCAGCTCGTTCTCCTGAAGACATTCCCAGGGGATAACAGCTGCACAGGCAGTGATAAGGGTGTGACCACATGTTACATCAGAAGCAAATTCTGGTAGTAAATACCAGTAGTAAGTACAGTGTGGTTGGATTCTTCAACATGATGGATGACAAATGTGTAAATGTTTTACCATGAGTATTAAGTTTGCTGAATAACTGGTGACAAAATACTTGTAAGTAGAACAAAAAGTTCAGAGAAATCTGGAGAGCCACACCTTCACTGAAATTACAGTGATTTGGGGAGAGCTGATGACACCAGCCACAGCTAAAGACACTTTTTCCAAGCAAGGGTCTAGGTCTACTTCAGTACCTGTAATCTTAAAAGAACAAGTGCTTTCTTTTGGTTTCAAAATACAGCAATATTGCAATAAGGACATTAATAAACAGTAATTAACACTGAGAGCAGGAGGACCACCAAGCACAGAATAATTAAGGTAGAAAATGACCTCCAAGATCATGAACCTTTGACCAGACAGCACCACATGAACTGAAGCACATCCAGTGGTTTCATACACCATTCCAGGGATGTGACTCCCCCACTTCCCTGGGCAGCCCCTTCTGATGCTTGGCCACCCTTTCAGTGAAGAAAATCTCCCTCACGTCCAACCCGAACCTGCCCTGATACAGCTTGAGGGTATTTTTGGATTCAAAGATTCCATTCAGATGTCAGAAGAGATTTAACAGAACATGAAAACCACATGACAGGAAATTCTAAATTGGACAGGTACTGTAAATAGTGTTTTACGGGTGGATTTGCATGGCCAACCTATTTTTTTTTCTATACAAAATTCTAAATTCTCACTGCCCAGTATTGCACAATTTTTAACAGTATTTTACCATCATAACTCTTAGGACAGGCACAGACTAGGACATACAGCAGAGTAACTTTGTTTTCCTGCTGTTTCTTTACCCTTGAACAATGGGGGAAAATTGCCCAGCAATGTACATTTCATTAATAGGTGTGGTGGTCACTGAGAGGAAAAATGGAAGCACAGGAGCATTTCCAGTTCTGTAAATCAGCCTGGGAGAAGCAGCTGGAACAATGTCCTCCCTCTGATAAAACTATTATCTCCATGGTCAGGGCATTTCAGGACAGCTGCTGGAACATCTGATGAGGTGTTTACAAGGAAAATTAGAGGCACCTTGCATTGCTGTGCTGGCCCTGAGCGCTTACCCAGATCTAGGAGCATTTATTTGGCAGGAATTTATCCCTAGGTGATAAAAGGGGAAATTCTGATCTCATCCCATGGTGGGAGGCTAAGCAGATAGGCAGAATAAAAGCTCAAACAATGATGGTATTTTTGCTTATGGAATTCTCTCTGAACTCCTCTGAAATAATGGACACAGATCCCTGGAAAGCATCAGTGTGAGAAATCAAATTTGTAACTCATGTTTCCAGCTAAGCAAGTGATCAAAATCCTTATTATAGAGGGCAGAGGGAAACAGAGTAACTTGAAAAAACTTGAAAAAAATCTTTAAAAAATGTAAATGAAGCTCACTTTGAAGGAGATAATTTTCTAACTATGCTTGGCCAAAGAGAAGTAATTTTGAATAATTTTGAAAGCCCTTTTGGAGAATTCAGCTACCAAAATATTTTCTTCTTTTCCTGCCTAAACCACTGCTTTTCTTTTGCTGCCACTGAAGTGAGGCAGCACTGGGGTGGGTAGACCCATTCAGTGTGTTAATTTTGTTCATCAGACAAGGAAATTCAAGAGTCTGAAGTGAAACTAATTAATGCTCCTCTCCCTACTTCCCAAATATCTTTAATGGGTGCCAACTGGACATAGATACCCTGGCAAGAATTTGACGCAAAGGTTTGACCCAAATTCAGATTCAGTTCCCAAAGAACATTTAAAGTATCATAAACCAGAACAGAATCAACTTCAAAAGATTCATGCAGTTCAGAAAAACTTTCCTTGTCTCTTCTGCCTGTTTTATAATTTAAATAAAGGACTATGCAGATTTTCTAGATGCAAAACAGAAACCACTTGAAATTCTGTGCTGGTAAAGTCAGCACCCAAAATGCTCATAAAGATTCATCAATTAATGAATTAAGATAGCTGAATCTTTTTAAGTAGGAAATGTGTCAAAGATTTTAGAAGGCTTAAAAGTCAGAAAAACTCCTAAGCCTGAAAGAGTTAACGGGATTTATCAGCCCATCAGTACAAAAAAATGTCTGCTGGAGGAAATGGGAGGTGGGGTGCTCCTGCCCGTGGCTATCACCGAGTGACTCCACCTCAGGAAGCTTTATCTGGGCTGCTTTGGGCCATCCCACTTCCGAGTGCTGCTTCCCCTGCAGCCTCCCATCCTTTCCCCGCTGTTTTATGTGGAACCCAGCAGATCTGGCACTTTCTGTGTTTAACTCTCCCCGCAGGGACCAGCAGTGAGCGAAGTAAACACTGTGCCCTTGTTTGCAGCGCACGGGCAAGCCAGGGAAAGGCTCCAGTCCTGGCATCCTTCAAGGGATGCTGCTCTGTGCCAAGCTGGGAGCACAAAGACACTCCAGAAAATATAGCTTTGGTACTGCCTCAAACTTCCCTCTTTTTGGGAGAGTCTCTAGCTATTAGAGCTCTGCTAAGGAGCATCTCTCCAGCTTTAACCCTAAAATTACCATATCTGCAGTTTGCCAGCTGGCTTTAGTTTGGAAAAAAAAAAGGGGGCCTGAATGAGGGCTCTGGCAGCTGGATCCAAACTAGAACAGGTCTGAGCTGTATCTAGAGTACCTAGGGGTGCAGGAAGGTAGAATGCTGAAGGCAGTGTTCAGTTCTGTCATCCCACCTCACATTTTGTCCTACATGGAATTTGACTGGCTCGACAGAAACAACTTGAGCAAGTGGTTGCAGCCCGCTGCTCCCCAGATGAATTCCAACCAAACTCCACAACGCTGAAAGAGTTTTGGTTTTACGTGGAGGCCCAGAGGCCTGCCACCAGGGCAGCAAACACCCAGAAACACGCCTGTAGCTCAAGGTGAGAAAAGCCTCCCTCCCAGGAGGCTTTGCAGCCACATGATAAGATCTTCTCACTTCCATGACATTATTGGTTAGTTAGTTGATGTCCCCCCTGTTAAGGCCCTGTTCATCTTGTACTTAAACTTTCCAGATTGTTCCTCGCTCCTTTAACCCCCATTCGCTTATTTTTGCCGCAGAACTCCACCCCCATTATCCTATTGGCTGCCCCCGGTGTCTATTTACGTCTCTGCGCCACTTCCCTTTATCCCTATTGGCCCTTGACCCTCAGCTCCGCCCCATTTTCTCGTTTATAAACAAGCAAGCGGCATTGTCCTCATCCTGGTTCGTGTCCCTGAACCTCCATTCCGCACCTCGGGACTCCCTGGCTACTCCTGTTTGTATCCGTGAATAAACAGACGTGGGACATCCAAAGGAAAACCTTCCCCGCTCCGTCAGTGCCTTCACAGCCCCGCGCTGCCGCGGTCACCGGCGGCGGCGGCTCTTTAGGACCCGGCGGTGCCAGTGTCGTACCCGCGATGCCGCTCCGCGCCTCGGCACGGCACAAACACCAACCACAAACACATCGGCACGGAGGGGTCACTATTCTGTTCTGCTCATAACCTCCTACAAGTGGCCTGTGGGATGAAGATGTAGTTTTAATAAAAATAAACTGGCTGTTATGGAATGCACTTAAACTTGGGAACAATCTTTTTTCGTTGTATAGTAACAGTTGGAGCTGCTGCTTTTTGCTGCTTCGGTTGAATCCACTGAAACCTTGGGAAAATAAAGCAATTTCTGAAGCCGATGCGATTTTCTAAAGCAATAAAGTAATTGCTTTCACGCTACTCCAACAAATCATTCCCATACACACTCCCTGCTTCAAACTGACATTTAGCATATACAAATGTTTGGTACTATGCTGCTTTAGAATGGTGCTTCTGTGTCCACTGTTCTAAGAGGCTTTATTTAGATCTGCTGTGCTATCTCACACAACACACACCATGAGAGCAAATATCTCCCAAGTTTTGAGAGTTTCCCAAACTGATCCTTAATCCTGAGAAACTTAAACAGCAGTGCTTACTAAATCCCACTGAGATCTAATCTTAGGCCAAAGGTTTCTAATAATTCATTTGCTGAGTCAGGCCTACAGGGCAACTGTAAGTCAAAAAAAAGTTGGTGGCCTAGGGATTCAACTCCATGTCCAAGATCAGGGAGAAAAAGACCTGTAGCTACTCCAAGTGACATCTTCAAAGTCCCCAGCACATCAAAAGTTAAAAAGTAATCTTGCTTTTCCACTGTGTTTTACTCTAAGTGGAAAAGTTCCCATGCACTGATATATGTGAGAAACAGCACTTTTTCATTAAATAATGCAGTGCTGATGCTATGTGCAGCAAACTGAATTTATCAGGCAAAAGATGACAAAAAAAAATGGGGAACCCTTTTCATTTAGGCAATAGGACTTCCATTGTTCTAAGGAACTGGGCTTATCTTACTTATTTCTGACTTACTGATCCAGGACTGCAATGTCATCAGAGAACTTCCGTGTTACAAAAAGGTGTTCACACACTGCTATACGCTTCCAAACAAGGTTTCCAAAAAGAAAGGAACTTTATCAGAAAAGTGAGAGAGCAAAAGGAAGAGAGGGAGGACTTCTTTTGTGTGGAGCAGAGTGCACTTGTGCCTGCCTTTAAACAATTTCACTTTGCTCCGGGTTCGGGTTCCCCGGCC
This sequence comes from Hylia prasina, assembly GCA_013397195.1. Classification (NCBI taxonomy): domain Eukaryota; kingdom Metazoa; phylum Chordata; class Aves; order Passeriformes; family Sylviidae; genus Hylia; species Hylia prasina. Next base: position 378,108 of record VYXD01015575.1, read on the forward strand.
GCCCCGAGGGGTGCGAGGGGTTCCCGCCGCGCTGACCGCCCCTGCGGTGCCGGGCGAGAGGCGGCGGGGACACGAGGGGAACCCGCCCGCATCTCCGTCCAGTGACCTTCCCGTGCCCTCAGCGACCCACAGCAAACCCGCATCGCCTCCCCTCGGTGACCCTCACACGTCCTCAGTGACACACGAGACATCTGCCACTGCCTGAGTTACACCTGCAGGATACTCCGGATGTCTGTCAGAGACCCTCCCGGTTCCTCAGCGACACTCGAGGCACCGGCCTTCCCCTCAAATAACATTTGGGTCCTATTAGCAACATGAAGGGCACACACCATTCCCTCAGTCACCCGCATGCCCTCTCAGCAACACAGAGGGCAGTGCACTTGCCACCTCTTCAGTGACACTCCTGTCCCCTTAGAGAACATAAGCGGCATCTGAAAACCAAACAGCAGTGTAACCCCAACAGCATTGTAACCAACCAGCATTGTACCCAACCAGCATTGTAACCAACGAGCATTGTAACCAAAGAGCATTGTAACCAAAGAGCATTGTACCCAAACAGCATTGTA
>VYXD01015575.1:379494-450357 GCA_013397195.1 Hylia prasina
TCCGATCTATTGTACCCAAAGAGCATTGTACCCAAACAGCATTGTAACCCAAACAGCATTGTAACCCAAACAGCATTGTAACCCAAACACCATTGTAACCAAACAGCATTGTAACCCAAACAGCATTGTAACCCAAACAGCATTGTAATCCAAACAGCATTGTAACCCCAAACAGCATTGTACCCAAACAGCATGGTACCCAAACAGCATGGTACCCAAACAGCATTGTAACCAAACAGCATTGTAACCAAACAGCACTGTACCCAAACAAACAGTGCAGGTAAAACAAGCAAGACAGCAAAGCCAGTGATATAACAAGCACAATCAAGAGCAAAATAGCAAATTTTAATTAAACTTGTAAACTGCAAAATTCGCTAAAAGCAAGTTAGGCTGAAAAAAACCAAGAAGCACCAGGTGTGTGCTGAAGCTGGAGGTAAGAAGTTCAAACGTAATAAAGACCACAAAAGTCTTCATCAAAAGACCTCCAGAAGACTGATGACCACCACAGAAAGAACTGACGCATGTGCAAAGCCAATAAACTCTTGTAAAACCGTAACAAAGCTTTATTCAAATAGGAGTATGCTAATGACCCATTGTAACTGTGACCTTGCATGAGAGGACTTTGGAAATAAAACTGAAAGCTAAAGAACATTGAGGGAGGTTTGGTGGAGAAATCCACCTCACTCCCAGCTCTCAATAAACAAATCCCTGCTCTGTAGCAATCTGATGATAGAGTTCTATTTTATTGCCCAGTTTTGGGCTTCCCATCATCCTCCCCTCAGTGACTGACACTCACGGCCCCTCCCTTCCAAAATATTCATTCAGTCCCCTGCAGATTTTTTTTATTATTATTTTTTCCCAAAAAAAAATGTTGCTTTTGGACCTTTAAAGTTACCTCAGGTTTTATCACAAAATTTTCTCTGCTTATTCTACCCACTTTACCTCAGACATTTTCCCGAAACCAATTTTCTCCTCCAGAGATCACCTCAGGTTTTCTCGCCAGAAATGTCCGCCGCACTGCCCTCCACGCATTACCACAGATTTTATTCCCACACTGTTCAGTTTCAACCAAAAATGCTCATCCCGTGCCCCACAGGTAACCACAGAGAATTCAGCCATTCCTCCCCCATAAAGTTCGTGCTGTCCCCTCTGACTTAACTCATTTCTTCTCGCCATGCGAAGCACCGTGCAGTCCCGCGGCGGCCGCCGTCCACTCCTCCTCCGTGTCTCACCTCCGGGGCTGACCCGGAGCGCCTCCCGGACGGGGCATTTAACCCCACCCGGGGCCTCGCCGGGATCGGCGAACGCGCTTCGCGTTCTCCCCGCCGCCCCTGAGAGGAGACCGGGGTGCGAAGCCGCCGCTCCCGGGCGGACACCGCCGGTCCGTGCTCCCGCCGCGGCTCCTGAGGGATCTGAGGTGCGAAGCCCGGACCCCTGTCGGGTCCAAGTTCCGGCCTCTGCCCCCAGGAGCGACCCCGCCGCGCCCTGCGGTGCCATCAGCGGCACAAGTCGCATCTTCCTCCCCTCAGTGACACTCATGGCGCCCCAGCAGCGCATAATGGCACTCAGCCGTTCCGTCAGTGACCTCTTGTTCCCTCGCTGACACCTGCGGCACCTGCCACTAGTTCACTGTCACATGTGTATTCCCTCAGCATCACTAAGGGCACCCCACCTCTCCCTCAGTGCTCATTTTGGTCCTCAGCGATTACCTCAGATTTTCCTTCCAAAATACCATTGAGATTACCTGAGATTTTCCCTTCATAACAACTCTATCTGCATCTGTACATTACCTCTGATTTAAGCCCCAAAACGGCACCTAATGATTACCTCAGATTTTATCTCCAAAATGGGTTTTTTCCCTCTACTGATTCCCCTCAAATTTTCCTGCACTAATGTTCCCTATTTTTCCCATAAAAATTATCTCCTATTTGGCCTCCAAAATATTCATTCAGTCCCCTGTGGATTACCTGAGATTTTGCCTCCAAAATGTTCTTTCTGGCCCTTTAAAATTATCTCAGATTTTTTTCACAAATTTTTCTCCGCCTGTCCTCCCCAAATTACCTCAGACTTTTCCTGCCTATTCCCAGACTCAGCTTTCTCCCCTAGAGATCCCCTCAGATTTTCCCACCAAAAATCTCTGCTATATGTCCTCCACAGATTACTGCAGCTTTTATTCCCACAGTCCTGTGGAAATAAAACTCCTCAAGTTGACTGCCACAATGTTCTCCCCATGCCTACAGGTGATGTTAGGGAATTCCATTCCTCCCCTCTGAAGTTCTTGCTGTCCCATCTGAGTCACAGCATTTCCTTTCAGAAACTGAAACACCGTGCAGTCCTGTGACGGTGCAGGCTCATCCATTTTTTACCCTAAATTCCCTGTTCTTGGTTTTCCAATTGTCCACAACCATTTCTCCCCAGTGTGACATTTCTAACAGTTCTTTCACTGCCACACCACAGGTTTCCAATCCCTTTTTTACGTAGCCATTCCAGCCGAGCATCACAGTTTTACTTCTATTCCTACCATCTGTCTTCCTCGTTATCCTGTCCTATTTTCTTCCCTTAGCATTCAAGTAACCTTCTTCCAGCTTGCTCTGTCATTTCCTGTGAACTTCCCCAATGACCCCCAAAGCTTTACTTTCCCCCTCACGGAAATAAAGCCCTTTACCCTTCTGGATGCTTTGTGGACAAACTCAGTTTGGGAAGAGGCTGGTGGCAGAGGCACTTTCACCCCCAGTCTGGGTGACTGCCTGTAGCACTCACAGGTGACCCCAGAACCATAACCACGCTGTTCTGCCATTCCCAGGACTGGAGATCTCAGTCAACACCTTCAATTTTATGACTAAATTACAAATCCATTACAAATGTGCAGTTACTATTTTTTGTTTAAGCCTGTAAATGTAAACACTTTTGTACCGTTTTGGTACATGAAGACAAAGTGTCCATCTGGAACAAAGGCTACCACCTTCTTCCCCCTGATAATTTTCAGCCTTCACTCCAGACTTTAGGAAAGTTAGAGACAGGTCTCCTATTCAATAGGGCAGATATCTTGCAAGATTATATACTTTGTTATTTTACAGCCTTTAGATTAGAAATTTCAAGAGATGGAAGGTATTTCTATGACACATATAGATAAATCAAACATTGAATTAATTTGAATGTTCCTGTTAAATCCAAAGGCTTCAAATTTCAAAGTTGATTGCGGACCATGTGCTGTTCATCAGAAGCACTAGGGGCATTTATTGAAATCATGACGTATTTTAAATTTGTTTTAACAATCCATTGTAAATTTTAAGCCAAAGCATACAACATCAGTAGGAGTAACAGCATATTGTTACTCATTGTTTGTGTGTAGGCATGGCCAAAAATCTTCTATGGACAGTAAATTCACTAAAAACTTCATTTTTTTCATAAATTCAAGTTACACAGAGAAGCATTTGAAGTCCTATTAAGGCCAAAATTTTTTCAAGGAAGAATTCTATTATAAAATATCAAAATACATAAGAATTTCAAAAGAAAATGTTCTTTTAGGTTTCACAATTTTGGCATTTTGTTTTACAAATTACCTACTCTTTAAGGAAAAAGTAAAATAAAATAAAATAAAATAAAATAAAATACTAAATAAGGAAATCCCATGAACTATTATGTACAATAGATTGGCGAGCAGTATTAAGACCGAAAATACGTTGGGGATTTTTTTGGCTTCTCTTTTTAGCCCTTTTAGATGAAGGACCAAAATATTATTATTATTCCAGCTGAGCACAGAGGGGGTTTTTTCAGTTTAGTAAATATTCAGAAACATCCATTTTCCTGCTTTGTGCTTGGGAGGAATAAGCACGTGTGAGGAAGGTAGGGAGAAATTCAAGGGGATGCCATGGATAAAATAAGCAAAGCAGAGAGAGTAAAGAAAGGAGTTACCAAAGGTAACAAACCAGATGACAAATGTAAATGTTTTTGAACTCTCTGCTGACATCAGGATACCTCATAATCATTTCCTTTCAGATCTTTCTGGTAACTCTGCTCTTCCATTAATTCCTTTTCACTGAGGTAATAGGGAATTACTTTGTTTAATGATTTCCTAAAGATCCAAGAAGGCTAAATATCCTAATAGGGCAATTTTACTTCACAAGTAGTATTGCATTCACCAGTATAATTGAATAGTAGTATTTTCTACAGTAGGCCATGTCCTTAGCAACGGGGTATGCAACATCCTAATCCAGAGGCAATTTTGGCAAAATGATTATGTCCTTTCCCAGAGCTAAGTATCAGTCAATGGAGAATCATCAGACAGATGGTTTACTCTGAGAGAATATTTAATAACCCAAGAAAAAGAGAGAAGAACCCTGATTACCGACTCCCTCTGGAGTAAAATTCCTCATGCTTGGGGGTTTGCAACAGTTGATAATCTCCTTTGATTGTAAGTGCAGCCTCAGGACAGGAAATTATTCTCAAATTGTCTTGCCTCTCTCACAAGCTTCCTTTCTTCATGACAAGAGTATAACAGATGGAGACTCTGAACCAAGGTGTCAGCCATGTCTTCTGCTTAAAAGACAGAACTGTCTGATGCAGCATCAGAAAAATCTTGCAAATAACTGAATCAGCTGTTCTTTTACCTATATTACTTAACAACTAATTAAACATGTAATATAAAAGTGGCCTTTAATTTGCTGGCATTCAGGAGATGTTTTAGGGCACATCAAACTGTCTGTCTAGTCCCGTTTGCAGCAGGTTACTGCAGCAGGCACTGAGTGAAACCCTGACAAAGTGCACTGCCACATAACACCCTGAAACAAGCACTGAAGGGTCCCACAAACCCCCTTCCATTTCTATTTCTGTGAGTGCCAGGGGTTTAGAGAGAAATTAATATGTGCTTTTCCCTCAGTGTTAGGGCCCCTCTGTTCATTTGCAGAATGAAAAGTTCTCTAAGCCTTTAATGTAGGTCAGACTCAGCTCTTCACGGCCTATTCAACCAAGATGCAGCTATTAAGCTTCCCTTGAAAACATTCTCATTTCCCAAGCCAAGAGCCCTGGCTCAGAGCTGTAATTACAAACTGCAAGTTCCAAAATTAGCAAGTGGTAAAGGTGAAAGAGGATAGAAGCACAACACACCCATGATTCATTATTTGTTGAGTGAGGTCCAACACTGGATGGGAAAACTAACGAGCACTTTTTGCTTTGAGCTGACTCAACAAAACACATGGAAAGGGCAATTTTCATTGGATGCACAGCGAACAGAGATCCCACTCCAAAGGGAAGGATGCTCCTCTTGCATCAGTGTGGAACTCTGGTAGCTTCAGCTGATGAGGCACCTCTGCCAGATCTCTGCAAGTGCAGGCATCAGGTGATCAGACAAACTCAAGTGTCTGGCAGAGACCAAAGCAACCATAACACAGAAACAATAAAACTTCTGTGCGTTGGAAAACTGAAATATTGTAGTATTTTTTCACTTAAGACAGCAGCTCTTTCATAGCAAAAGCGTTCGGGCAAAATACAGTAAAATATGACAAAATATCCTGTTAAAAGCTGGTGTTTGTGATGGAGGCCTTTTCCTAATCCAGAAGTGCGTAAGATTTCCTAATCTGCAGACCTTTCTTCTTCCACAGTAAACAGGCATCGTTAAAACAAGGGAAATGCATTAATTGCATGTTTTCCTTTCTTGCTGCTTAACTGCATTCCTTTGCTTTTATCATGAGCAGTAATTCCCCCTCACACACCCCCCCTTCAGTCAGTGAGTTTCCACATTACTATCGTAGGGTTTGAGTGCTGTTTAGCATGGAAATAGCATCAGATTACCTAGTTTAAAACAATATTTTGGCAGGGTTCAATAACTGTAGTCAAAGGATGCTTTATTTGTATTTCAGGTAGTAAAGTACTAATTTTTCCTCTTTATACTTGAGGGGAATTTCAAAATCCTGGGTTCAGAACAAGTTAAGCCTTTGTGTTCCTCAGGAGATCTGAAGTGTGTTTTAAAAAAAACAAAACCAGCACAACCCAACATTAAAAATCTTCAAGGTTCCAAGTCATACCTGTCCTGTCAGAGCTGGGGCTCAGCACAGAGAGCAGGAGGCAGCCCATAAAGGAGCCATTGTGTGGGGAGCAGCAAGGACACAATCCTGCATATATGGAGGACTGACTTTTCTCTCCATTTTTTAATCAAGCTTTGTCTCAGAGCACCATGGTCAAATATCCTAGTGGCACCTTTGCCTTTCAAGTGCATCCTTCACTTGATTGTCAACATAATCCATCCTTCTGTAAAGACACTCCAGGCTTTGTTTCATTAATGAGATCACCTTCTCTCCTCTCCACTCACCACCCTCACTGACTTGACCTGGGTTGCTTTTTCAAGCTACCAGACTGGTCTCTAGTGCCATCTATTATAATACATTTTCTCAGCATAAGAACAGTGACTACAAAGAGCTACATTTTAAAAAAGTTTAACTTTTGTGCCTTGCCAAATTATCACTTTCTGGAGGCATCTTGGAACTTCAAAAACCAAAGAAAACAGAGGTGTAATCGCTTATCTCTAAGTTGTTTTCTCTCTATGCATTCTTTTTCATAAGCAAATTTGGGAGGGAAAAAAAAACCACCTGCCTTCCACAGGTGCTGAGTGCCAAGGTGCACATTACCACAACTTTCTTAATTGGACTGTTTGAAACCAATTTTCAATATCTCTGCAAATAATCTGTGATTCACAGGCAAATTTTCTGTATACTGCTTGATCATGCTACTTACCTACTACCTGTCTCCTTTTGAAACCATCAGTTCTCACAAACAACAAACAATCCCTGCCCAGTTAATGCAGTTAACTGCAGACAGAAAAAGCAAAATTTCACTCATCACTTTTTAGGTTTAGGAGAGTCATGTAATGCTTTGGGAATGGTATTCTTTAATTTAATTCTCCCAGTAAAACCTCTCCCTCCTGCCTGGGATGGGATGGAGAGGAGAACTGGAGGCACAGAAGGTAAAACTCTCAGATTTTTGTCTTCAGCTTTGGACTTAAATTATGCTGAACATTATGCTTTTAGTTTCAGCATCAAGAAACCTCAATTAAAAGGCCATTTTAAATGATACTGAGACGATTGCAACAGGTATTTGTAATTTCTTAACACTCATGGGTTTAAGAGATACTTTTCACAAAGTTTGCAATGGAAGCATGAAATAATTCCAGAGTTCCTCTGCAGCATGTTTATCATGGGCCAGCCTCCCTCTCTCATAAACAGGCTGTGCCTGGAAACTGGAATTACTCACTTAACGCAGCTTTGTTTAAAAGTCTTCCCTTGGCACCCCCATCCCCCTCAACCTTCCAGCAGGGAAAACGAGGATGTTTTGGCCCCATTTCACTCAAGAATATGCCTACTTTCATCACAGTCAGCAAATACTTAGGCACATGCTGTGTTTTATCTTTTATTTTCTTTTTCAAGTGGCCTTTTTAATTTTGTTAGCCCTTAACTCCTTTTTCAGAAAGTAGAGGGCTTTACAAGTGGTTTTATATCCCTTAGAGTTCTGTTAAAACAGAAATGAGGTTTTTACTTGTGTGAATCAATCCTGAAAGTGAAAAAAAACCCCAACCAAAACAAACAGCATAAATACACCTTCTTTTTTTTTCTTCTTCTTTTTTCTTTTCCTGAGGAGAGAGATTTGCAGGAGATAACTTTTCCTAGAGCAGCTGGCACAGCAGGAGAAAAAAAAAAAAAACAACACACGGACAGGCTTTCCAGCCTGCAAACCCTTCTTCAATTCCCAAGCAGGAGTATTGAAAAGCACAAGGAGTTTTTCAGTTGAGTGTTATTAAGTCAGGCATTGAGACCCATCTTGCAATACCTCAGGAGCCCCAGGATGTTCCATGGACCTGGAGGTTTTGTGTGTGAAGTCCTTCTCTCCCATTACTGGAGCAGGTTCTGCAGTTCCTTTCCTTTTATTTTATTTCCTTTTTTCCCCCTTTCCCCCTCCTCTCTTACCAGAAATTCAGCTCTTATGCCTTCCCTTGAACATTTGATAGTAATTTTACAAAGCTGTACTTTGGGCCTCATTCTTCCTTGCTCCCCTTGAAAAAAATGAATCATAAATGGGACATAGAAGCACCTGGTTTCCCTGAGAGAACACAAATCTTAGGTAGCTGCTGCTAATTGGACATGTCCTAAAATGCAACCCTTACCAGATTCAGCTAAAGTAAATCAAGGTGCAAACAGACAGTAGGAAATAGCCTTGTTTTGACAGGAACAGGAATAACCTGGAGTGTCTGTCCCTGAATAAAGCAAAGGCAGCTATTGATTGAATCCAGCTCACTGGGATGATGCAAATTAAGCACGAGATTTATGTCCTGATGTTCAGATCTCAGTCACAGAAACTTTTCTGAGAGCTTGCATGCAAAGTTGCTTGTATCACTTGCAAATATGCACTCGGGGCAGCTTTTCTGCTTCTCAGGAGACAGAAACAGCTCAGAAATAGCTCAAAGACACAAATGAAAGCTGTCAAATTTGTGTTTGGAAGACACAGATAGAAGCTGTCTTTGTTTGTTTGTTTGTTTCCAAGAGGGCAAACAGGGACAATACAAGCCTGGGATAAGGGTGGGAGAGAAGAGCTGGGAGAAAAAGGCAATGAGAGGGAACTGAAACGGGAAATGTTCAGAGGAAAAGGAATTTATAACCCTAAAGGAGATACTCTTCAGAGCTGAAATAAATGCAGGACCCCTAAAACCTAGCAGGCCTTTACTGACTGCATATATCTATTAAACCCAGTGAGAAAGGCACAGTTCATTTCCCTCAAAGGTCTGGGCTTGCATCTGTGCTGAGCAGTAAAGACAAAAACCAAAGATTCCTACTCCCCGTCTGGAGCTGCTAAATAATTAGAACATCCTTCTTAGCCAGCGTGCCCTCAAGAAGCTTATCAAAAGGCACAGAAAGAACCTAATTTGTATTTCTGACTGTAAAAATGTTTATTTAAACAGATACTATTATTCAGGACTCTTTTTTCTTTTCCGTGTGGGTTAGAAACATAATCAAGCACACTGTAAATGGCATATTCTCTTCACATACATTTCTTTTGCAGTTGTTCCATGATCTGCTGTTCAAAATGCTCCAAATTTCAAAAAGGCTACAGGCTCTAGATCTCTAAGACCAGCCTTTGTAAGAAAGTTTTGGAATATTTTGAAATACATTTTTATTTTTCAAATATATGATCTGCCTTTCCTGCTTATATTTTTGCATTCATAAACTACAAATATCAAGGAACTCTTGCTACTTTTACCTGTTCCTGCCAAATTGTCTGTGTGGTGGTTTGACAGCTAAAATTAGATCATAGGTGAAGGAAAGAAGATGCAATCCCTTTTCTGAGGACACACATCTTGTCAGGGAGTTTCCCTTCTCAGGAATAAAAGAGCTATTTTCTTTCTAGGAATGAGTGACTTATCCCCTTCAAGTGGCAAGTATCAACTGGAAACAATTACCTTTGGAAAGAGGAAGTTTTCAATTTTAGGATGAGTGAGCACCATCTGTAATTTCGTGCCTTCAGGCTGCCTTAACTAAAAAGTTCAATAAGTTAAAGCCAGGAAAAGGGAAGAGGGGAAAAAAAAAACCCCAAACCAAGGCAAACCCACCCCCCCCACACAGTTTTAATTGTTTCCAGCAAAATGAGTATTTTAGCTTTTTGTTTGCACACAGATATTATGCTTGTGGAATGGCTGTAAGTAGTGCTCTTTTTTTTAGCATTTTCTGAGTTTGTTTGAAGTGTCAGTGCTACAGTGTTGTGAGGATGAAGTCCAGATGTCATCATCATTTTGATGTCCGGGGCAGATGATGGATGATCCTCAACGTTGTTTATAAACAGAGGGCAAGCACAGAGCCAGCGTAACAGCCTGGCTGGTCTTGCATTTTAGAAACATTGAAAAAATACAGCAGATACTGATTCATCCAGAAGAGAGTTCTAGAAATTCCATTTTTAAAAAATATCATTTTACGTAAGAAAACAGCCCCAACTATTCACACGGAAATACTTCCCCCTCACACAAAGGAAATGTTTCTTTTTTGATCTTCATGCAAAGCATTTCAGCAACTAGAAACTGCAAAACCTGAGAAACTGCAAAACCTATCACTTCTGTTAGAACAAATAACTGAAAATGGGCTCTTATCTGAATCTCATCCTAACTCCAGAATATAAACATATCGTTGGTCTGCACAGAGGGCCTGGCAATATCATAAAAACTGGTTTTCTGAGATGGTTTTCAATCCCACTGTTTAGGACAGGGCTGGAATTACCATTTTCATACACAAAGCATGGTTTTGAAGTGTTTTAACGCTTCACATAATCCAGAGTTAAAACAGTTTTTATTTTCTTTTTAAATAAATGCAGAGAAATCAGCTGAGTTGCATGCAGTAAGGCAAAGGGGCTGGTTAATATTTATATTATATTATTATGTTACACCTTATAATTTTTTCCCCATCTATTGTCTGCTTGGTTTTTCCAAGAACTTTTAAAATTTCTGGATGTCTTACCAACTCCATTCACCCTTTACTTTCTCCACATGCACTTCTTAGCTAAGGAACTGCATAGAATTGTTTGACATCAAGGTTTTGATGCTACATCCAAGCATTCTTTATCTGATCATGCATGAAATTCAGCTGGTTTGGATTTTTTGGTTGGTTTTTGGGGGGGTTTTAATTTGTTGGAGGGTACTTCCTGTTGAACTGATCATTTTCTCTCATTCCCAAGGGTTTTTTAGCACAGCCACAAAGGGGAGATCCCAGCCCTCAGATATTCAAGGGTGGGGAGGGTGAAACAACAAGAGGCAAATACAGAAATGATGTGACCCAAGGCCTGCACAGCCCTGTTCTTTCCTGGGGAAGGGGAAGACCTTGATCCACAATTAGGTACAGAGACCTTGTGACTTGGCAAAGAAAACAAGGCCAGAAAAGATAAAGAACTAGGCAGGATTTCTCTGGCATTGTGGGGCCTGATATATTCCATTTTCTGCCAGTTTTCCCCATTCTTTGCCTCATCCTATTGTCACTACCCTTGAACTTAATGGTGTTCATCCCATACCAGCAGTGCCTGTAAGGAACACCTCTGCACATCATGACATGATTTGCCCTTCTGCTGATAGTAAAAGCCTCTTAAGGGAACCAGGAAGAAGCTTCTTAAAACAAATATGGAAAGATTAATGTGTCTGAAGGACAGAAAACATTCTGAAATTTTCAGAAGCTCAGTTCACATTTTAATCAGTTTTGAGTGCATAGTAGCTTCCTTGTCATTAAAACCATGCAAGAAAGACATCAGAATATTTTTTTAAATTCTATCCTGCTTGCTTTCTGTGAGAAGTGCTTTCTGAACTTCCAAGTTAGCTGTGAAAGAGTATAATGTTACCATCTGGATAATGCCTTGGGATTCAGCTCTTTAACTCCCTCTGTCTCCACAGCAGCTCTCCCAAAACTCCAGCAATGCCCTCTGGGTCCTTCCCAAGGACCCCTTGCCCTGTTCCAGGAATGATGTGGTGTGTACAGAATAAAGTCTAGGTCCTTGCCAGGAGCCCTCGTGGATACTGCAAAAATTAAACCTCTCCTGCCTGGAACCAGGACTCCCTGTTTTATAATTCTGCATTTTTACAGCACCCCAAGAAGGGTTTGGAACAGTCCTTGAAGACCCTGTGCCTCCCTCTGAGCCACTCTGTCACCGTGCCCTTCCTCACCCATGAAAAGGGGAGACAAGAGATTGGAAAAGTTACTGGGTTGAGATTAGAATAGGGAGATTACCAGTTACCATCACAGGCAAAATAACCTGGGAAAAACTAAATTTATTGCCAAACAAAATCAAGACAAATTGAAATAGCAGCTTCTGCCCACTCCATACCCACAGCTCCTTCAGGGATAGTCACCTGCTCCACCAGGGCCTTCAGGCAGCTGAGGCAAAGCTCCTAATGTATGAAAGCAGTGCTTCAGCTCAGCAGTGTGCTTTCATGCTTTTATCAGAAGCATCTGAGAACAGACTGGAGCAGGAACACAGCCCTGCTAACACACCACTCTTCTCACCTCCCAGTCAAAGTGCAGGGAGAAGAATAAAACCAGGGAACTTTGCCTTATTTTAATGCTCTCAGCATGCCTGGTTTACATGAATTCCTTTTTAAGAACTGAGTACCAGCTGAGACAGAAGATCTGACACTTCAGTCTGACCCAGTATTGAGCTCTTACGTAAGTTTTCATTTCTGTTTACACGATTTTCTTCCCTCCACCCTCCCCTCCTCCTCTGCATCACTTGTCCATATCCTTCTGCAATTCAATTTGGTTTCAAGTTATGTAAAATGTTTTCATCACTCACTGCAATGAGCTATCATCTGAGTGTGCAATCCTGTTCCAGGCCACAGAGTCCCTGGAGAACACAAACTCTCCAGGAGAAATGGGATTTCTTTGATGTCAGTGCACTGGGAGGAGGGAAGTGGCAGAGGCATCCTTTGGAACCACCCCATTCAGCCAGGATGCTCCATTTCCAAGTGTCCTAATTGCAGCCAACTCACAAGGACATGAGGCCGTTCTGAAGTCCTGGGTATTTTCTTTTTAACTACACCACATTTATTCGAAACAGCCAAATGTTTTTCTCTTATTGATAAGTGCTGAAACAATTAGAAAACTTGCTACATATAAGGACGCAATTAACAGGCAGCAGACAAACCAAACTCCACGGAAATTTTTTGCGGGAATAAGGACATGAAAAATCCTCTTACAGAATTCTAAAATCAGTGAATTTATTGCATGTCCTGAGTAGCTAAGATTCTCAGGAAGCACAAGTTACAACACGAACATAAACTGTGAGTAAAAATAAAGACATTAGACTGAAAGTTCAGAAATCTGTTCTCTACATTTTTCTTTTTAAAGGATTAATGTGACAAGATCAGCTTTAACACAACAATCTTAAGGACAGGGTTATAGATCATGAACTCCAGAATCTCCTCACAGAAGTTAGTCTGGGGATTTTATTCAGGAGCAGAAAACATCTATTCAGCACTTCCTTTTACCTGTTGCTAAAGTACAACCTCCTTCCCAGTCTAACAGCACAAAAAGCAGGGAAGGACCTGGCTCTGTGTGAGCTCAGCAATAACAAAAACGTTTCTATATCATCAACACTGTGCTCAGCACAAATCCAACATGCAGCCCCACACCAGCCACTAAGAAAATCACTTCTGCCAAAACAAGCACACATGCAAAAGAGCTTCAGAAGGTGAATAATACATGTACATAAACACGTGCATATATATAAAAATAGCTGGGATTTGTTGGCTTTTTAAAATGTTTTAACCTTAAAAATGGCTTTCTGTTGGTTTGGGGTTTTGGGGTGGGTGGTTTTTTTTGCATATGAGAAAGGTTTGAAAAGGCTGATGCCCTCCTAAGAAAGATGGAGCCAGGGATGCAATGAGCCATTGGTGCTGCTCCAGCCCTGGCTGTCCTGGCAGAGGATGCTGTCCTGCCCGCTGTCCAGCTGGGAAGGAGCAGGTGTTCTCCCAGTTCGTGCTGGCCTCTCAGCTGGACACCAGCTCCAATCCAGCCCCGGTGAAACCAAGTGAGAGCCCATCCTCCCACCACGTTTTACCTTCTAAAGGACCAGTGGCAACAGCCTCGGTGTGAGAACTGAGGGAAGAGACCAAGTCTCTGCATTTCAACCTGTGCAGTTCACAGCTGTTTCAGTAAAGCCTGGGCTCATTTGTGATGCAAGTGATCTACTTTGTGTTTTCAACTGCACCCTTTACAGCGGAGGGGAATCGGGCTTTAGCAGAGGAAGGCAGGGATCAGAAATAACTTCAATGAGCACAGGGAGAGTTATCTGCGGTAACAACTTCACGAGGAATCAATTGTGCAGTTACAGGAGAGAAGAAGTTGCCGAATTGGGAGATGCTGACTCCCTCCAAGGCACTCACCTTGCGGAGAGACCCAGACAAATGAGAGGGCTGGGAAATCACCAACTGTGATTTTAGGAAAAGTTTCTTCACTGACAGGGTGGTTGGACACCGGGAGAGGCTGCCCGGGGAATGGTCACAGCACCAATGTGACAGAGCTCAAGAAGTGTCTGGACAACACTCCCAGGGATGCCCAGGGTGGGATTGTTGGGGTGTCTGTGCAGGGTCAGGAGCCGGATTCAATGATCCTTGTGGGCTCCTTCCCACTCTGGATATTCTGTTTCTATAATTCCACGATTCTGAGTTTTGGCAGCAGCTTCCCTGAAACTGAACCAGGAGGATTTCTTGTTGCTGTATGGAGTTTTGCATCACGAGATTGGTTTTGAATGTTTATATATTTGTTTATCCAAAACACAGGACGCTGCCCTTGCCACTGTCCAGGGTTTGCCTGGGAGCAGGATGTAAGTGCACAGTGAACCCAGGTGCCCAGGGTCAGCTCCCACCTGGCACAAGAGCAGAATGTTTAATCTGGGATCTTCCTTCACCCACAAACTTGCTAGATTGACAGGAATTATCTTGTTGGAGGAACAGGCAACAAACCCATAAATCTTGTCTTGCAGAGAGAACTCCATGCCTGAGGAAGGCTGTGTGACCTCTCTTTCTGCCATGAAGGATCCCATGTTTGGGCAAAACATCTACTTGGAATGTACTACATCTACATCTACATGCTGCCTGCATGTGAGAGTCCTTTCCCCAGCCTATTCCTTGAACATTTTGACAGGCTATTATTTTTTCCCTCATCCCATAGGATTTTATGGTGGGAAGGGGCAGGGGAAGATGTGATTATATAATTTTGTTTAAAATTTCAGAGCAGCTTTAATGCTGATGAATTTGACAGGAAAACTGTATGACAGCAAATACAACACAGCATGTTTTGTATGAATTAACATAATAACACACTTCTAAACTTGCTAATCCATGTCTGACTGCCGTTCCCAGGTCTGAACAAGCACAGTGCTGTGGAATTCCAAAGTGCCTGATGTTTACAAGCAACCTATATATGGCTTTTTGCACTGTAATCTTTCACAAGAAGAAAATGCATTTTTTTCTCAGCTGATAAAGATGTTTCTGCAAACACTGAACTATTTGCCAATCTCTTAATCCAGTAAAACCCAGTAGCAGGTCATTACCTTGTTGTTGTGTATGCACATCAGCTACTGTAAATAATAATATTTATAAACACTCAATGCTTTCCTGTACTCTCTCAAATTTGAGTGAAGAAAAGCCAATGGTTGTGCACACAAAAGTAGATCAGCTGCCTGATAAGTCTCAAAAATGCAGGAAATTTATGACTTCAGTTTCTCCTGTGCTTTTTTGTGTTTTTACTCCCATTAACAAACTCTCTGTTTTCAATAGTTACCACTCACCTCATATTTGCCACTGCAGAAGAAACTACAATTCCATCATCATCCATTAACCAAACTACTTGTCTCCCTTGCAGTGATTCTTAATGCATTGTTGAAAAAGAAAATGTTACCAAAGATCTTCTCCAAAGCATCGTTCAACGTTGAAAAAAATACCACTTTTTAAAATATCAACATTGTTAAAGCATGGCTGAGAGAGGTCTGGTTTCCCAGGCAAGCTGCAATTTTGCACCACCTCGTTTAAATCCACACAGGCCAAGAGATGCCAGCGGGAAAGAGACCAAGCACAGGAGTGGGACTTGGTGAATTCTGATCTGTGGCTGAAGCTGTTATTTTACTTAAGTTTTCAAAATACTCGGTCACAATGCATAAAACAAATCTGGCATTTAAAGTGCAGGGCCTTCCACACTGGGCAGATCTCCTGAGGGTGACATAAGAATACATTATTTCCAATCCAGCCTCTGTTTCAAGGCTCTTTTCCTTCTCTCTTTCAATTTATTATAGGCATGTGTTTTAATGTAGTATTAAGTTTTTCATTGTGGAGACTCTACTGGTTACTGCAATATGAGTTTCATTGTCAATACTGAATTAATTATATAAAATGTGAGGAACAAAAAACATTGGGAAAAAATAAAAGCTGCTGGAAAAATGGATGAGGCAAACTAACTATCCATAGAAGACAGATTTAAACTTTATCTCCATGGCTGTGATAGCAACACTGCCCATGAATTTCACCTATGAGATTATTAATAAGGGATATACTTTGTTGATGGTTTGAGCAAATTAATTAGGAGCAAGTGAACTGATGAGGTGAATGAAGCACCTGTAAAGCTAACCTACAGATCAGTGACAGAATAACAATTTGAACTGCTGCTCCTCTCTGTGTGATAAAGAACTGCTGCCCCTGCCAAGGATCACAAAAGTAGACTGGAATCATTTTAATCAATGCCAAATGCTGCAGCTCTGAGCAGGATGGATGGAAGGTGCTCCAAACATAGAGAAGGAAGTTAGAGAGCAGTCTTTGCTCAAGAATGAAACACAGAATTACATGAGAAGAAGAACTCCCATAAAGAATTACAGGAGAATTGTGTGAGGGAGGAGAACAGAGCAGTTCTGGGCCTCCCTACCAGGGGGACCTGGGTCTGTCACTGAGACACTAATTCAGGCTCTCCAGAGGTTTTGAGAGTTATGGAATCACAGGTGGCAATGGTCAGTGTCCTGGATCCCTCCACCAACTTGCATCATTTGTACACTTGGTATTTTCACCTGCAAAGGTCAGTGGTTTCAGGGAACAAGTAACAGTCAGTAGGAGCCTGTCTATAAAAGCATCATTATTACTCCTTTATGTCAATCTAACAAATGATTTCTTGGTAACGGATCAGGAGAAACAAGTGTGTAAGACCTTGCTTTAGATAAAGGGGAGACGTTTTAGATATGAAGTACATAGGGATGATTCTGATCTCCTCAGTTTTGATGTCTGAATTGAAATATGCTTCTATACAATGACACCTTTATGATCCAGGGACATATAAGCCTTAAGGATGGCACTCCCTGAGATAGGAAATCATGTGTCTATTGTATTTTCCAGGCTAAACATTTTTCAGAACTAGAGGGAAAAAAATCTTTAACCTCTTCCTTAAATGAAACCCGGTTTCATTTCTCTCTCCCTTAAAATCACTTCAGCTCTGCCATCTTTGCTTAGGATGAAGTGCAGTTGACTTCATTAATAGTGCCAGTTATTTTCCTTAGTGTGAAACACAAGTAAAACAGATTATATTGCCTGTCCTCAGCTGCACTTTGTACTGCAGCTTTTTTTTCTCTTTTCAAATGCAAGGTGTGAATGCAAAATAATTGCTGAGTGGGCTGTTTTGTATCCTAACAAAATACAGCGAGTGACAGGGAAGTTTTATGGTATAAAAGGAAAATACATAAAAGAAACATGCAGTACTTGGAATGGAAGGAGCTATAGAGCAGCAGAGAAAGGAAACTATCCTTTAGGAATCTACCACGTGGACTGTTATGCTGTAAGTATTTAATAATATTTCTGGGGGGAAAGAAAATTATATTTTTCCAGTCATTTTGCTGGCGTCTTATCTTTCCAATTAAATTTTAATAACAAATGGAGTTCCTTCAATATGCTTCAGTCGATTCCACGGACACATGTCACTCCTGGTTTAAATTCTATGTCCTCTAATAAGAATTTTAATACATCTACTTATGGGAAATGGAGAGGAGCAAGAGTTCAGATCATAAATTTGAGTTATTGTCTCATCATCGACTTCGATGCAGTGACAACAATTGACATCACTCGTACTTTTTGTCCATGTTATTCATTATTCCACTCTGTGTGGCTGGGAAAAGAGGATGTTTCCCAGTTGACTAATGGCTTTAGTAGCCTCCCTTGCATATATATTTTTCAAGGTTTCCAGAAGTCTTTGGGTTCAGCTGCCAAAAATTGAAACCAAGCTGAAATTATAATCAGCTCCCGTTCCAAGCCTAGCTCCATTTCAGTATTTCCTTAGGAAAGGATAAACAACACAGCAGCAAACAGAGCTGGAAGGAGGAAGGTCAAGGACCAGAATCAAGAGTGCCAGCTGTGGGCACCCACTACAAAAATATTTAGACAAAAACTAGAGATCACCTCTCACTTCTTCCCACCTGGTTAAAAATCTTCCTTTTGCCACTTACCTATCAGACAGTCCTACAAATTATTGTTATTTTGATTTCCATTTTGTCATTTCTATGGCTGAATATTGAGCCAGATCAAATAATCAGTCACGTTAATTTCATGTGATCACGTTCACGCACATCTCTCTTTTCAAAAATTGCTTTGTATGGTGGCATTTTGAGACTAATAATAGAAAAAAATTATATCAATATATAAATATAGCATCAAAGCTTCTTCCTTTTTAATACAGACTTCCTTCTGAGACTTCAGTGTCTACATCTGGATAAATTTCTATCATCATAATTCTACTGATTTTAAATATTCTGAATTTTGACCACGTGGAAGTTTTCCCTTGAGGTAGTTTAAGACATTTATAGCTGTGGGGTGGGATGCTGTTATGGATGAAAAGGTGATTAAGTTGTAGGAAGAACAGAGGATAAAATGTTCTCTCCTCTGCAACTCAGTTTAAAAGTATTAGAGTTCCTTATTATGGCTTTTAAGAGTATATTTTATACAGAATTTTGCAATACTGAAATAGCTGAAACAAATGTAAAATTTAGTGAATTTTCATGAATCTCTGATTACCTGTAAAAAAGTGAAGGGAATTTTAAAAACTATTATCAAAGAATGATGAAAAAATTTTGAAATCCACATACAAAAGCCAAATAAGGCTCCATGTCTCCTATAATAAAAGACGGGATAATTGGATTTTATAATGCAAGCAACTTTCTCTGAACCTGAGAATTCTTTGGTTATAGGGATATTTCCAACAGCACTGAGGGAAAATGCCAATTTAAAAATCAGCCAACAAATATATTCTAAGTATCAATTGTCAGTGCAGTAAGTATCCGATGTCACTGTCATAACAATATCATAACAGATTACACTTATAATTGTCCTACAGGAGAAGACACAAATTCAACAGAAATATGAACTACAGTTACCAAGTGACAATAACCTAAAAAATCAGACAAAATTATTAGCAGAAATATTGAATTGTGGATAAAGTCTCGTGTCTTCTTAGCCAATCCCAAATTTAGAGGTTTGGAACTTGATACCAGAACAAAAATTGTTTAAATTTCAATTATTACTATTATGGACAGGAGATGTTCTGAATTACTGAAATTTGACAAAGCCAGGCACCTGCTTATGTCGCCAAAAAATATATTTCATCACTATGGTTGCAAAAACAAATAGTGACTAGCAAAATGTGGTTAAGTGAAATGAAATGATTGAGAAATGGAATGACACAGGGGCTGAACTGCATTAGCCTGCAGAGTGCTTGAGCAAAAGTGGATTTAACTGGGTGAACTGGTGGAGTTTGCTGTCTTAACTGCTATAGCAAGATATATTTTCTTCTAATTTAAACTGCAGGACCTGGGAGCAATTCCTGGGATCAGGGACTTCAGTCCTTACTGCCACATCAGAGTGAGATCTGTTCTGAATCATCCCCCTCCTGTAACTTCATTTCCATCGAAAGAAAACCTAAACATGTGTGCATGAACTGAACCACAGCTTTATAAAATTCATCTGTCCTTCATCCTGCCCTTCCATTGCTCTTCATTTTCCTTCAGTAAGTCCTTTAACACTTACAGAAAATAACTGATAGTCAACTATAAGTTATTCTATAACTAAAACTGACAAACAGAAAGGCAACTTGTTTAGAAGTCGAAGGTTTGGACATAGTGGAGTGTTTTCAAGTTTATTTTTTTTTTATTTATAGATCCCCTAAATTTTTCCATTGATGGAAAGGACACTGCAATAAATCTGGTCTAGTGACAATAGACTCTTGTTCCACATTCACTGGTGGGCCACAGGTGGAACAAAATCTCATTTTGGCGTGGCAGGTTCCAGAGTAATTTACAATTAACCTGAGGAGCACACTGGACCTCCAGTGCTTGACAGGAATTTCACCATCGCCTGCCGTTTTATGGAGAGTCAGATGTTTTCTTTTGGGGGCAAATCATTCAGGAGGAGTGAAGGAAAGTTAAGTTTGAATAATATGTGTGTTTTGAGTCCGATCCAAAGCACACTGATTGTCAGAGGGAGCACTTGCCCACATATTCCTCTGCTAGCAAAGATAACTTTTATAAGAAGCAATCATTTTAAATGACTCAGAGTATAAATGGATAGCATGAGGTCATAAAGGTATTTCCTTTCCCTCCCCTGCAAATCTATGGCTCTTGCATGGCACAGCAGTTCATATTCAGAGCCAGACAGGCTCCTCACAGAGGTGCACTGCCATCCTCTATAACCTACAGTGGCAGGGTTCAGTTTTATGTGAGGAAAGGTCTATTTAAAATTAGTAGATGTGAGACTGATCCTGAGGCCAGGAAACATCTCAGCAGTGACACAACTTCACAGGACAGGTGATGGGTTCTCTGTCTTGTAGTCACATCACACCCAGGCTGGATTTCATTGTGCACCCAGAGTGATGTGAATGTGCACTTAAATTACAGGCAATGAAGTGTGGTATATCAAAAAAATAACTTCTGATTTAAATATATGATTTGGAATTTAAAAACGTATTGCTGAAAATAAACCCTGAGTTTCTGCTTTCTGCAAAATCACGTATTCCAACACTGGTGGGATTAATTTTTTAAATTAAATTAAAGAACAAGTGGAGTGTACTGGAAACAAAACTTCTTTGTGACTCTGTTTGTGGCTGTGCTAACAGAGGATGAGAGAAGAAGTCACATATTTCCTTAGGAGATGTAACTGAGCCTTTCCCAGCTCAGGGGTACCTGGATGCTGGGATCAGTTTCCTCAGACTATGTCAGTGTCCCAACCAAATTCCATCGCCGTGCAGTAACGAATGGACAGGTTTGCAGCCTGTAGGATGAGATCACAGGTTTCTCCTAACTTAAAAATTGCTATAAATTACCCCCGAGCACCACGGCTGTTTGTTTTTTCAGTTGATGTGTTCATCCCTAAAGAATGTCTAAGAGCTATAAATAACCCTTAACCACCTCATGATTGAACTGGTGGAACCAGAGCCAGCAGTCAGAAGCCAAATGCTTTCACTATACACCATCAGTATTCTTTTCAGTAAAATAAACTCCACATACTTCAGGACTTAAGGCACAGAGGCTCAGAAAATCCAACATGAGGACAGCCCACTTCGGTAAATAATCACATTTTGGGAAAAAAAGCATGATAAATTTCACCATGGGCAAAAGTGTGTTGACTTTTACAGACATTTGGTATAAACAGAAGAGTTACACCACTGGGTGTCAGAGGGATCTAGACTTGAATTTCCTCAGGGGATGCAGCCACTGTCATTTTTGGCCTTTGCTGTCCCACCAGAAGATGGGAGCAATCCCTCATTCCCAGAGCCTGCTTGTGGCAGCAGTTATTGAACAGCTTTAGCTGAGCTTGGAAAAACCACAAATCTCATCTGTTTGAGGTCAGAGGAGCTGATTTGGACAACAATTACACAGCGCCCACTTCAGGAGTTTATCTGGCCTTTCCAAAGGCCCAACAAATGCAAGGAACAAATTTCAATCCCATCAAGTGCAAGGAACAAAGAGAAGTCATGCTCAGAAACCCAGTGATTCAGGAGGTCGTATCTGGGAGTACATATCAGCATTTATAGAATCTAAGGTCCCAAATTAGAACTTTATTCCCATTTATCAGTGAATTACTTCACTGGGAGCTCTATGTACCCTCAAGAAAGCAGGGCCTGAACTGCAGAGTTTACACCCTGAATTAAAACCAGCAGCAGAACAGAGGCAGGCAGGAAAGCCAGGGAAGGAGAGATAACAGTTGTTTACATAAATCACCTCTGGAATGAGTCAGCAAAAACCTAAAAGCAGAAATATTTTGCACTCCTTGAAAATAACAGACAAAACCAGGTCCAAATGAAAGCAGAATCGACCTTTGTTCAACACTTTGAGATCTGAGAGAGCCAGACTTAGCATATGGAATTTTTCCTTCAGAAGAAATGAGAATCAGCATCCACAAACAATATTAAAAAAATCCCTTCAGAAAAAACCCAAGCTCCACCACAGCCTCCCCAAAAAAGGTCTTTTTTTTGAAGACAGATAAAACCAGGTTGTTATTGCCTTTGAGTAGAGTCACACCATGTGGAGAGTTCTGGATTGCAGCACACCTTTGAAGAATGGACATTTCTCCTAGCAGACCTCTAAGGTGGGGTTTGAGGGTTTCTATTGGACCTTTTTGGGGATAAGTGAATATAGGACAACGTTCAATTTTATTACTTCATAGCTTCTCATATAATTTTTAGGTAGAATAACTCTGATTTGTAACTGTGTATTTTTGTTAGCTGATTGTCTATTTCTTTGAGGGGGATCACATAAATATGATTCTTCCCCTAAAAATTAAAAAAAATCCTTTGTGAAAAGAAGTGTGGCATTGTCACAGATCCTACATTCACTCAGAAAATACATATACATATACATATACATATACATATACATATACATATACATATACATATACATATACATATACATATACATAATGGATACATTTTTAAGAAGACTTTTTAACTTCCTAGGTGGGCTTTTTTCCTTTGGCTTTAAAAAGAAGAACTGTGAAAAATTTTCAACAGCTGGCCCATTTTCCTTATAGATAAAAATCTCTTCCCTGTGAGGGTGGGGAGGCCCTGGCACAGGTTCCCAGAGAAGCTGTGGATGTCCCTGCATCCCTGGAAGTGTCCAAGGCCAGGCTGGATGAGGCTTGGAGCACCCTGGGACAGGGGAAGGTGATGGGATGGGATGATCCCTAAGGTCACTTCCGACCCAATTCATTCTGGGATTCTCTAAAACAACCTGAAGCACGGCATGCTGACTATTGGGTCACCACCCAAGTGCTGCACACATCAAGTGAAGCTTTCCAAACACACAGCCAAACAGAGAGCACACATAGAACCCCAAATTCACAGGGGCTGCAGTTTTCCATGGAAATACACCGTGTACCAAGATAAGCTGAGAGTTCTGTGTTCTTGTAAAAAGTGTGTTGGAAACAGCTGCTTTTTTGGACCCACCGTCACGGAAAAAGGATCCAACCGAGGTGTTGCAGTTTGAATTTTGTTGTATTTCTTTTTTTGGCTTTCTGGAGGGAGGGAACAGGTTTAAATAAACATTTTGATTTGGGTTCTGCAGGGTCTTAGAAAGCAGCACTGTGTGGACACTGACGTATTTGGACTTTACGTAAAGACGCTTTGCCATTTTTGAAGCCAGATCTAACCTTTGTATCAACAAATCGTACACAAAAACTTCAGTCTGAGCCTCAAGGTCAGAAAACATATACTTAAAGGGATTCTTTGTATTTGATTTTAAAAATACTCTCATTTACAAGCAGATTTTGAATGCCTGCCACCAACTTTGAAAATAACCTTTTTATTTATTTCGAATGTTCTTAAATATGGGTCTCTTCTAGCAATGTGTAATGATCATAGAGTACATAAAATAATGGACAGTCACATGTATTGTATGGTCTGAGTCAAATCCACAAGAGGATTTACAGTTAAGGGTGGACTTAATCTCCTGCTGAAGGACTTCAGGGCAGCTAAATTGTATTTTACGTAAAAATCAAATTTACAGCTCATGCAAACGAGCTAAACCAGTGAATAGAATGTATTCAGTGACATGAATTTATTGCAAGCTGACTTTTTTATGCATATTAAGTGATCACTATGGAAGGATGGATGAGGAAGTGATTGTCACCCATTGCTGAGGCCACACCTCAAATCCTGTGTCCAGTTTTGGGTCCCTCACTGCAAGAAGGTCACGGAGGGGCTGGAGCGTGTCCAGGGCAGGGAATGGAGCTGGGAAGGGTCTGGAGCCCCAGGAGGGGCTGAGGGAGCTGGGAAAGGGGCTCAGCCTGGAGAAAAGGAGGCTCAGGGGGGACCTTGTGGCTCTGCACAACTCCCTGCCAGGAGGGGACAGCTTGGGGGGTACAGGGACAGGATGAGAGGGAACAGCCTCAGGCTGTGCCAGGGGAGGCTCAGGGTGGACATCAGCAGGAATTTCTCCCTGGAAAGGGAGCTCAGGCCTTGGCAGGGGCTGCCCAGGGGGGTTTGGAGTGCCCATCCCTGGAGATGTCCAAGGAAGAGCTAGACATGGCACTCAGTGCTCTGGGCTGGGGACAAGGTGGTGACTGGTCAAAGGTCTGTGCAAATACATTTTGGGAATATAAGCAATCCTTTCAAGATCAAAGTAACAGATCTGGTCTATCAAATCTGATGCAAAAGTGTATCCTTAATATTTTGTTGTTTAGTATTTTCAAATGACTCCAAATCACAAAGATTGATGAATAAAGTAGCATTAACAACACAGCATCTGTATCCTGACCCTGGGATCAGTGGATTTTAAAGAGACAAATGACATCAGCAAAGCTCTGATATTTACACCTGCTTTTCTCACCTGTGCAGTTCACTGCTTTACCTGGAAATCCTGGACTTGGAAAAAGCTGTCAGGAAGCAAGAACAGAAGAACACATATCTGAAGAAATGCTCCCAAAGCTGGGAATGTACATATGTTAATATTCCCTTCATCTAACGTCAGATGTAGTTTCACAGCTTCAATTCTGGATCCCATTTGTCTGTGGAAAAAATGGATGATTTCATTATTCCCAGATTTATATAACTTCTATCACCCCAAGGCAGTGGCAAGCCTGCATTTGAGACTCTTGTCATCAACTATCAATTATTCTACAATTTATGAGATGCTTTTCTATGGATACTCATCCAAAACCTAGAAAAGTCCATGGAAAAAAAATTCCCACTCAGTTTAAAAAGCTTCTCTTGATTGGACTCTTGTCCAGGATATTCTGCAATAAGAAGTGGGCAAAAACTCACACTTGTTGAAAAAAACCAAAAAAATCCTCCCTGTGAGGGAGGTGAGGCCCTGGCACAGGGTGCCCAGAGCAGCTGTGGCTGCCCCTGGATCCCTGGAAGTGTCCAAGGCCAGGCTGGACAGGGCTTGGAGCAGCCTGGGACAGGGGAAGGTGTCCCTGCCCATGGCAGGGGTGGCACTACATGGCTTTAAGGTCCCTTCCAACCCAAATCATTCTGTGATTCCATGAAGTTTAACGAAGATGAGAATAAGACTCGAGAGATTTCACAGTTAAAATCCCCTCAAATCTCTACCATTGTAACTATTGTCAGATGATGATGATGATTATTTTTATTATTAGTTTTTAATTAACAAATTCTTTTTCAAATCAATGGAAAAGAATTTGTAATGATCTGTCATCCATGGAAGCTGGAAAACCTTAAAGTTATGCTTTAAAGCTTTGCTAGGCCAAAGAAGTGATTTCATGAAAACTGAAAGAATGGAAATATGTCCCATTTTGTCTAAGTGTTACAGATGAATACAGAATACAGAAAATTCATGTCATTACTAAACCAAAATACTTTAGTGAGTCTTACTTTGCTGAAAAAAAAAGTGCCTGAGTTTTTTTAATACACAGCCCTTTCCATCAGAAAGTCTTTTCCACCAAAGGGAGTCTTGATTGACCAAAATATTCCTGAGAGCCACAAACCCTGGGGAAAAGCTGGGATTAGCACAGTTGGTCAGAGCATGGTGCTAATAACACCAAGGTCATGGGTTCCATCCTCTTATGGGATATCCATTAAAAAATTGCATTTGATCATCCTTGTGGGTCCTTTCCCATTCAGAATATTCTGTGAAATCTGTGGAAAATTTATCGAGGTAAAGAGTTTGACTTTTTTAAGCAAAAGTGAATTTTCACAGTCAAACCTGAACTCATCAGATCAAGAGCAAGGATTTGTTACATGGGAAATATCACTGAAGGGTCTCACAGACTCTGCACTGGGTTCCTCATTTCCCATGGGGCTGGGGGTTGGTATTCTGCAGCAGAAGTTTGCATCTCAGCTGAACCCTTAAAAAACAGTTCCTAGAAAGGGTCACCTAAAATGCCATGCGTTTAAAAGAACACAACAAACTCTGGTAGCAAACACCAACAAAACTGCAATAGTGGTGGTCATTGAACAGTCACTGTGGACTTCTGCCATTTTATAATTTGAGGGTTAAACTTGTGTAACAATTAACTTTTTTCCTGTATTATTCTAATTAAGCAGCTGAATCTCACTGCCCTAGTGCTGTTTGCACAGCTACTGATGATGATGTACACCGTAATTAACTCGAGTGGATTTTGGATCAAATATGCTTCCCCAGATTCAGTTTTTCTGGCCTTCATCCCCTTTTTTACAGGGTGAACAGCCTGAAGACTCTATTTCCCAGATATTTCTAAAACCACTGGGAGCATTAGTATTTTGAGAACTAATATATTCTTTATGCTTTAAACTGAATTTGGCAGTGACTTCTGAACTGTGTGTAAGAGCACTCTGGTCTTACAAGAGCTGAGTGTCTCTAATGAGCTGGATATTCCCTGGTTTTAGTATTTCCAATGAGCCAAATCCTCAATTTACTTCAAAAATCCATTAAGGGGCAAATTTGTCAATACTGGTGAAGGCCATTTTCACCTTGTTCTACTCACCAGTTACACAAAATTTGATAAATTCAGAGGTACTTGGGTGAGAGGAGAGTTTGAAGAGTGACTGAATTAATATCATTTTATACAGGCAATCTATCTTTCTATTCAGAGTGCAGGTCTAGTTTTTTTCTCTGCAGTTTTGCACAGTGACAGGTCACCTGGAATTACGAGTTCTTATAAAAACTACCAGCAATCCCAAGGAAATTATCTTGTTACTGGTGCAAAAAAAAAATCCAAAAATCCAAAACACACCAGTCTTTTTTAGTCAATACTCATAACAGTGATTTCACTGCTGAAGAAAATGAAAATATAATACCCATTTTTTTCCTCAAGAAATCTTGCTTTTACATCAGCTTCCCTGATCAGAAGGAATTCTGTTCTGTGCCACCCCTCACTTGTACATCCCAAGGGTGCCTTCCCACCTTGGCTTTCCTAAACCTTGTTGAGCTTTCCAACTGTAAATCCAAACCCATCCTGCTCTCCACCAATTTACAGTAAATCTGTGCATAACCTGACCTTTTCCCAGTAAACCTGATGACAAACATGGTGTTATTTGCACTCTGATCATTCTGGGCAGTGTTCCTTTGGGCTGAAACCATTTTCCTCCATAAGTGACCATGTCACTGCATGAAACCACAGTGACATCAATCACTTGCAAGGCAAAGGATGTGGACAGGCCAGAGAGTTCCAAGTTCTCTCTCAGAAAAAGTGGAGTTTCTTCTCTCTTCTCCTTCACAGCTTCTCTTGTATGGCAAACACCACCACAGAGGTGTGGAAACTTCTGCTTCAAACCCATAAAGGGAAAAAAAACCCAAAACACCCTAAAAAGAAAATCACTTTCAGTTTACAAAATGAGACCTGAAATTCTCTCATATGATTATGAGTTCTGTTGTTGGCAATCATCATGTGAGTGGTTAATAAAAAGCAGCTCTTCCTTTTTTTTTTTTTTTTTGGCAGCCTTATTTAGTGCTCTGTTTATGCCCTGATGTGACAGTTCATAGAGTACAAGTAAAGGAAATATATTGCAAATGCAGCTGTGGATTTCTTCAATGTTCCACCTTTTAGTAGAGCAGGAACCCAGACCTTTAGCAGGTATAAACAGCAGCAAGTGGCTGCACAAATTTCTGACAGGCTGTCATATACTCTCAAGACCTAAACATTGCCTGGGGGCTCCTTTTTGCATTTTAAAAGAATCCCTGAGCTTGGGACACAGCAAACCGCAAAAAGAAAAAAATAATAAACGGGATGCATGAATTGCAAACAATTTTTAATGAGAAACCCCAGGCAAATTCCATCTTCTACCTCATTTTTCAGTCAATAAACTGATGTTTAAAGGGTGAGCAAGAAGCAGGGAAGATCCATCACACACATGGCTTCGTGCTTCAGCCCCAGATAAACACCCTGCACTCAGCCTGGGACCATCTGTCAGGGCTCAGAATCCCCTGGGGGGTTTGAGGTTTTGAGGCAGGGTTTGTGAGAGTGAGCAGGAGCAGTGAACATGTTCAGGGGGTTCTGCTGCTTCATCTGAGGAAGGCAAAAGTTCCTGCCATTGTCAAAGAAAATGTGCTGAGAGAGGATATCAGTGAGAAATGTCCAATTTCTTGGCATCTCTTTTGATGGGTTTGCTTTGGCAGGGGAGGATGGCACTCAAGGAACTTGAAGCCCTTTGAAGAAAAATGTATTTTTAGAATAAACAAAGCTGGGTGCAACACTTGCCCAGATGAGTTTGCAAGGTTAATACTGCTGCACATGTTTGAAGTTGCACATTTGCAGACTACAAAGCAGTATGAGAGCATGACTAAGTGATATCACCCTGTTTTACTAATACAGATAAAACTCCACAGTGATTACTGACACAAAACTAACAAAAAACTCTTTAGCAATCTATTTTGGTTTTTTTAATGAGAAAGTGTGTGATGATCAAAAGATGCTGCAATATTGGTGAAGAAGGATGAAGGAATAGACCAAGATTTTATTTTTATGATTATTTTCACTCTGGTTTAAATATGCTGATCTAAATAAACTGTATTGAAGGGCACCCCTCTCTGAGCCTGCACTGGGATCAGCACCTACAATTTAGGACAGGATTTCAGCTGCAGCAGAGTGAGACAACTGATTTTTTAGGGGAAGGGAGCTATTCTCAACCTTAAACCCTACCTACTTTTTCTTAACACTGATTTTGGTGGGTATCAGACACAATGAAGTAGAAAGCAAACCTGCCTTCGGGGTGTTCTATTAGTTCCATTCAACAATTAATAATTTCCATATCTTGATGGAGAATTTTAGCACTGCTGGTTTCTCCCAGCTCCATCTTTATGGGGGAAGTGGAGGAGACTTGGCCTAGTTCATTTATGAAATTAATGACAATGCTTTCTGAATGGATTTTCATAAGGAAGTTGTGAGTTGAAGCTGAATAATCTCATTTTAGTTGATAGGAATAAAGAGGACTCAGTTTTACTGGCTTAAAGAGAGAGAGTCTAATGGACTCCCAGTGGTACAACAATACAGATGTACTACAATAACTAGAGGATATTTAAAATAATATAGGCATTTATGCTTTTGAAAGAAGAAAGTACACATGCAATGAGCTGCTCAGGCCACAGTCTAGAGTTTCATGATATCACTGCTGTAGAATCAAACACTCTTCAAATAAATTTTAATTTTAAAGGCAGCAAGGTAATTGCTAATCTCTGCTGAGAAGAGCACCTTGAATAAGATAAGATGGATTGCTGTTAAATCTGGAAACATGCAGACATTGTTATTCAGCCTTTAAATGAGCATGAATGTCTTTACAGACAAGTTGATGTACAAAGGGTGAAAAATGAGAAGTGTCAGGTAAAATGTGAGTTTAAGGTATCCTGTGAACCAGCTTCTGGCTGTCATCTTGCCTTCTCCTTTTATAATTTTCCAGCCTAATGAGTCGACCCATAAGTGCACTCCAAGAAAAAAATACAACATTTTCATTAGGACAACATTAATTTATTTCCTTATTTTATGGCTCCTGTGTTCCCACAGAACTGTGAGCCCCTCTGCCCTGTGACACGCTCAGTTACACTGAGATGAAGCCAGAGTGATGATACTGCTCTGTGGTTTGGTTATTTCGTTGCTTTTCCCCCATAAATGACCTTTAAAATAAATTTAACACGTCCTGACATCACTCTGGTGGTCAGGTACCCGAATGCCACCTGTATCACCACAAAGAATTCAGCAGCTCAGCTTCCCCTTAAAACCAACACGAGCAGCCTGAGGCTGGACACATTTGTCTGAATAACAAAGGAAATAAGTGGGTTTAGCATCTTAATGCCAAACACTGAAAGGAATGCTTCAATTGCCTGCCACTGAGAAAATTAGAGCTATAATTGACATGTTGAATTTACCTAATGTGACCAGGCTTCCTATCCAGCAGTTGGAGAAATGCAGTGAAAACCTTTCCCATTGTCTCTCCACCTGCAGGACTGACAAAAGAGTACAGCTGAGCACTGGAGCCCCTCAGATCTCTGCAAAATACCTCATCAGAGAGAAGCAGCAGCCCCATTGTTGGTGACAAGGCTGTGGAAACAGTTCCAAGAGCCCAATTTCAGGTGGCATGGCAAGGCCAAATTTACCAAGTCAGGCTTTAAACAGACATTACCCACATTACACATAAACTGACCTGGGGTACTTGCAGGCATAACATCCTTTTTCCAGGCACAATCATGTAACCCATCATGAAAGGGCCTTTCTGTAACTGTAAAATAGCCCCACTATTCTGCAAAGAAAAGAATAAGAGGATTAAAAAGGTAAAAAGAGAAAAAAAAAAAGAGAAAGAAAAAAAGCCCAAGAAAATAACCCTTCTGTGTGGTACTACTTGCCCGGGCGTTGTGATCTGCAGCTCATTCAGAGGATTTGCCCTTAGAGGCAAGACTGTATTACTGGCCAAATATTCACTTAAATAGGGTTATTTCAGCTGAAATAAATGATTGTATACACTGGCAACAAATGAGCTTCAATTAAACCCTTAAAATGCAAAATACTCCAGCAGGTTATACTGACATACAAACAATACTTTGCATCTCATTCTTGAGACATTTAATAGCAAATTTCAGGGGCCATGGCAGAGTTCAGGGCAAAGATTGCTTGCTAGGAGACAGCTCTTCCTTTTTCCTTCTCCAAGATTATTTCTTTATCCTTCCTCCCAACTCAACTGCAATTAGAGAAGCAGGAGCTTCATACCACAGTGGTTGAAGTAAACTACCACTAATCTTTTAATTGAAAGTAAATGATGGAGAGATAGCAAATAAGCAAGGGAAGCTGGAAAACACAGCTTCCCTATGTTCCCATCACTCCACACCTCATCAGCAAACAGAGATTAATGCAGAGTCCCTAATCTGTCCCATTAAGGCAGGATGCTGAACCCCTGAAGAGAGTTTTAAAGCTTGACCCACGCCACTGCCAAAAACTTTCTTCACTGAAAGGGTGGGAGAGGTTGAGAAATGTCTCAGAAAGGTGTAGAGTGCTCTGGAGTGAGAGGCAGAACCCAGGCAGGCACAAAGTCCCTTCTCCCTGTCCTTTCCCATCCTACACCAGCTCCAGTCCAAGCCTGGTGGGCATTTCCTGCCTAAAACCCTCCCAGGAGGTGACTTTGGACCAGCACCAGTGGCAGGGATCTCTCAGGGGCACAGCCACACTTCAAAGAGAGTTTATCTTGGAAATTACCAGATTGCTTCCTAGGAGATACAGTGTCTTTGTTCTGAAGTGATTTTCCATGTGTATATACATTTATATGTATACTCATGTTTAAATTTGTATCAAACTGCATTTAAATCATCGCTACTTCTATTAAAAACCAAAGTGTTACTTGAAGTAAATTTATTTGAGTCACAGTTTAGTATTCCCCAAATTTGATGGTGTAATTTAAAATGTTTAATTATACAGGGGAAGGCTGTAGGAGGTATTTTGTTGTTTTGTTTAACATGCACTCTTAAAACTCAATCCATTTTTTTACTGCCTTGAAGTTGGCTGGCTGTATTTCTGATCTTTTAAATTACTTGTATGTTTGTTCTCATTCCTTTTCACGTTCACTAATCCCTTAGATTTAATTAAAATGTTTTTTGTTTAGTCTCCAACAAGCCAAAGGCAGTAGTTTCTTCTATGCTGTTTGCTTTTGGGAAACATGACAAGTGCCACCAACACAAGAGGTTTAATTTTATGAAAGAAAACACCAAAATTTCAAATATTAAACATTTGAACAGCTGAAGCAAACACAGGCATAAATCATAAGGCCAGAAGTGACCACTGTAGTAACTGGGGCTGATCTCCTGTGCAGCACAGATCATAGGACATTCCCAAATTAATTATGGTCTTTTATAAAAATATTAGACTTTGATAGAAAATTCTAGTGGTGAAACACCCACTACAACTCACGTGAGGGTAGCCCAGTGATGGATTATCTTGATTTTGAAAAACCACCACTCACTGCTGACTCATTTTTTGCTCCATTTGACCTCAGTCTATGTAGAATAGAAGTCTTCATTCCTGGAGGTCTGTAACAGCTTGAGGTGATTCCTTCTCTGGAAACAAGGGGTTCTTCCTGAAAAAAATGAGATATAATTCAGCAGGATCCAGCTTGGCAGGAACTGGACCAGGTCCAGCTAACACCCTCCTGATAACCATCCTAAAGCTCCCAGCTAGATTCCTATTCAAATTTCCCCAAAAGTACAAGTCTGAGATGTTTGACCCCTCCTTTATTTCACTCCTCTCTGAAGTCATTGTAGTTAAAATGGTGAGGCAATGGACAAAAATAATAAATTATTACATTGCTACTGAGCAAGTTTGAAATGAATCATGTCTTACATATATGAAGAAATGTTTGCCTGAAGTACCTATTTTTTTGAAAAAAAATTGATTTCTGGTCTGTAAATTCAATATATGTGCTGGTTCTCTGCCACTGCACAAATCTAATTTGGGATGTGATCTGTTTATGTCTAATAAAACCAAGTTTGTAAAAGCAGAGTGGCTCCAGCTTATCTGTTCTCATTAATGCTGAAAGACATAAAGTTATAGGCTTTGATCTGAACTATTTAAGAGCATGTTACACACAGAACACTCTCAGTACTTGATCCTGTTAAAACAGGAAAATATTTCATGTTGCAACCACTATAAATGACAACAGAACAGTTAAGAGTCTTTTGTTTCATTGCTGAAATAAAAAAAAAAATCTTAAAGAAAATACTTCGAGCATCACTGATTCAATATAAATGAAATTCTTATAATTAAAACAAGTGGTTTGGTTCACTAGGACACTTAAGAAGGTACAGGTTGAGAACTTCAGCTTTAGAGCAAAGCAAAAATGCTCTTTTTGCTTTGATTGACAATATAGGGAAAACAATGCTAATTGCACCAGCAGAGAGTAGGGGCAGGAGCTGTGAGGTGTCTGCAGCACTCAGGGCAGGGAAAAATGGGAATTCAGCACTGCTCAGCTGTTATTTCCCCCCGATTTAGACACACAGGTTGTATACACCTCCAAACCACAATATTAAGAGGTTTTTGATACAGATTTAGTTTAGATGAACCCTTGCTCCTTGCTCCACACCACAGCTGTGTAGTATGGTAAGTGTCAACACCTGTGACTTTTACCATGCACTCTGGAAAGAGAAAGAACACCTAGAGGGGGAATTCAGTATTCAATTTTGTATCTGCAAAAGAAAACTTCTGGCATGAATCCTGTTTTGTTCTGTTCTATTTATACTCTGAACAGGAGTCCAATCTGTATTTTATTTGTACGGCCCAAGAGTTTGTTGAAGTTTCTTTGGCTTTTTCTAAGAAATGACCATCAAAACAGGTTGTTTTAAAGTAAGTATTTACATGGCTTAATTTTTCAAATTTGCCTTAAAGTCTGAGTAGAGTTTGAGCAAAGGCAGCAATACCCTCCTGAACATGGCAGCATTATGGAGCAGCAAACCAGTGATTTGACTACTTCACTTATTTTAGTTGTCAGAGAACTCTGCATCCTAAAGAGGTAGGACCAAAGTGACTGAAACTCTCATTTTTTTTTGACAGCAGATCATTTTTACAGCTCTGTACAATTAACATGCCTGTTACACAACCCCAAGTATTTGTGACACCTGCCCAGCTCCCAGGGGCCACTTGTTTCCTGACAAGTGTCCAAAACTCTTTAGGTTCCTTCCAACGCTGTTGTATCTTCAACACATTGAAAAGTGGAAAAGAATCCAACATATAATAAATGACAGGTAAATACAGGAGCTATTATGTGCATACACGGAATTACCCATTCAATTAAAGTCTTTTTCAGCTGTCACTGATTTTCAGCTCGTGTCTCAGGTGAGATACTGACATCTTTTGAGTCCACACGGCCAAAGAATTCAGAGTAAAATTTTGCCACATTGGTGGAAGGAGGAAGAGCCTTGAAAATAGATTTTTTTTTTCAATGGTGTGGAACCTCCTTAATTCTCATACACTTGTAAGGAATTCTTCCTACAGATAACCTTAAATGAGGGCAGCACCTTTCAGGACTGGGACCTCCAGTCACATAATGGCTAATGCACAAGAAATATGAATACAGTAAAATATAACAGCTTTGTACCTTGTGATTATGTTGGGAATAGCAGTTTTGCTTCAACAAGAAAAAAGGAAGATGAACGGTTTTTCTTTAATTTATTTAACTTCCTGATAGTGTGATTTAATTCAAACAGAACAGTGACATGCTTGAGGAAAAGCTTACTGATCTGAGCTGCTTTTGTTAATTATTCCACACTCCTGCTGTGTGTGCCAGTTGTATTCTCGGATTTGCCCTGGCCACCTTAAGGAAGGAACACCCACAGAGCCTGAGAGGAACGCCTGACACAAAACCTTTCCGCGGTCTTTCACTGACACCCCGTGGTCAGACAGGGAAGGCTTTGTGAGCAGCAGGAGGAGAGAAGAGCAGCCAAAAAACATCTCAGAGGAGGGCATTTATCTCACGGGAGAAACGGTTGTTTGCTTAACTGGATGAAAGCACACACGAAACTTCAACTGGGGCTTGCAAAATCAGCAGGTCGAGCTCTGTGCTTAAGCTGCACTTGGGCAGTATCGGGTGCACTCATAAGGAACCACATCCAAAGGAAGGATCTGGTCCTACAAGAGGATGTGGGGCTTTTCAGGCTTGTTCTTTTCTTGGCCCACAGCACCAGACATTAACAACCCCTCCACTGGAAAGGACACCAGAAACCCTGAAACAAAACCAGAGAGACGACTTACAGCGTGATTGTTGTTCAGGATTTCTGAATAAACTTTGTTTATGTATTGCAGAACCACTTTTCCATTGAAATGAAAGCTTTCTCTGGCCTTTTCCTGCACAGTAAACTGAGATAGCTGATCAGCTAAGGCTCTGCCTTGTGCAAGCATTACAGCTGTCTTTGATATTAAACAGAGCTGGATGCTAACAAGCAAATCAGACTTACTCTGATTTCCAGCTCAGTTCCAAGCCTCTGATAAACAAGCAGCTGAAAAATTCCCTCTGCACGCTGCTCCCTCAGCCATGGCCAGGCACAGGGGGCATTTGCTTTTCCCCTCAGCAGAGGCACTTGGCAGGCAGGACTGGTAACAGGTAACCAGCCAAATGGGGCAGGAATGGACAGGGAACAAAACCCGTCGTCCCTGAAATCCCTGCTGTCTGCATGAAGGTACCATCTCACAAAATACAGAGATCCTCAGAGAACTACAGCACAATTGTGCTTTCTGCACAGGGATGATGGCATCAGTGAGGCCATGGCTGCCACTCACAGCCCTGCCAGACTGCAAAGAAAAGGTGTGGGTGTCATCTCCACACCAAAACACATCTGTAGTGAAACACTGGCAAAAAGATAATTGGGAAAGCCTCCTGACAGCACAGAAGACTTGAATAATAGGTGTGGACCAAGCATGTTGTTGAGAAAGAGTACAGATTTTCAAAAATCAAATGGAAAACCCCCAGAAACAAACACCCTTTCCTGTAAAACCTACCTGGAAGCTGGGGACCAGTTACACCATCAGATGAACCCACTAATGGCAAGTTTGTTTGTTGGTTTTTTTTTAATTTATTTTAATGAACTGCAGACCAGCAAAAACTGCTTTGTACTTCCCACACAATGCCCTCAGGCACAGCAACACACAGAGCTTCTTTGGACAGTGAAGTAACAAGAACACTAATTTATAATGCAAACAGTGCAAACACTTTGCTCCCTTACTAATGAATTATATTACTTAAACTTACCTTTTATTTAAACTTTGTGTGTCTTTCCAGAATAAAGATCAGAAAAATCAGCTTTCCTTGAACTCCAAATGAGGAACGCTGTAGGTGCTGAAAACCTACTATTGCATCAGAAATGGAAATAAAAGTGCTCCCAATGACATCAAACACTAATTCCTATGGAAAATCTCTGCTGAGATGTTTCTTCCTGCCTTTCTTGCCAAACTACAATATACAGATGAGTGGAAAGGCTGAGAAAATTGGGATTATTCAGCCTGGAGAAGGCTGCAGGGTGACCTCCAGCAGCCTTCCAATACCTGAAGGGAGTCTACAAAAAAGATGGAGAGGGACTATTCACAAGGGCCTGGAGTGACAGGACAAGGGGGAAGGTTTTAAACTGAAAGTGGGCAAGTCTAGATTAGATATTGTGAAGAAATACTTGGCTGTGAGGGTGTGGAGGCCCCTGAATCCCTGGCAGTGCCCAAGGCCAGGCTGGACAGGGTTTGGAGCACCCTGGGACAGTGGAAGGTGTCCCTGCCCATGGCATGGATTGAATGGAGATGAGCTTTAAGGTCCCTTCCAACCCAAACCATCCTGTGACACTCTGAGTCTATGAAAAGAATGACCAACGAACTGATACAAAGTTTGACTTCCCATTTACACTTTTTCTTCAGCATTTGATGTATTTTAGGACTCAGAACCTCTGGTACAGTTTCACAGGCTTGCAAGAGTTCAGAGATGCTGTCTGACAGCAAACCTTCCTCCAAAGGCATTAATGAACTTAAAGAATTCTACCCATCCTTTTTTAAAATTTCTTTTGCTCCTGCTCATCCTACAATCAGCAATATTAAATAGTTTTCTTCTGTTT
Organism: Hylia prasina; assembly: GCA_013397195.1. Classification (NCBI taxonomy): domain Eukaryota; kingdom Metazoa; phylum Chordata; class Aves; order Passeriformes; family Sylviidae; genus Hylia; species Hylia prasina. Next base: position 416,017 of record VYXD01015575.1, read on the forward strand.
CTTAAAAATTCAGGTTTTCCAACTCAATCTCACAGAGAAACCCTGAAATGAAGCCCCTCTTACTTCAGCCTTGCTCACTTGCTTGTCCTGCCCTTTCTAAAAGACTAATGAAATAACTGAGTGATGCAGTTTGGCTGCTGTTCAGCTGAACTCAAGGACACAGAGAGAGAGTGCAAGTGTTCCCAAATGAAAGGAAGAGAAAGTACTTCTAGATTATACAAATAATCATCATTGATTGTTGTTTCTTGTCAGCTGCTGGATCCAAAGGCTTCTTTCCTCAGGAAGATGAATGAAATTGTGGAAGAGGGAGGCACTCAGACAGTTATAACAAGCCAAATTTAATCTAAAATTATTTTGTTCTCATCTTCAAGAAAATGAGGCCCATAAGAGAGGTGCTGCTACCCTATAGAATAAGTCACAATATCCTCACTCCTCCCTGTTTCTGTCTGGAGAAAAAACTTCATCTGCAGTTTCAGAACCGTGGCTGAGAATCTGAGCTGGAGCTCATTTTCCTCACCTGCTTGTGAGGTTTGCACCACAAACCCCAGCTCACCATAGAAGCTGCAGATGTGCAAAATCACTGAGGGAGGACTCCATACAAACCCATCATGCACAGACACATTTTGGCAAGCCAGGTGTTCTGGTTTGCTAAGCAGGCCACGTTTAAGAAGATTATTTTAGACATTTACAAAGGACAAGTAGATATAAAGCTAATAAGCCCCAAATTCTGAAGAAAAGCAAGACTGACCACACCAGTTTGGAATCTGGCCAAAGCCCTAAATGTCGTGTTGCTCTCACGAGTCTGTAACCATCTGACCTTTATGAATGCTGGGGCAGCACAACCTTACAAGTCCATGGAGCTCTGCCAGTTCCTAACAGATCTGGCCCTTTGATTACATTCATTTTCTCACAACCACCACAAAATTCAAGAACTACTCCATGCAATTTGCTAAGGGAGGGAGAAAAAAAATCAGCATTCAAATGGCAGAGCATCAAGTCACGTGCTGGCTAAACCTTGGCTGTGCATGAGGTCACAGTGAGGTCACATCAGAATGACTTGTGACAGAATTTTTAGTCCAGTCACTCTTAAGGTTCCTGTGAATGTTCCTGTGAATATTCCTGTGAAATCCAGCGTGTTTTTTAAGCCAGTGGGATGAAGTGTTTATTTTACCTCATCCTGAGGATATAGGACAGTAACAGGTTTAACTTTTGCCTCACACTACATACAGCTGAGTAGCAGGATAATGCTCCAAAGTGTTGGCTTTGCTTTTCCCATTTAGACTGTGCTGGGAAATTGAGGATGCTTGGAGGGAAACCTGCCCCTCTGCCATGTTCCTGTTTTGTTCAGGAGCAGGAGACTACCAAGAAAAGAGATGCTGCAGGAAACAGGGTTTGTGACTGCATAGCTTGGCTCCATCTCACTTTACTGGTGCCTCTCTCCTCACACAAACCAGGCTCCATTCCACTGAAAACCGTGCAGTCAAAGCTGCAAAACAGGCTTCCAAATCCCAGTGTAGGTTTTATAAATCATGATAAGGCTGTGGAGTTACTTTTTATTTACATAACACTTCAGGCTATCTACGTAAACATTTGTAAGCTGTGTGGAGGAACGTCCTGGTGGTGCACACTCTTCAGCTGCCCAGCAGATTAAATGCTGCAACAAAATTCTGGGCCACAGGATGCCAAAGTCGGTGCAATAAGCAGTGAGCTTGGTAGTTTGTTTCTGAGGGCTTTTATTATTTCAGTGTAGGCTGTTAAGTGGCTATTAGCTACTTCAGCTGCCACCCCTGAACTTTAAAAGAGAAGCAGCAAATTCCTGACACCATTTTAATTCAGCAACTTGAAATTCAATTTTGCTGATGGAGGGAGACATTCCCTTGCACAGGGAGCACTTAAGGGAGACATAATCCTTGCTGTGTTAGCCTTTATCACAGAATCTGAGATAACTGCAGCTCACAGTCTACAGGACTGAAAACCTCAGAGTTCTGTTCTAAGAAGAATAATCGAGCAAAAAGTGACTCCTACAAGAAAAGGCAGCTTACAAACTATGGCTGCTCAAGGAGTCACCAAACAAATTCTGCTAGGAGTTATAGGAACATTTAAATCTTGGCAAATGCACTAAGTTCTAACAGAGATACATGGTCTCAGCATTTGGGAAAAGTTGGGAATATTTCTTTAATGCTGGTTGAAGGCCAGTTACCAGTGGAATTCCTGCAGAATTTTGTCCTGGGATCTATAGTTTCATAGAATCATCAAGGCTGGAAAACTCACCACAACTCAAATTATGTGGGTCTTCTGTAATAGTGATTGAAATACCTCCAAATTCCCAAAGTAAACTCACAAAGTCTCCAAGTATTCAGATACTTTAGCATAAATTACAGGCGAGTCTATCTAAAACCTAAGTATTTGTGTGTGTAAATGCTGTATTTGTGTGTATGCATCATTTGAAGAACTGGAATGTAATCAGTTATCAATGCTTTCCCTCCAACTGCAAAAATACAAGCTTTTCAAAGGGAGTGGTTAATCACTGCTGTGGGAGGAAAGCTGAGGAGGGATGATCAGACGTTTCCTGCTGATTGAACAAAATGAAATTGTGTGAGTCTCTTCATATGAAACAAACATGGCAGGTCTCCATAGAAAACAAGTCTTATGTGAAAGCATTAATTCAACGTGCTTGCCAATAGGTTTGTTTCATTATAGAAAGGGGAAAAAAGGCCATTTCCCCCCATCCACCATTTCAATGCACCAAAGAGAAGTCAGACATGGGCATGGAGAAAGCTTTTATCTGCTGAGAGATCAATAACAATAATTAGAGGCTTGAAGGTACTGCAGGGGTTTTAGTAGCACAACTGAAACAAATGTTTGACAGCAACAGAAGAATCACAGATGGCCTGGAATCAAACAGAAATTCTGCAGGATTGAGAATCTAGCAGATGATCACAAAACTTTCACTGCTGACACGATCATTAAATAACTCTGATAAAAGAGATTTCCAAAACCTGCTCAAAACAGTGCCCAAGGTGAAAGATGTGATCCAGTGAACCATTATCAGCTTTTTTCCACTACCTGTGAGAAGGCCAGTGCACCACGAAGATAAGCAGAGAACTCAGAGATTGTTACACCCAGAAAGGAACTGGTGTTGTGGCAAGGAGGTCGAATTTGAGAAAGACAGAAAGTCTGGCACAATAAAGGAGGATGAGAGTGAGGAACATCAGCCTTCCCAAGTTTCTGTGAGCAGAAGTGACTTGGGACAAAACTCTAACCTGATGTGTAAGAAATTGCTGCACTTAAGGTCAGTGTGTGTTCAGGTATGGAGGAATCTTCCCCTCGACCTGATTTCATGGAAGTATGAATGGTGTTAAGGGTCTTACACAGAGATCTGATACAATTCTGACTTCCTACAAGCTGAGGAAAAGAGGACAAGGGAAGATTTTACTAATGCCACTTCTGAGGCAAGTGCTCACTAATTTTCCTTTTTTGAGACAAAAAATGAGGGCAGAAACCCTAGATGGGACCAGTAAATCCTACTGCTTGCTAAATTTTTGTTCAAAAGTGAAAAGAAATACACAGATGTTGAGGCCAGCACTTTCTGCCTTTCCTATTTCTGTTATTTGAAATATGTAATATACAAATCTTCAAAAAACATTACTCCTTATTAGGTACTTGATTATTTCTTAAATCTATTTGTATATTTTTAGTCACTTGGGAGTTTTGCACATTATAAAGCAGAGCACAGGGTTTTCTGCTTAACAGTTTGCAGCAGTTAACAGTCATTACACTATGAAAAGAAATACACATAAATACAGTTCACATGCCTAGATATATTTTTTCTTAATAACACTTTTTTTCCATTTTACATTATTTTTTAATGCAAGATTGTGTTTTATTGGGAAACTGAGAAATGCATCAGGTGTCACATAAATCTGAAGTGAGAATCAACAAAACAGAAGACTTAACACAAGGTTGCAGTTAATTTAAGATTGCTCCTTGTTGCCAATTTTCCCCATTTATTGTGCTTTCTCTTCCAAATGTTCCCTTATTTTTTTCATTCCCTGTAGAGTAATTTCTGCGTTCATCTCTGCCAGAACACTCGAAATTCTGTCTACAGGCCAATATTTTTTGTTCTTCTGGGTCTCTCCCTCTTTGCTTTGAGGCTTCTCTCGTTTTTGGCTATATCAGCACTAAATTAAGAGCTGCACACACTCTCTGGACAATCTGTTCAGGGCTCAGGCAGTGCCCAGAGAAGAAGTTCTGCCTCCTGTGCAGGGGGAATTCCTGGGCACCACATCCTGGGCCTGTTGCTCTGGTGCCATCGCTGGTGCTTCGTTGAGAGAAACTCGACAGTGATTTCCACGTGCATATTTTTGTTTAGTATTAACAACAGTTTGCTGAATGTAATAGCAACTGCCAGTGCAGCAAGGATTGTGTTAGCAGCAAGCCATGCTCAGGCAGGGACTGGGCATCACCCTGCTGGACAAAACCCCAAATCCCTCCTGGTCAGCCACATGCAGAGAGCTTCCCTACAAAATTCCTCCAGACCCCACAGAAATTGCCAAGTGCAGAGCACCTGCAGCTCCAGTGGGGGACTGACATAACAGGGCAGGTCCCATGATAATATTTTCAGTGAATTTACTGTTTCTTGCTGAAATTTAGTCCAATTTATGCCACATTTTCAGGCTCAGTCACAGCAGCTCTAAAGCACACAGCTATGAACATGACTGTGTGCACAAACATATACATATAAGCACGGAAAAGCCAGTCCTGTCCCATCACTCAAAGACTTTGTACCCTATTTTTGTACTATTTCCTTTTCTGCAACATTCTCCATACTTTTTGCCCCAAATCACCAGTGATTCTTTAAAAAGGGACAAACCAACCCCAGTCCCCTGCATTGTACTCTTGAGGGGGAGAGGGACTCCAGACTCACACCCAGAGCAGGCACCACACCAGATCACATCAAGGTCAGCAAAATAAAAGTTTCTACTATGAAGACAATAAAAATTTAGGGCTCAAAAAAATCACATCAAGGTCACTCCATCCAAGCAGAACACCCAGTTGTGAAAAAACTGCTCACACATGGCCTGAGCACCCCTTGGATGCACTCAGACCCAATGGACTGGACTTAACTGCACGTACTAAAATTTACATGTGGGATTTTATGAGTAACTTACAAGAAATAAAGTGAAAATAAAACCCCATTGTACAAAACCTTGCTCACAGCAAAGTACAAAAAACAACCTCAACTTCACACAGGTGTTATTGACTGCAGTAGAAGTGCAGATGATATTTTCTATTTCTTTACATCTGTTATAAACATTTCAATTGTTTCCAAACATTGCATAACAAGTGCTGTTAATGTAACATTTTCCAAGGCAAAAAGGTTCATAAGTAGTTTTCAGGAACCTCAGTTAAAGCTGCCCATGTCCATGATCACAGGAATATCTGAAGAGCCAACAAAAGGATGCATTTCAGGAAAGGTACACATGTTCTCCAGAGCACTGAAACACTCCCAGCATGTTGGAAATGCCCATGACAGATAAGATTGTTTCAACCCATTTGTTGAAAGCCTTTGGAAAAGACAGAGAATAGTGTTGTTAGAGGAAAGTGAGCACTCTTTCACACCTCTTTCAGCACAGGGCCTTGGACAATGCAGCTATTTAGGAAAACAGCCTTGTATTTTCTTGTCCACTGCTTGTTCCATTTGATCAATAGTGGGTCAGGTGCAGCAAACATCTCATTTTACACCTGTGCTGCACAGAAACTTTGGCCTTGGAACACCTGTTAGAGCTGTTTCAAGATCTTTCCCCTGGACACCATCTCTCTCAGCTGCTAGTAATTAGAAAAAACAAAGCAGAACTACCACATGGACACGGGCCCTGGGAGGGGGGAGTGCCAAAGAAAGCAGCACAAGTTTTACAAGGATGCATGTCGTATTTTTTTCCTTCCAAAACTGACCTCAGGACACCAGGCTGGATTGCCAACTGCTCCAAGTGTCAAGCAAACAACAGGATTTGCTATAGGTTTTTCTAAGCTTTGATCACCTATTTCTGTAAAATAACTGAGTTTAGAACTATGGTGGTTACAGAGAAATTCTGTGGGAAACGTAGCGTTACAAATTTCGACCAAGTGGGAGATGCTGGTTTAAAATATTTTTTGAAATCACAGACTTGCATTAGCAATTATTTATTTACCATTGCCCTTGTAAGCTGTGTCATCTAACTGGCCTCTATTTGTTCCTGTAAAATAGTTTAGAGAGCATTTTTAGATTATGAAATTAATGCATCTGTAGAGGATTATCTACTTCAGTAATGTCATCTGTGTGCAACCACAAGATTTACTGACTAGAGCACATTTTCTCTGGCAACATATAAATAATTTGGCCTTTCTTGCAAAGATTCAATCCAATTAGAATCGATTTCAATGGAAAAATATGATCACAACAGGAAAAGAGCCAATTAGTTATAAACCCACTGCAGATAAAGGTTGAAAATTCATGATGAGATAAGAAATCCTGCTCCTTAACAAATAAGGATGACAAAACTATATAGAATGCATAGATTGTTATAGGGGTGAGGTGTATTTCAATCCAGTCCTGTGTGACAAGTGAAGGAAGTGATGGGAGTAGAATCATTGCCTGTAGCACCTGGGAAAATGTAATTTTCTGAAAGGCCCAGTACTGTTAAGAAACTGGAATTAATCTCACAGGACGTGGTGTCATGATTTTTTGCTACCAGTTTTTAAGGTCCTGTTCAGATCTGTAAAGATTTTAAGAACTCCTTGTTTTGGCTACTGTCACAGACTGGGAAAAGAGAGCAGAAAAAACCCTACAGGCAACTTGACTTAAGGGGAAATTAAACTACTGCATGGAGAGGGACTCAAAATTTGGTAACCTTATCACTTGTGCAGCAAATCCTACCACATCCACAGTCACACTGAATGCCATTCTAAAACAAGCTCGGGGAAAAGATGAAAGAGCTGACAAATCCCCAAAGAGGATTTAGCAGGTCTAGAGACAGAAACCAGCCTTCCACATGAGAATAATATAAACAAAGCAGGTTATCTGTTTACAATGGTTCTCTGATGGGAGGCAACAATCCCACCCAGCTGGCGCTACATTAAAATGAATTTAATCATCCTAATGGAGGAGGTGGATGCTTGGGGAAAGAGAAAATCTATAATGATACTTTAGAAGGGCACTTAATTCTCCCTCTCTTGAGCAAAAAGACTCCATTTTTTTTTTTTAAGCACATGAGAAAAGAAAAAAGTATCCAGTATAGAATGGGAACTCTGAATAATTCCAGGTTATGGGAAGAAAGGATCAAGGAGAGAAGACAGATAAAAAAATTTCACTTTGGTACAGTCTGAGCTTTCCATTTCATGTTGAGATTGTTTGGGGATTTTTTAACTAAAGTCAAGAAGTGTTTTGTTTGATCTCCACTTCTCAACAAGTAAGAAAGCACTTTATGAAAACTCCATCCTAAATATTTTGAGACAGAGTTTACACTATGACTTTTAGGGTCAAATAACTTGTCTTTACCAGCTGCTTTGCTTTTGTTATCTGAGAAAAATTACAGGTCCAGTCAGATTACTCACAACACTTTCAAATGAGAGGCCTGTGGGAAATGTCCCCATTTCTTGTGGCTTTTTGCTACCAGAAGCCACACAACCATGGTCATACAGGTAGAGACAGAGCAGGAGAGGACAGAGGAGAGATCTCAGTGATGGACCTGATTTTCTGGGACTTGCGGGTCAAGAGGAACAGAAGGCTCATGTTCTACTGTAAGAACTGAGAAATGGGGTGGTTTCCACAGATTTCCTCAAAAATGCAGCAATATTGTGCATTCCAAAGCCGCAATAAAATCAGAAAGGCAAAGACCAACACTGCTGCCTGGCTCAGCTGAGTGCTGCTCCTTTCCACCACTTTCCCCCTCTCCTATCTCATCCTAGAAATTGTTTTTCCTCTCTGCTTTCTCCTGGCTGGTGGCCAACATGAAGGCCCCACATCTGGGGCAGTGTCTCACATTGCCTCACTTGCTCTCCTCAGCAAAACAGAAACACTGAGACCAACAAGGCTGGGGACCACCCTGCCTGAGATCTTCTCCTGCATGTGTTTAGTTTTTGGTTTTCTTTTTGCTTTAGTGTAATCCTGAATTCAGAAGCTTCTGCCTTCACGAGAGATGCTCAAAGTCCAGAAACCTCCACTGGTTCACTGAACCAAAGCCACTCCGCAGTCACTTGGAGTTTTAAAAGCAATTTATTACATTTATAATAAATCTTTGTTATTACTGCAGATTGGCTCTTGTTGCACAAAAATAATAAATAAAAACATCTGAGGAGCAGATGATTCCCTTCAGCCCTGGTATATAAGGCAAGGACCCAATACTGGCAATTGCACAGACCTCAACTTTGTCCCTCTCTGCTTGGCTGCAGGGATTTTTGAAAATCATAAAGAAATTAAAAACCTGCCAAAGTGAGTTCAGAACCTCACGTTTTCTACATCGGATTTATTTTCCCAGCACAAGCCTGCTCTGGATTCCAGCTCTGGGGACAAGGAATAGGCCACCACTGACCTGGATAATGGATATGAGAAGGGACCAGGGAGGTTCCAAATAACCTTCCCCTCAGCCAGCTGCACAGCCAGCCCTCCCTTGGGACTCTGCAGGTGTCTGCCTGAGCCCTAGGTTTGGGAGGGTTTCCTTCCAAAACTGCAGAAACTTTAACACTTATCAGCAATTTTGAAAGATGGTTTTGTCAACCATTTGAGGTCACAGCTCTTAATTTCTGTGCAATAACTGGACTCCCTGAAATAAAGTTCACAACAAAATCCAAGCATTTGTTCTCCTTCCTATTTCTGCACTTTTCTCACTGTATCCTACAGTCCTCTTCTATTGTTTAGTGGTGTTCACTGTAAGTTGAACAAATTATTTAATGGAGCTGTTTTATGGAGCTTGCCATTTGACTCAATGGTCTTAAAGGTCTTTTCCAACCTAAAAGATTTTATGATTTCTATACCAAATAGCATTTTCTCTTAAACACAGTGACATTCCAAGCCAGGACCCAGGCCCACTGATGACTGATAGCTTACAAGTGGAGTATGATACCAGAATTAATTATGTTGTTTACTATTCTCTTTTAATAAAACCAGCCAGATTTCTTGACTGATGAAAACGGATGGAACACGCAACCTTTTACATAGGTCTCAACATTTGTCTTTTCAGTCTGGCACTAATGGTTAGGGCCTGATGGGTAAGACAGATTTTACCCCTTGTCCAATCCTAAAAATTCCCTCTCAGCTCTCTTGTAGGCTCCCTTCAGGTATTGGAAAATCCAGTACTGAATATGATTTCCACTGAGCCTTCTCTTCTCCAAGGTGAATAATCCCAACTCTCTCAGCCTGTCTTCACAGAAGACATCTTCTTCCAGAGAATTTCTGTGCTTCTGTTCAAAATAATGCTTTCAATTTTTACTGAAATTGTTCAAATAATTTACCAAGGGAAAGAGAAAGCAAGAAAATGACAAATCCTTTGGAAATGCACAACAGGTGGAGCGGTGCATGTTGGGACTGAGGCAGAACAGCCTGGGAGCTGTCATCACCCCTCAGAGCCACATTCCTTCCCCAGCTCATGTGGCCCACACCTGGGACACGCTTGGGAGGCTCCCAGGTTCAAAGCAAATGCTTCTACCTTTGTTCCTCCTGCAAGTCTTTTTCATTTCAGCATTCTCCCTCCTCATCATCACTGTGCTCTTTCACTACCAGTGTCTCTGAACAAATACCAAGACAGGTTGAGAGTTTTTTTGTTTTGTTCTCTTATTTATTAGTTTGGTGTTTAGTATATAGGAACTAACTGGAGGTGTTTTGTTTGTGGGGGTTTTTTGTTTGTTTGTGAGGTCGGAATTTTTTTCTAGACAAAGGAAACATTAGGAACTAGAGCTAAAAGTTAGGTAAAAAGTCAAATTAGAGAAAGCTGAGTAGGTGGAAGCTTGAGGACTCCTGGCAATCTCTAGGCATTTGTTACATTGCAAGATGACATTACATTGCAAATTTTTCTTTAAGATGATGTGAAAATAGTAACAAACAATTGCACCAAAAATTTGTGGCATGAAGTGCAAACAGATTTTATATCTTTACTATTAAATTCTCAATCCAAGTGTGAGTAAAGACAAAACTGAGTCACACAAGATTCAGTTATCCTTGAATTTTATTACTTTAATACATATTTATGGACATGACTAAACGATCATCAAGCATGACATTGATGCAATACTAAAACTAGAAAAGACTTTGGCCCTTTTTATCCTGATTAGTCTCTATATTTTTCTCACTAATGCACCATCAGAGCCACAGAACTTCTCATGAGCTGCTGAGTTGCCAGCAGCTGAAGTATCTCCCACAGGCTTGCTCTTGAGCAGCAGTAATCTATTTTTCCTTCTTTTGGCTAAGACAAATTACGCAAAAATCTGAGATATGTCCTTGCATTACGAGGACATTGAAGTGGCAACACAAATATTGAACAACAACCAAACCATCAAGAGATGGGGTTAAAAAACATTGAGTGAAGTCTGGTCCTGGCAGTGCTGGTCTGCAGTGGGGCTGTACCCATCCAAAAAGTGCTGCCATTTGGGGTGGACAAAGTGTACTGCAAGATTTGTTTATATTTGAGGCAAACATGTCCCGGAGCACATGGAAAGCTGCAAGGCTGACGTACAGAGATTATCCCTGCTGATAAAAGCAGCACTCAGGAACATCACTAATTAGCCAAAGGAACAGAAAGGAGGATCAGTACAGCTGAAGGGGGAAATTCCAGCTGGAAGACTTGGCAGTGCTTTGCTTTTAGTTTTACTGTACTACAAGCTAGTGCTGCTACAAATAAATGTCAGTTTTCCCTTCCTGGTCAAAAACAGGAAAAAAAATGGTTTGGAAGATGCTCCTGATTGCTAAGGAGGTATCTAGACTTCAGATGAAATGAGCAATTAGCTTTAAAATAGAGAGCTTGAAATAAAAAAATTAGAATATATCAAAAAAATATGTAACCCAAGATTGGAAATGGAAGTTGTCCACTGTTTATCAATAAAACAAGATTTAAAAAAACAGTAGAAAAGAAAAAGGAAATAAGTAGAGATCTGCAATTAAGGTGCACTTTAAACCCATGATTAACACTATTGAAATTCAGTATCTTTCAAGTGCCATTGGACAAGTTAAAAATTGAATAACAGGGGAGTAAAAAAAAGGCCAAACAAAACTTGTAATGGGAAGAAAGGGAAAACAAGAATTATGAAGTGAATAGAATCAGTAAAGAAAACCCTGTCTGCTCCTTTTAGCCAGGACAGGGTGGGGTGTTTCAGTGGGAACACTAAACTGGAGAACACCATTCCTAAACCTCAACAATCCCTCTGCAGTACTTCAAAATATTCCCCTGGAGCTCAGGGAAGGGGAAAATGAGAATTAATCCATAAGTGACAACACTGATGCTGGCTATGTAAAACAGAGGGTCAGACTGTAATCCACAAGGTCACTTTAACAGACTACATCATTGCTTTTAATGTAATATAAACTGATATTGCAGCAGGCATCACAAGCATGTTGGGCTGCTGAATTTACACCCCGCTGGTGGTTAACAGTGACCATGGAAGCAAGACCAAAGAATGAAAACCACTTGCACTCCTGCTACAATCAAGACTATGAGCCAAAGCAGGAATGCCACAAGAGGACTGCTCAAGTTAAATAGGATTGGGGTACCTACAGTACATTGAATTTTTCACCAGGTGGCTGAAAGGAGATGGGACTGGTGTATCCTAAAGCCACTGTGAGTGCTGCTCATGGGAGCAGATATCAGGCAGCTGAATTCCTAACATGAACACCAGGAAAAACGTCCTACAACATCACAGACTTCTGCTCATATGCCTCAACTGGATCCATATTGACTTTCATACTCTATCTCAGTCCAGAAATGGGCAAATGCTCAGGGACCCAGGCTATTAAAAGCTTGAACTGGGCTGAATTAGGCAGAATTTCAACCTTTGCAATGTATGAGAGAACACAAAATCATGCATGATGCACCTCTGCCTGATTCTGCCCAGCTACCCACAGCACACCATTAGAATCCAAGACTTAGGTCAGCTTTGTCTCTCTTTGCTGTAAACAATTTTTACACCTGACCAAATGAAAAGAGGTGCTGTAGTCTGAAGAGGTGGAACTCAGTTCAAGTATAAACACACACATCTGGCATCTAAATATCCATTTCTAGTACCTGACTGCCAAAAGAACTCTATTTGAATACCCAGTGTTGAACTTTGCACTCAGAGTGTTTCTCTCTGCTTACACAATAAAGTGGCCAAGAAATCTGTTCCTGATTTTATCTCTGAGGGGAAATACATCCCCTCTACCTAGGCAGATGCTGTTAAATAGAAATACAAGAGAAGACAATGCATTCCTTGCAGCTGCCTCTCTGATGGGAATACCATCTAAAAATTACAGAGATGCTACATATTTACATTCACATGAGCAGGGAGGAGATTTATAGCTTATCTTTGAATTTAGTAGGCACTAAATTGCACTAGTAGTAAGCTTTGATTGCAGCCATACCATGATCACATCCCTAGAGTTCTTTTCTGAATCTCCATACCCCATTCCTGTTCCCCAGGACAGGTAAACCCTGCCCTTTATAAACACTACTTCTATATCTTACTTGCTAAATTCAATTATAATGAAGCTGTGCAACATTTATTTTGAAGTTCAGTAATTAGGTTCATAGCAGTTTGATTTTTTGCCGCGGAAGTGTTCCTTGAATATCTTTATTATGAGAAGGAGAAGGGCAGTGCTTTGGATTAAATGAGCCAGAACTTCAGCTCTGGAAGGATAATTTTGTTTCACTCCAATGGGACAATGCTGTTTGAGAGCCAATTCCCCTGACCTAGAGGATCTTCCCTGATTTCATCTCTCCAGTTGGACTTTTCCAGCTTGTAATTAAGTATTCACTGGGTACCAGGGAAACAAAGGATAAAGAAAAAGGGGAAAAAATAAGCCCTTTGTAGAGGTTCCAGTCCTCTGGTCCAAGGAATATTTAATTATTTAGGCAAAGTGGAAATGCTTTTCTGGAGAGGCTGAGAGAGTTCTCCCATGGTGGTTATGGACAGAAAAGAGAAAAAAAAGAGAAAATGGACACAAGAAACCCAAGGGATCTCTATGGGGAAAAGAGGTGCCTGCTTAGCTCTTTCAAGCAACATAAATAGTTACATTCACCACGTGAGTTTACAAGGAAAGGTGTAGTTCAATAGCAAATTAATTGTCTTTAACTACATGTTTACTATTCCTTAAAAATTGTTGGTTTATCCTATCATTCAGGTAGTTATCGAGGAAGGGGAGCAATTTGAAATTCATCGGATTTCAGGCTGAATAGCAAATTAATTATCTTTAACTACATGTTTAGTATTCCTTTAAAAATGTTGGTTTATCCTATCATTCAGGTAGTTATCGAGGAAGGAGAGCAATGTGAATTTCATCACATTTAAGGTGCCTGCTCTGGTGACGAATATATTTGCTGTGATGGTTTGTGCTAAATTACGCCGCACGAACTTTCCCCATCTTTGACAAAGCTACAAAAAGCCGAGGGGGAGGCACCCCAAAAAGAAGGTGGTATTTCTGGCACAGGGGTATTTTAAAGCAGCACTGGATGAGCAGCGTTGCACACACCGTGCACCTTGCCCAGGAACAGGGGCTGGCTCCAGCTGCCAGGTCAGAGGCACCGGGGAGGCTTTGCTGGGAGCAGATGCCCGGAGGATCCCGCGGCTCCATGTGCCGAACATCTTCCCGTGGCTCCCTCGCTTCCAAGAACCCCGGGGCCTCTTCAAACACGGCTGAAAGGAGAGAGCCTTGCGAGTCAGCTGGCAGCATCTCTGCATTTTTGAGCGAGCCTGGATACAGCGGAGGAGAGCTCAGTTTGTGCTGTGTGCCTGACCCCTCTCAGCCAAGTTCAGAGCAGTGTGAGCTATCAAATGTGACAGGCTCCTGGCAAGCAGCCCCAGGCTTTTGGCTGGAATCTCTTCCAGGCCCAGCTGGGATCAATTAAACTAAATAACAGTTCTTGCAATAACTAGTTCCTACCTCATTCTTCAGAAATTGCTTAGTGTTCAAATGTAAATACCTTAAGTTCATACCTTGCTCACCCTTCCCCCGCTTGGGATAAACTGACATCAACAAATCCAAGATTTTCAGAAGGAGCCCTTAAAAGTCAAAATAGGAACAGGGCACGTGCAGACCTGCATTTTTGTCTTCTGGTTTGTCATCATGAAATCCATGCTGCTTACCCAACATCCTAAATACGAATAAAAACCCCACCACACATGTATTTCTCTAGACTTCATGTTAAATGGAGTTGTCCATAACTGATTGGCTGGCTGGTCCAGCCAAACTGCTATCAAAGCCTGCCTAAAAAATTTGGAGTAATTGTCCAAAAAAAGCCTCAGTTGTGCTGTAACTCAAGTGTTTGCAGGACCAGGTAATGGCCACATTACAGCAACGAGCATTTAAAATCATGATCAGCTTTTCCAAGTGATTGGACTACTGCACAGAGATTTGCTGTGAGCAACATGAATAATCCATCTCAACCTTTAGAAGATGCAAAATAGTGTAACTGGAACAAACACACAAATCTTTTTCAGTGTGAATGAAAACAAGAATTATTTTCTACTCAATTATTAGGAAAAAACCCCAACAAACTGAACAATTTTTATAATCCAGTAATCTCCAAATCTTTCATGAGTAGCCCATGTTAAAACTATGAATTACAATAATGACTTTCTATGAAGCCAGAAAGTATTTGCACGGTTTTAAAGTCCCTGATCATTCTCTCATTTACAAAAGAACACAGCTCTCTACCCGAATAAAAAGAAACATAATACTTTCTTTTTCATTTTAATGAACTTCACCTAGTTTTGCTTGCTAGATTTCCAAACCCTAATGTAACACTAAGAAAGCACTTGCTCTGCTAAGCATTTGAAAGTAGTTGGATCATTCAGCTGCCTAAAGGCCCTCAGTGAATGGAAGCCAAGATTTTTATGATCCTGCAAAATGTCCAGTACTAGCCTGGAATACTGTGCTGTTCTGTCATTGCATTCCTTAGGTAATGACTCTCCCCACCAAGAATTCTCCCCTTTTTTGAGGAGCTGGAATAACCTCCCTGGCCTGGGCTCTCTCCACCACTTTGTGCTAACCTGACAATCCTCCTGAGGAGCCTGCAGGGCTTCTTCAAGCAGTCACACTTCACTGTTCCATTTTACAAGCAGGATTTCTGCAAATAATGGCTTGCTTTAAATACACAGTATGGACAGCAAAAAGGCTGGAATGCCACTTCAGAAATAATTCCTCAGAGAAGGCACAAAGCTGGTCAGTTAAGTTCCTCTCTCTAAAAATATCAATAAACATGACATTGCAAGGTCCTAAATTTACTGTTTTTACACCACCTTGGCAAAAAATGCTCAGATCTCTAGAATTTTTTATAGTTGCCAGTACAGAATGGTTCAACAAGAAACTTTATGGGTTAAAATCTAGAAAACCACTTCTGCCTCACAGGAGGAAGCAGCATTTGAGCCCAATCTCCAATATCAGCACATTTTACTGAGACCATCCCACCTACCATAGCCTGTCTGCTGGCCCAAGTACTTATTTTAAAAACAATTTTTAAAAATCACATTCCTTTGTAAAGTAAATTCTTATTCCAGTAAACTTGCCAGTGTAGGACATGCCCTGCTAAGGCACAGTTACCCTTCTAAGGGGAAACCTTTGCAGTGACTCTGTGGGGTAATCTCCTGACTGGAAAACCTGACAGCAGCCAGGGAATTCAATTCAGTCCTGTATTTGTCATCACAGAGGGAACAAGCCTGGAAAGAGACCCCAGCTCTGGGCTGGGCACACCACACCACCTCTGCAGCCTCATGTGGGATCTCCCAGCTGGGCTGAGCTGAGCTGCTCTGTATCCCCTGAGGAGGAAAGGTAAACCAGGAAAGGAGAATCCCAAAAGTGTGGAGGGCATGGGAAGGCTTTCAGTGTCGGGGAAAGAGTGAGAATGGCAGAGTTCAGGAGAGTGAGACAAACAAATGGACACACATGTGATGGGGAAAAACAAAACCACAAGGGCTCAGAGCACTGAAACACGGATCTGAGATAGCCACAACAGATTGCTGAGCTGTCTGAAGCATTTAATAAGTTGTTATTATTAGGGTACAGCCAGGAACCACGGAGAGGGAAGGGATTAGATTCAGCTATAAATTACCAGGGATCACATGGTGTAACACACTCACTCCAGATTTCCAAAACCTGGGAGTGTGTGGGGATGGGGGACGAGGGACAAGGGTAGGAGGACGTGAGGGGAATCAATTCAGGAATGCAGAAATATGCAACGAGTCATCTGCAGTTCACAACCAAGAGAGATGGACAGATGGAAAAGGCTAAAACTCACCTGTGGTTCACAGCCAAGAGAGATGGACAAATGGAAAAGGCTAAAACTCACCTGTGGTTCACAGCCAAGAGAGATGGACAAATGGAAAAGGCTAAAACTCACCTGTGGTTCACAGCCAAGACAGATGGACAGATGGAAAAGGCTGAACCCGTGTGGTAATACCCAATAAAGATGAGAAGAGAGAAATTCAGGATGGCCCAAGCTACACCTGCTGGGGGAGGCTTTTGGGAGATGGGGTGAGGAGGGAGAGGCAGAAACAGCAGGGGGAAAACAGACAACAGGGAAAGGAGTAGGAATCATTCAAACCACAGCAGAGCTTCCTTAGACCAAAGCCAAAGCAGGAAAGCTCTCAAGCCACTGGGCAATGTCAAGCCAAACCAGGGCTTTACCTAAGGGAGGTATTGACAAGGAGGCTGGAAATTAGTTGGGAAGTTATGGAATATTGCAGATCTCTGGAAAAAAAAAGCTTTTAAATATTATCTAATTAATACCACCTGTATTGATCTATGTTCTACATTAACTTTTCTAATACAAACCCCACATTTTACCCTCAATAAAAGCAGTGCCAATAATCTCAGAAGGTGTTTTAATATATTTGCTTATAAAATATTGTTCACAACAGCAAGAATTTATTTAATATTTATGTTCTTAAGGTGGAAAATGCAAGTCCTGAAAAACAGGGTTTTATTTTAAACACAGCCAACACAATGCCAAAATACCTTCCTGAATAGCTAAGTGCAGTGTAACTTAAAGGAATGCAAAGGGGCAGGTTCCATATGCATGAAAGGTATATTCTGAAATTTCCTCAGAGCCTGTGAAGTGCAATTTATATTGAAAAAAAAAATTACAAAATCAAACCAAAAATACATCCATATTTTAGATTAATTTCTTTTAAAAATAGATTTGCTTATGTAAAATATCTGTAGCGTTCAGAAAAGGACTAGGAGAGAGCAGTCATCTGTAATTAAAACAAAATAATCACTATGCTGCACACATACCCTCCCTTTAATAAGAGGATAGGTGATAACTAGTAAAAAATTATTTGGGAAAGACTTAGGTACCACAGTGATGAGAGCAGTGCACAATGAGGGTAGAACAGAAGATGCACAAACTGGTTAGGAATGAAGGATTTGTTACTGCAGCCTTCAGCAATTTCAAGAATATTAAATATAAAAACTTGTAACAGGACAAGTGTAAGACACTCCTGCTGCATCCCAGGAGGGAGCACTCAGCCGAGTAACAGGAGTCTCAAGCTGAAGCTCTGTGACAGCTTAAAAACCCTCAGACAGTGTGACTTCCTCTGCCTTCCCCACAGATCATTTCATACATTCTCTGTAAAATTTAATGCTACAGCAATGTATCTTTGTTATTAATGTGCTGGTGCTCCAGATAAATAATTTCAGAAGAAAGTTCATAAAGAACTGTGTCACTATCAGAATAAATCAGTTATTCTGGTACGTAAGACGTCTGAATGTTAAATAAGCCAAACTTTTAAAACACATTCCAGTATTTCTCAACTGGAGTGCAGGTGTGAAGCATTTTTTCCCCCAAGTCCTGAGCTGCAAATTCATCTTGACATCTATGGTGACAAAATGAGCAGAGCTCTGTTTAAATCTCTGTTTCTCAATATGCAATATAACTGTGTTCAGTGGTTTCTCATCCACAGTAGGTGGACTCCCTGCAGCACTGCAAGAGAGAAAAATATATGACACTAGTCATATAAAGATGTGGGTGTTCTAGAATTAGAAAATGTGATTTTTTTGCTAAACTTCATCATGGGAGTTGTGTACTTTCATCTGTTTCTTCTGGCTGATGAAAGTAAATTAAAACTGACACTCATCGTTTTACTCTGTGAGTTTTATTCCAGAGATGTTCTTTTATTATTGATGATTATTACCTATGGATGTCTCACTTGTTTCTCTAGTCTCTAGTATGCTTCTCTTTTTCATCACAAAAATACAACAACATTCCTGCTCTGATGGCCTCCTGGCACCCCTGAACATTTCCAGAACACAAACCTGGCTATCAGAACATAGCCACAAAGTGCTCTTTAGTGAGCAATAAAATATTCCCAGCACCAGCACTGGCTCCAAGCTTTAATACACAATTACAGGATCAAACAGCTGCAAGGCACAAGATATTTCCAAAGACTGGCTGTGGCTACCCCTGTCTGTGAACAGCTACTGGAGACACACCTGGAAATAAGGAAACACAGGTACCTCCACAAATAAAGGAGTAGAAATGGGTTGAGGACTTTGTGAAACCCAGAGCAAAGTCTTGTCAAAGCCATCACCAGCACTAAACGAGTATCTTCTTTCCTGTAGTTAATATCTGATTTTGTACTTCATTTTCTCAAAGTTATACACTGAAAATAAGTACTAACTCCTGGAAAGGCAATGAAATGCATTATTGTCCTTAAAACACTCAGATTTCTTTTTTTTTAACTTGATGAATTTATTTCAGTTCTTCTCCTTTAGAAAGTGAAGAAGTAGAGCTGAGCAGTGGAAGATATTTCCCAAGCAGCATCTTTAGCAAGTTTGTCAATCAAAGTTAACTCTCAAGTTAACTCTGAATTTCATGTCTTCATGTTGCTGTTGGACACACCAAATTATCCCTAAATCCACCAGGATGCTAAAAAACCATGGGGAGATATATTCAAAAGTAAAGAATTGTTGTCCTTGGCTGAAATATTTCACCTTGGAATTCCCCAAGAAGTTTCTTTTTCACATTAATCTCAAATATACAATTCCAAATTGTTTTCAAAGATGTGATGCTTCTGTCCAGAGGGCCCCCAGCAGAGTGGATTAAATTTACTGAATTAAAACAGGAGTGGAATTACCTAAACAATAAAATTACAACTGAATTATCAGCACTGCGATGACAATGACACACGGACAGCTTCACACTAAGAAATACAAGATCTTGATGGGTAAAGGGTGAAATTAAATGACATCATAACTTTCGAGGTGTGAAAGTTTCCCACCCTTTTTCACTTTAATAAACTGAAGATTTTGATAGAGATCTTTTAGCAACACATTCTGTACTCTGAGGGTGTGAATATTTCCTCATTAGCCAAGTTTACATACAGCTCACACAGGAAACTCATAGGTTTCTTTAACCTTTGACAGTGAAGTTTAGCTAAAAGTGAGTAATATTAATAAAAAAATAATCTTTAGGGCAGCTGTTCAACACAGTAAAGGGTCATGCTTTAGGGGAAAAAAATATAGGCTTTAATTCCTCATTTAAGATGAGTAAATCTTCAAAGATCCTGACTATCTACAAATCCCAAAAATGCTTCCTGCCACCTCACACTCTGGAATGGCAAATCATTTCTTTTAGTAGCCATAATATAAAATGAAAACCTAGTTTAAGGTTGCATTAAGAGCATTGTGAGAGTGATCATCTTGGTATCAAAAGGAAACACAAATACAGGATAAAACAGCAGATTATATATATTGCAAATATATAATTTAAGAAAAGGCAGCATTAGGCTGTGTTGGAGGCCTCACCTGCAGCTGAGGGTTTGGCTCTGTGTGGGTACAGACACCATCAGTGTCTTTTCTGCTGTAATGAAAAAAGAACAAATCACAATCTAGGAAAAAGTCCTGAAAAACTCAAGTCGAAAAGGGTGGATGAGGAGAGGCAAAATTATTTTATTGCCTGAGGTGTTTTAGATGCATAACCTATTTTCTCATAGCCCATCAGCACTATATTTCAATATTTTACAGAGCAATCAAGCTGGGATCTCTGAGTTATCAACAAAATGCCAGCTGAAACAAATCCATCAGCTATAAAATATGTTTTGTGTTCAGTTGGGCAAACTAAGTGACTCTGGAAAACAGAAAAGAAATCAGTTTGCAATCACATCTGTGGGGCTCCTCTGATATCTTTGACAGGGTTATACTCACCACCACCTGCTTAGAAAAAAGGCATTTGTCTAAAGTCTCTTTGCAAAATCTAACAGAAAAGCTTGAGCACAGCTGAGTGGCTTCTGTTACTGCCCTTATCCAACATTATCCATTTGTTTCATCCCACAGCTTTCTCTTAGGCTATCAAGCAATCATCCACGTTTTATCTCCCAGTGAGGTTTCAAAGATGGTTCTAACCACCTTTGCTGTCTCTTAATGTGGTGGGGATGTGGTTTAATTTTCATGTTTTTGCTGCTGACATCAATTGGAGTCTCCCAAGGGGTGTCCTAAGGGTGCTGCTACAGTAAAGGACAGACTTTATTGTACTTCTCAACCCTGTCCCCCCTCACATCCTCTTTTTGTCCCATGGCCCAAACCTGTGGGGAGGGAAGAGCCACCCTGGAGCCCAAGAAAGAGGCAGGGCTCAAAACAGAGATCTTGGAGTGGAGGAAGTGGCATTTTGATGTACTTCAGAACCTTAAATCCCACTAAACCCCATGAAAGGTGTTTAAATAACTTATTATAGCTGGTCCTACAGCCTAGCCTTTCTTATTTAGCAGTTTCCAAAAGGAAAATAAGCCTTATTTGAAAGGGGAGTGATTTCAGATATACCAGGGAAGGACTGGCTTTTCAAACATCTTAAAGGCAGCTGTGCAGTCCAAGCAGAGGCTTTGGCAGAAGCCTGATGCAGTGGTAATACTTCCCAATCCAGACTTTTTTTCTTTAATGGAAAATGATGGAAAGTCCTGCTTTAACAGGATTCAGACACTGCCTCTTGGAAACAGGATTTGGTAACCAAAATAAAAAATCTCTCAGAAACTTCAATGGCCTCCTTCACTAAAGCCTGGCCAAGTACTTGCATTTAATAATTGA
This sequence comes from Hylia prasina, assembly GCA_013397195.1. Lineage (NCBI taxonomy): Eukaryota > Metazoa > Chordata > Aves > Passeriformes > Sylviidae > Hylia > Hylia prasina. Next base: position 437,252 of record VYXD01015575.1, read on the forward strand.
AGCTATCAGTTTACTTTTGCACAGTGGATCTAAACCCTCTCTCCAAAACAGACACAAAATCCCCTTGGCTGCACTATCTGTAGCCAGAATTTGGGGCAATGTATTTGTAAAAATGCGATACAGTGATGGTAACTCAAATAGTTTTCTTGTTGTTTGTCCTAATGGTTAGAAGATGAGGTGACAGCTGATAATCCCCACATCCTGGTGCCAGTGTGGTGTTTATAAATGTTTATAGGTGTGAATTTAACCACTGTGACCTCAGGTAGCTGCTGGAGTCCCCAGAAAGAGCTGCATGGAAAGACCCCTACATCAATCCCCAGCTGTTCCCAAGAAATCCCCTGAGCTTCCCAGAGACAAGAGAGATGAGCTAGAACTTTATGTTAGACCAAACACATCTTACCAGACAAACTCAGACTTTGGCCCAGGAGAGTTTGGATCTCGATCCCCAGCCTTTTAGAGAAAGGCTCTACTGCTGAGCTATAAAATTAAAAATATTTGAATTTTCTAGCTGAAGGCAAATACGTCAATTTTTGTTAGAACAGCTGTTTTGTGTTAGTTTTAGAGAGAACCATTAAAGCTCAGCCATGTGTTGCACTGACAGCAGACTGGCTCAGTGGGTTGTATGAAAGGGCCTGGGTGAGAAGTACAGATGATGGACCTCACCTCCAGGAAATTCTTGGGCAGGTAAAGTGAAGAAGGAAGCAAAAAGAGAAAAGAACCGTCCTGGAGGAGTATGGAACTCCCCAGAGTGGTTTTTTTCCACAAAAAGGCATCTCTGCCTCTGGGCCACAGCGCTCACTTTCTGCACAGCCTGGCAGGGTGATTTATTCACTGCATCACCACAAAATCCAACGTGCAGTTTTGTGCTAAGTGTGTGGTAGATCCGTGATGGATGCTCTGGAAGCCACAATTGCTACTGCCCAGCAACTTGTGGTGTTGGTACAATATGAGATAATAGCAGGGGGCAAAGAGCTGCCTCATGAGGAGGCTCAGCTGGAAACACAGCTTCACGTTTCAGCCCAGGCCCTTATCTACTCTACCAGCTCCAGATCAATCCTTTTCCAGTCCTACAAAGGCAAAATAGGGCTATGAAATAGTGCAAACAGGGAAAAATTAACCCTTGCTCAAAAAGCCATCATGAGCCATGCATAATTCTTACATCCCAAATTAAATCAGTGCTTTCCATGACATATCTGAGAATTGCAAAGTTTAAGAGTGCTTTAAGGAGGACGTTTTCTTCACAAAGAGTACAGTTCATGTTCTGTCACCACAGAATTTGGACTAGATTAACCAGCTAATGAGCAATTAGAAAAAGAGAAAGAAAATAAGCATGGAAAAAGAAGAGAATCAGCAAAAAACCAATGGGGATCAGATATTTGTCCATTGTAAACCAGCAATGACTTCTTTAAGAATAACTTCTTAAAGATTTTAAGAAGGGGAGAAGGTCCCCCCTCAGCAATCCACTCTGTTTAGCTCCTTTCATTTGGGAAGGTTACATTTGTAGAAACCTGATTGATTAATCTGTTGCTCCTGTAATTATCTTAAAAGGATTTCTTGTTTCTTACTAACTTCTCTTTTAATAAAGGAAATAATTGGGTTATCTTTGCTGAACCACAGAAGTGGAAGTTATGTAATATTATGATTCCACTTTAGGCCAGCAAGGACTTGGAAGTAAATATCCATCACTAAAGTTAACACCAGATTTTCAGAAGGAGCTGTCCTGTAAAAAAGAGGGAATTTCCACCCTGTAAAGCATTACATCATTTTGACAATCCTTACTGCAGTGGAACAGCACAAGCTCATTCCCCACCCCTTTCTCCATCCCACTTTTCTCTCTGTTTAACGTAAATAGAAATCCTCTCAAATATTTTGACCATTAAAAAAATGCAATGCTTTTTCCACAAGTTCAATGTGGAACTGCAGCTTTTTGGAGTGCTGTGACCCTTCCCTGGCTGCACTTTCCTGTCAGGGAGTTGTGGAGAGGGAGAAGGTCCCCCCCTGAGCCTCCTTTTCTCCAGGCTGGGCCCCCCCAGCTCCCTCAGCCTTGCCATGGCCATAGAATAGAGGATACCTTGTGGAGTACAAAGATTAAAGCAGCTTTTATCATTTTTTTGCCGGATTTATTGTCAAAAAACTGTTAAAAGGAATGATTAGTAGGAACAAATTGGAATGAATAAGAAGTCTCCATTTGTTAAACGAGAGCCAAGGAATAGTTTGGATTGCATATTCCAATGCTGTGGGGAAAAATGAAGAGTACGGTACAAAGTAATTACTTGGCTTTGGAGGAACGGAGCTAACTGGGAGACAGGGTAGGAGAAAAAGTGATTCAGGGGATACAGTGAGTATGAAAACTATCTAGGCATGGAAGGAAATGGAAGCAGAGGGCAGAAGGGAGGAGGAAACTACAAGCCAGGCATTTTGTCATGGAAGATTATCGGGTTTGTCAAGCACGACATCCCCGTGCTGAGTTCACGCTGACCACTCATGACTTTCCTGCCCTTCCTGTGCCTGCAGATGGTTTGCAGGACAAATTACTCCATCACCCTTGCAGGGACTGAGGTGATGCTGACCAGCCTGCTGTTCCCTGGGTCCTCTCTGCCCTCAGGGAAGGCAGGAGTGACACTGGCTCTGCTCCAGTTCCTCCAGCCACCACAATCACTCACGGATTGCCAAGAGCAGTTTCATGATGACATCAGTGAGGTCCCCCTGTACTTATGGGTACATCCCATCAGGGCCCATGGATTTACATTTGTTCAGCTTCCTTATGTGCTCCCTGACCTGGTCATCTTCCACCAAAGGTAAATTTTCTATCCAATAAATTATCCCTTGGTCTTTAGGGCCTGGGATTGATGAATTCCAATCTTGGTAGTAAAAACTGGTGTGAAGAGGGAATTCAGCACCTCGGCCTTTTCCATGTCCGGTGTCAGTGTGCTCCCCACTTCACACAGGATTAGTGATACAGGGGCACCTTTCTAAGGAGGTAAATCACAACTTGAAAATATATTTCAGTTGTGGGATAGAGCAATAAATATGCACCTTTTATTGTTCTGAGTGCATGATCTATAAAACCTTCAAAGACAACAAGTCACAAATATTTCACAGTGTTTTAAAAAAGAGGTAAATGAAAAATCTGAGCTCTCAGTCTTGCTTTTCGTTCCAAACCAGAACAGATGGATAAGTATTTTTTTGTGCCTGAAATTTTTTTGACAATTTTAACACAGAAACCCCTTGCAGGACCATATCTCAAGGGAACTGTACTTTGGGTGAATTATACCCAGACTTTTAGCAGCCTGCAGTCCAACGTGCTGCTTGGTTCAACACAGATGTGTGATCCTGGCACAGCTTCACTGTGAAAATTGTGCTGAGGTGTGAGAACATACATGAACCAGAGCTGGGCAAGATAAGCAGAGTGAAAGCCTGCACAGAGGGCAGTTGTTGATAGTTAGCAGCTTCAAGAGTTCACAGGAGAAATGCTGGCATGAAAAGGTGTCAAAACTCACAGGGGAAAAAAAAAAAAGAGCAGAGGATAGGATAGATGGAATAGATGGAATAGTCTCTACTATTCTGCCCACTCCTCAGGGAGAAAGAGTAGAGACTTTTATTCTTAGCTATCATCATACAGTACAGCAGGTGATGCAGATTGATGTCAGACTGAAGCAGTTCCAGTCCAAGCAGTCAATTCAAAATATTAGCTGCTTTTCAATTTTTCCACAGGAGAAAAGAAAAATTAAAATTGAAATTTTCTGACATAAAAAGACATTACCAGAGATGCTAGATGCTCAGTGAGGAAAAATGTATGGAAAAGATCAGATTTTCTCTACTTTCAGGGTAGTGAGGCCCTGGCACAGGGTGCTCAGAGCAGCTGTGGCTGCCCCTGGATCCCTGGAACTGTCCAAGGCCAGGTTGGACAGGGCTTGGAGCACCCTGGGACAGTGGCCAGGGTCCCTGCCCATGGCAGGGGGTGGAACTAAAGGATCTTTAAGGTCCCTTTCAATCCAGACCACTCCATGATTCTATGACCCAATTAAATGAATTTATTGGCCTGCCTGACCCCAAGCTGGTCCTTCATCCATGCAAGAATGAGGCTGCAGCAGATCAGCTTCAGTCTCCATCACCAAGCCAGCCTTTCCTGGTTCCCCTCACATAAAAGGCCAGCCTGGCAAAATCCTGCTGTAGACAGAGCCACAGCCAGACTTCCCCAGCACTGTGGCCTGCTGCCAGCAGGGATTTTTCCTGCCTGGAGCTCCCTGACATAACTGGATGAGGCAGCCCTGTGCAAAGTGCAAAAAAAAAAGATGTTTTGTGAAGCTGAAATGAATGGCCACAGCAAGTGAAAAAAGCAGTTCATTGCTGAGACTGGTGTAATGCATTTTATGAGTCATTACCTCAGAAAGATTTTACTGGGGTGCTGGGAAATAAGGAACTGGGGGCCCATCTGGCAGGATTTCAGAGCTGCAGGTGAAATGCTGCCTTTGGTAAGTGGATTCCTGAAAGTCCTAACTGGAGAAGGACACACCAAAATGGAACTCACGGAAGTAATAGATTACCCTTTATTTTGGTAAAGCAGTGCCCCAGGGAGACCTGAATGTTCTTTCACTTTCTGGGAATGAATTACATCGCTCATGGTAATGTTAAAAACCTTAGTTAAACATTTTACTAAATGCAGCTTCCTGATCCTGGGCTCGTGAACAAAAGTCACTTGTTATAATAAATATTGAAGACACATCAGTAACTTTTTTCTTCTCGTCTTAGGCTGAGTAATTTTAAACGTCAAACATTTCCTCATTAAAACTCTTTCATAATCTTAAGGGAAGGGGTGAAGAGGGCAGAAGATTAAAATCTTGTTGCACAAACTGTGCTGCAATCTCTCTTTATTGATACTTACAGTACAGGCTGGCATGACTCAATCCACCACAGGACACTGAGTTATGGTCACAGCAGAAACTAGAGAAGGAAGAAAAAGCCCCTTACTTCTGAGACAGTGCTCTACTGATCAAACAGTGACTCTCTGGAGAATTCCTCATCCACGAGCCAGGACAGCTCAATTTCAATTGAATTTCTATTTTAAGAATTTTGATGAGAAACTTCTTCCTATCCCATTCAGCAAGAGGAAGTGATGGAAGCCCTCATTTCCCTGACCTCCCAGGACAAGGGGGCAAAGCATCATCCTTTGCACTCCAGCCCATGAGACAGTTCTGTGGAGGCTGAGGCAACTGAACGGAATTATCAGCTAAGTGCTCTACAAGTTCTGCTGCCTTAAAGATGCACACTGCCAAAGCTCAAACTCAAAAGAATTTCATTGAGAATGACAAAAAAAACTTTTTAGTGCATCAGGTCTTCTTCCCATCAAATTTGAAGATCCTCCTCCAAATTTGAAGATCCTCCTCCAAACCCCAGAGGTATGAGAGTGATCCTTGCATATAGGTGGAGCAGCCCCATTTTTTCTGGCCTACAAAATGGTTAAAACCTTTGCCTTCAGAAGAGTCAGCCTAAGGCAGAGAACAATCATGGAAAGTTTCAGCCCAACCCATTAATGTTTGGCAAAGCCATACCCAGCTTAAAACACAGGCCTGTAATTAGAGCAGGTCGGAACATTCTCAGCTAAATGAAATTTCATTGAAATTCGCTGCTTCCTCCAAGCCAAAACAACATTTTTCAGAGACATATCTGCTTCCACAAGGTTTTTGTTGGGAGGGCTGAGAGGGAAAGTGTGCTCACACACTATAGCCTGAAGATGAGGTCACTGGTTTGGGATGTATGAGAATCAGCTTGAGGCCCTGACTCACAGAGAGAGCAGCAGGAAAGAGCAGGGCTCTTGCATCAGGACTACAAAATACCCAAATGCCAGAGCATCTCCCTGGCTGTGTTATCCACAAAAAATTCCTTATCATGACATACATGCCTTGATTATGATCTTCAAGAGATTTTATGTGTTCAAGCACCAAACATGAAGTTATATAGGTTGACCCAAAAGGGAGGTGACTTCCTCCAGAAGTCTGTGCTTCTAATGGGAAAGTAAGTCAATATTTAAACTATAAAGGTGTCACCAGTAAGTGCAGTTCTTGGACAGAACAATAAACATTTGTTTGAAAAATTACAGGCCATAAAAAGGGGGAAGAAAACACTAATATCAGCAGGTGGAAAATCCTTACTTTTTCATTCTTACGGTTTTCACATATTACACACGCCCAAGAAGCAGGGAGCAGTGGGAGCAAATATGTTTGCAATTAAAATGTATTTCATTCTGTGGTAGGTCCTCCCATCCATTACAGCGAGGTTTGAGGCCTACAAGTCTTGTCCTAATAAAGGAGGGAACATTATTTTTCATTCCTGAAAGTTTAAGCAGGAATTCCTTGCCCTGCTGAGTTGAGCTGATGCAAACTTTTGCTTTCATGCGCTATTACCTGTCTTCAGCTTGTGCAATTATTTTACTTCCCAAACATCAGGTTTGGTGAACATCTGCTTTTTTGGAAGATTATCCAAAGGTTTTTTGACATAAATGTTGGGCTTATAGCATGCACTGCTCTGATATTGCACATGTCAGCAGAAAGGGGCCGTGTCACACAGAATATTGGGATCGTATCTTGATAATTCAATGTAAAAAGTAATTCAAGCACATATTTTTCCAAAAAGACATTTTCTCACTTAGAAATATAAGTTTTCTATAGTCTTCTTTCATTCTTAAATTCTTCATATCATTCTCAAAAACATTTAAATTCTGTTATTAGTGCAATCTATTTAAAAACAGAAAACAAAAGCAAAGATATAACTTCAAAGAGACAAATAGATGAAATACTGAAAACCTGGGACTCTCTTCTCAAACTAGTGAGATTTGCAAAGTTTTCCTCCTTTGAACATCAAAATTCTGAATTCAAGGGATCAGGGTCACTGCAGCTGAGGACTGAGTCTTCCAAAAGAAAGTGCAAACTTTTCTTCAGTAACATTTATGGAAATAAAATCCAAAGCTTATCTACTATAGATTTCATCTTTCTCTTTCAGTTATACTTTTATTGTAAGATCTCTGGAAGTTACTGAGGTCACACCTTAAAAAGCAGCAGCTGTGTGTGAATAATCAGATTTTGCTGGCTAGGAGGAATAGGATAGTAAATACTTGTTATTCTTCTCATGGGATGCAAATTAAAATGTTTGAGGTGAAAACCAGAGCAACGCTCAGATTCTAGAAAACAAATCATTCATTTAATATTAAGGTTAACAGCTTTTCACGCTTCCTGCTGACCTCAAAGCACAATTAAATTTTAATTTATTTTTTTTTTTTAGGCCAGGCATCCTCACAAAATTAAAACACAGCAAAGAGGAATTCAATACCCTAAAAGCTCTGTGAAACCACAAACTCTCCAGAAAGAAAAAAAAAGAAGCTTGCAAATTTTAACATGCTGAACCAGACTGGTTTGCTTTCCATTACTGGCTGGCACTTCTCACAAGAAGTGAGGACAATGGATATAAACCAAATCCTGGTGTCAAGCTAATGATTTCCCTGGATTTTGTGGTGATTCCACTATCTCCAGCTGTACCTTAATGCAGCCATTCAAACAGGCATCCCTGCTGCTGGTGCTTACCTGGCTTTCAAGTCCTTCCCTTTGCAATGGCAATGATGAATTTTAACACAGACTATTGCCATTTAATAAATGCATTCATTTTAACACATGAATAGTTTTTGAAAAATGTTTATGTCTACATAGTGACTAGAATTATAAAACTTATATGTAAGTGCTAGATATCAAACTTACAACAATCCAAAGAGTTCTCACCTGTTCCTGAAAAAAACCTGAATTTACTGACTTAAATTTTCTACCAGACGCTTCTGACTTTGTATCAAAAAGGAGATGAAAACTCCTTTCACATCCTGAGCACACACATAAAAGAACATGTGTTATTTATTAACAGGAGAAAGCAGTTATTAAAATCTAACCTGGCTTTTGCAAATGAGATGACTTCATGCACAGGAAAGAGGTGTATATGATAAGTTGTTATTTCAGGGCTGTTTTGAAAACATTAAAAAAGGGGGCTAAAACTATTTTAGATGTCACTTTTAATTAATCTAATTTCCAGAAGGAATTTGACCAGTCACAAAGGAAAGCATAATCTTTGAGAAAACCCTGAGCTCCACTCATTTAAAACTCTTTATGGCACAGCAATGTGTTCAATATTTTATTAACTGCAAAGGTGTCAAAAGCTTTTTATGGTTTGCATTGAACAGTTTGAAGGTCCATCTCAATTCTTATTGTAAAATGTCAATATTGTCTGGAGCAAAACCAGCAAAATATCTCTTCCTACCTGATCTTAATCTTCCAGTCCATTCTGCCAAATGCTAAGAGGAGAATTTAAGTGTAATTCACAGTAGTCACAAACAATCAAGTCACTTCATCTTCCACTGCAAACTTACCTAAAGTGAGATATCATATTTTCCCTACATAAATATCCTGCTCAGATCATCATCAGACTATTTCTAACCTGGCTATTTCAACTTTTTCCATTTTATCTGCCCCCTCCCTCACCTAAATGATGGGTAGAGCAGGGATTTTCCTGAGGGTTCTAAGGGAAAGCTGAACTCAGTAGAACCCTCCATGCTCCAGAATGTTGTGGAAAGCATAAGTGGAAGTGCTTTGAGCAGAATCAATGGACAACCCAGCAGTAGTTAAGGGTAAGAATGGGTTTAAAAACACACATGGACCAACTTGATGCACATATGGACCTGATGTGGACATGGGAAGAGCAGGGTGTGCTCAGTCCCCTGAAAAGCAGATGGGTTTACTCCCTGGATAGTTCATATTTGTGTCTCCATGGCAATGCATATCTCCTCCTCTTTAGGATGGAGCTCCTGAAGGTGTCACGTCACAAACGGTTCAGTACAACCCCACTGAGTATCTTTGAAAATTTCCAGGCTATGGAATGGACCTTTTTGCTCTCAAGGTCATGAAATTTCAGTGAGCACATCTATTTTTTTTTCCCTCTGCCTATTTCATGGTAGGCAGAAAATCTCTGAAAGAAGGGGAAAGGCTTTTCACAGATGAGCACAGTCTGGAGTTCATCACTGCAACTGAAGTCAGATATTGAAGAAAACAGAAGATGACACAGGAGCTGGCTGGTTTTAATGCAAATGGCCCTAGACAAAATCTATCACTAACTGCTGTCAGTACTATTAAAAGGTTTCATGTATCTCTGATGAGCCAGCAGCCAACAATCCTTATTCTATCCTAACAAAAATAAACGAAGCCCCGATTCCAAGAAAAAAGACAAATATTTATATCAGCTCTTGCTTTTCATTGCAAAGGGGCACAGTCACTGCACCTTACTCTTACTCTCAGTTTTCCTTTGCACACTTAATCACAGAAGCCACTCTGCACTCGCACTGCCTTCATTTTATTTGGCCATATTTTCCCAAACCATCCCCCAGTACAAAAGTCACTGGTCTGTAAAACCAGCTGTGCACTGTAGAGAAATCAGGGAGCATTTCTCCAGCAAACAAGGCTGGTGAGGGGATTTTTAAGCTAGAACTGCAAAATATTCTTTTAGTTTAGCACAGCACTTCATAGGCAGTACATGGTTGTTAAATCCAATTTTTACTGGTTGAAATGAAGTAAAATCAAGTGACATGGCACAGGGTTGGAATGAGATCATCTTTCAGGTCCCCTTCAACCCAAACCATTCTATGATTCTGTGACACCTTATTCTTAGGAAAACATGGAAGAGAGATATTTAACTTTACAGGTCTCTTTCTGGAATTCTTCAGCTTTTCCTCTGATTAAGTTCAAGTGAATTGCAAATCAACATTTTAAATGAGTTGAAAGTCTTTATTACTCAGTATTATGATTCATTTCCAGTCAGAATATTGTCAAATCAGTAATATGTAATAAGATCATGATTATATTTATTTCACAGCTCAGATGTTCTCCTCCAAAGACACACAAGTTCTTAAAAATGATAAAAAAAATTTGCAAATAATTAGGTATCAAATTATTAACCAATGAATGTTCCAGGGGAGTGCTGGAAGTGGAAGCTGTGCAAAGAAAGGGAATTTAAGAAACAGAGTGCAGATTAAAACCAAGGGTCTACTGGAAATATCCTCTAAGATACTACTCAGTGTCTTGAAAAAAATTCTATTCTAGCTCCTGAGATTGACCACTGCATTAAAAATGTGTTCTTTTGTGTCTAATCTGCAGTAAAAGGGAGTTAGGAGCCCTCAGGCTGAGCTTCCTGCTGGTGCAAGCAGCACAGCTGGATTTTCTTCACCAACATTTGCTTCCATGTATTATTTTGTGAAATTCTTCAGATTTTCTAAAAAGAACTGACAGATACCCCGGGTTTTCATCACACAGGAAATTCCATTATTGAAACATTTTGTCCTGATATCAAATCAGGACAAAAACCTTAAAGTATCCCTTTGGGCTTTTTCACACAGGAAAAACATTCCAGCTCTGTTTTTAAAAATGCCAACTGTTTGGAGTTGGTTTAGTGAAGAATGTTAACATTTTCTGACAAACTCTCACTGGGGGAAAAGAAATCAATTTTAGTTTCCCACATCTCCATTTTGACCTCCCTGTACAAGTTGGGCTCCTAAAGTGCTGCAGAACTACCTTTCCTTGGTGACTAGATATTGTGTGTGCTAACACAAAGAAGTAGATTTTGTAAGGTGTTTGCTGTACTGCAGTAATTAAACTTGATTTCATTAATAACTAAATAGAACTACAGAATTTATGCAAACAGGCACAAAAGAGTTCAAGAGATTTCGTTCTAAACACATAAATTAATTGGTGCTTATATCTCAGCCCAGAGTATTCATCAGCTCTGTAAGTACCAGCACTGCTTCCACGATAATGAGATTTATTTTAATTTAGGCAAGGGTTGACCAATGAATCTACAAAGTACTTCATTAATGATGATTTACAGATGCACTTTGCTTCTGAAATGGACTCTTCCTTTGCACCTCTCACCTGTTAATTTTATTTATGAGTCTCCTGACCCTCAGTTTAACTTTTAACTCTGCACATACCTTGCAGAAACTAAAGATATAAATAACCCCTTTTTGAATACAGTGTTGTAAATAGTTTACACTCCCAGAGTTTCAGTAACTTAAAGATGTGGCAAAACTTACTTTGCAGGCACTAGAGCTGTGTTAGGCATAGATGTGCAGTAGCTGATGTTTTTCCATTTAGTTGGGCAAAGTTTCATCTTGGAGAAGCATATTTATTTCATATATTAATTTCATTTCTTGCCTTCCTAACTCTGGTGAGTTTAACAGTCTTCTAGATCATTATAAAAACTGCTATATTTAACACAATGTGTATTTTGGGAATAAAAATCATAACATAAAATGACCACAAAAATAATCTGATTTCCAATATTAAAAACCTTCCTACTTAAACCTAATCCCTGTTAAGAACTATCAGGATTTTTACAAAAATCCTGTTACCAAGAGGGGAATATCCCATTTGATTTTTATAGGATCGGACGCATGCCCATTGCATTTGTCTGCTTTTCAGAATTAACTATGGTCTTAAACACTTTCCGTGAAAATATTGAAGGTGAAAGGCAAAGGGAAAGTGAGAAGTTACTCCTGTGCAATGTCATGTTTGCTGTGATGGGCAGAGGGGTTTGGAGAGGTGATTTATTTTGGCCTTAAAATTTTATCCTGACTCATTCTGCCGTCAGTGCTTGTTATAAATGCATATTATAAAGTTGGCTTTTCGCAAATATTGAAGTGAATACTGTATGTATAATGTGGGAAAGCTTTACTGTATTTTCTTTTATTATTAACAGAGTTCAGAAATGTGATGAATGTATATTTCATTTCTGGGTTGTAAAAACTTTTTTTGCAACATTTAAAGCCAGTAAAACCAGTTGACCAAGCTGAATCAAACCCCTACCAGAAGGGAAAGGGCAGGATCATCCTACAATTGACAAGATCCTACAATTGACAAGAGAGCAGCGGACCAAAAGTTACAAGAAGGAATTTATTGATCTCCTGGTATCAGAAGATATAAACCGACTAAAGAACTTTCTCTACAAGGAGTAATGAAATGTTAATTCGGTAAAATGGGACAGGTTGGGGAGGGCCAAAACCAAGAGAACACCTGAACGCAAAGCAATGTTTGAATATGCATGAGGGTCTATTGAATATGTAACACAACAGAGATCCTTAAAACAAAGGATCTGAAGGAGTAAGGCGTGCTGCTGGCTGGCTCTCTGCCAGGCACCCTCAGCTGAGAAACTTTATTTGCTTTATTTTCTGCCTCCTAATTGTCTACTTTTTAATTTTATTAAACCTCTAAATNTTTGTAATTTTATTAAACCTCTCAATTTTTCTAAGAAAGTGAGCCTCGTTTTTCGCAGTGCTGTAAACCACGGAATGGTTTGGGTTGCAAGGGACCTTCAAGATCATTCCCCGCCAGCCCTGCCATGGTGTGAGGGGGCAATTTCGTTTTGTTTTGCCGCAGCAATGGCTGTCAGAGGCACATGTGGGAGGGGACAACCAGAAAAAGCCTGGTCTCTGGGAGGATTTTACCTGGGACAGGCGGGAGGAGACGCGGAGCTTCCCAGAGGAGCTGCTCCCATCGGCCGGGCCGATGTCTCCTGTCAGCGACGGAAACACCAACTGCGTCACAAGCCTCAGGGCGTTTTGGGCTTTTGCCTTTTGGGGGTTCTCGGAGCGTTTTGTCTCTGTGGGGGGCTTTCCGAAACGTGCTTTTTGAGACTTGCTTTTCAAAACTTGCGTTTTGAGTTGGGGACTTTTGAGTCTTACGCTTTTTGCTCTGGCCCCCGGCTTACCTTTCGGCTCTCCCGGCTCTTGCTGGCCCTCGCCTCTGTCCTGCCTGCCCGTGTCCCTGGCTGCGGCCCTGCCTGAGCCACCTGTGTCCGCCTCTGCCTGTGCCACCACCGTGCCCTTGCCCGGGTTCCTGGCTCTCCTGCCCGATCGCCCCTCCCCTGGTGTCCGGGCGCCGCGGGTGACAGCCCGGGGACACGGACGGCGCTCGGGAGCTCCGCTGCGAACGCCCTTTGTGTCCTCCGTGCCTGCGCTCACTCTCCCTTTAGCCCTCTTTAGGAGAGTAAGCCCTATTGATTTGGGGTTGCTTTGGGTTGTTTTGGGT
>VYXD01015576.1:1516-12864 GCA_013397195.1 Hylia prasina
AGCCTGGGACAGTGGGGGGTGTCCCTGCCATGGCAGGGGGGGCACTGGGGGGGATTTGGGGTCCCTTCCAGCCCAAATCATTCCCTGCTCCTGTGATCTGTTTATGGAAGTTCCAGAGCCCATAATGTCTGGTTTGTCTGTTACACAACAGCCCAATCTCCCTCTCAGGCTCTCCTGTTTTTATCTGTGTGGCACCATCAGAAAGCTTTGTACAGCCTGGCTATTCCTACTTGATATTCAGGACATGAGGCTTTACAAGAGGAAATGTCTTGATGTATCTGCTATTTTATTTTTAATGAAAACATTTCTTGCTCTGAAAAAAAGAGGTCACTGCGCATCTCCGAGTACAAATTATTGCATATGCACAGGAGCTGGAAAACCACTAGGTTTAGAAACCACTAAATTCCCACTCAACAGCACCTTTAGAACATGCAAATTAGGCGAAAGCAAGCAGCACACTGTGGGGTTTGGAGCGCACAAAAATATCCTCCCCAGAGCAGTCCTGCTCCCCTGGGACTGTGCACCGGGGAGAACGGCAAGGGAAATGTTCCTTTCCAAAAAGCTTTGTGCAGCACAGAAAAAAAATCGCTCCTGGGCAAAGGGCTGGAGGCTCTGATCCGCCAAATTCCTTCCCTGGAAGGGCCTGGGTGCCAGCGCTGCACAAAGAGGAGCTGCGGAGCGGAGCAGGCGCTGCCGGTGCTCCCTCAGGAGATCATTTGCTCCTGCACTCAATTCCTGCCTCTCCCCCGCTGCTTCCACGCGCCTCTTTGCTTTCCAACCTGCAAGAGAATGGGGATGATTTTTTTTTCCCCCCACTAAATTATTTGTTCAGATTTCTTTGCAGCTGAGGGGAAAACCCAGCTCTGTGCGCAGGGAAAACGCAATCCAACCCGCAGTGCTGATTTGGAGTTTCTCCTGGCGTTTTGCTTGCCGGGAGCAGACACGTGCCGAAGGTGAAAGCGAGGGAATGAAGGACCTGTCCTCCATGGCCAGCTTGGACAGGGCTTGTGTGACAGTTCTGGCTTCTTTTCCTCTGCCAAGGTCGGGATTGATACAGGGAGTCGCAGTTTTTGTGTTCAGATTTGGATGTTTATTATTTCTTATCTATTTACAGCCTCAGGAGCCGTGAGCTCCAACCAGCAAGGCAGAAAACGAAGGTAAAATGGAGTTCTGCTCTGTCTCTACAAGGTCTTTTCAAGGACAATCCCTCCAATTATGAAACGCCACCTAAATTATTTTCACTTTAAACCCAATAACCAACCACTTGAAGTCCACAGTGGGGATTTTGCCAACCAATTACAGAAAACCATCCAAAGCCAGGAAGAAGAAGGAAGAAGAAGGAAGAAGAAGGAAGAAGAAGAACAATTGGCCTCCACCCTAAAGCCTCCATCTTGCCCCAGATATATTACTACCCACCAAAATCCTAAAATCTAACTTCCCAGAATTCCAACAGGCTTGGAGCAGCCTGGGACAGGGGGAGGCGTCCCTGGGGTGGCACTGGATGGCCTTGGAGGTTTTTTTTTTCCCAGCTGAAAGCGTTCCATGAGTTTGTGATTCTGTGAACCCAAATATAAATTGCTGTGGTTCCCGTCAGGGGAGCGATGCCCCCGCACCGGCTGCTGCAGCACATCCCCACCAACCCTGCTCAGCTGCAGCAATTAAGGCTCTGGGCACGGCAAGATGTGGAATTCAGCTGTTTGGGAGCACCCAGCGACAGGATCAGTTAAATTTATCCCGCGCCATCTGCAGCGGCACGCGCCTGGGAGGGCACGTGAGGTAACCCGGGATTTTGAAGCCCCGTGCCGTCCTCTCAGCCTCTTTTCTTCACCAGAATAAATAAATTAAAAGATAAAGAACGAGGCCACGTGCCCCTAGTAAAAAGCAAAATCTGATTTCGCTTTCTGGGTGAAGGATTTTCCATTTTCCACTGGCTGTCTCTGAGTTAATGAGGTGTTTTATGAGGCTCAGCCCTGCCACCGTCCCTGTCCTCAGGAGCTCTGGGCTGTCAGGCTGGGCTGTTGTGGATCAGCACTTGGAGTGATCTCCCTGGTCATCCCTGCACTGAAAATCCCCATTTCCCTGATTTCCCTGATTTCCCTGATTTCCCCCAGGACAGCCTCAGGTGAAAAAGGAGACAGATCCAGGCAGGGTTAGTGGTAACATCAGAGAGCTGGAATGTTTGGGAGCTGTGACCTAAAGGAATCAGTTTGCTTTAAGGGCTGGAGGCACAGCTTAGCAGAGTTTGACCAAGCGTCATCAAATCCACCCCATTTGCCTCATCACTGGTTTCACTTAGATTGTAAAACATTTGGAGGAAAGGCATCTCTCCAGTTTATGTGTGCACTCATAAATTTCATGGTGCCACAAGCCCCAACCTGGCCTAGCATATTCAGCTGCTGGCATAACCCAATCCATAAATCAGAATTATTTAAAGCCTCCTGCTACTTTTCCTGGGCCTCTCCTCTCCTGCAGCTGCACCTGTGGATCCAGAGAGCCCCAGAAATAGAATTTTTTCAATTATGACTCACGCTGTTGGCTTGATGGATACGAAATAGAGTCCTGATAATAGATCAGAATATTAATAATTTCTTCTGCTTAATTGAAAAGGTTATTTTAATAAAAATGGAGCACTTCAAACGTCTGTCCCATGGGGATATTCAGCCTTGTTTCCCTGGAAGGCACGTGCCTGGTGCCAGGGGGCTCCTCCTCCTCCATTCCACACCAGCCGGGGCTGATTTTTAGACATTTTAGAGGAGAATGAGTTCAGTGCTCATTCCTGAGGGGGACCCAACTAAAACCTGACTTTCACCACCCTTCCCCCTGAGCTGAAGCACAGAACATTCCCTGCCAGGGGTTGATCCGTGGGTTCCCAGGGCTGAGCCCAAATAATTGGGAACAAGCCCCTGGATGCTGCAGGATCAGCTGAAACCTGCCCAAAGAGTTAGGACATGGCCAAGCTCAGCCCCTGGGTCAGTACAAAACCAAAGCCAAAGTTGTGAATAACGGCAAAAATCCTGTTTGTTGGTGTCAATTCTTTATCTCCTGGGCCAGCACTGAATGAGGCTGATTGCTGATTTAGGCTGCATAGATGGTTGAGAATGTAAATTAATGACAAACTATTAAAATTAAGAAGCAAAGATATGATAATGCCTGGTAAAAATACTGAGAGGTGGGATGGCGTAGCAATATAAGCAAATTATCATCTTCAGGAGCGAAAAAGAAATACAATGGGATAAAAATCTCAGCAGATGGTGAAGTTTAGCATCACTTACTGGAGGTATTCAAAAAAGGAATGTTTTGTGAGCATAAAGAGAGTGAAGAAGAATTTTAGTTGATGCTTGATGAGGTTTTTATGAGAAGACATTATGTCCCTGGCTTGGGAAGCAGCAGAAGTTTCAGTGAAAATGTAAATGTAAACAGAAGCTGATTCAATTTGTGGTGGGGGGGAAAGAAAAGACCAATTCAGGTTTCAGCCTAAATTAGACTAAAACTCTAGAATGTAGAATTAATTCCCGTGTGCCAGGCTCTCCTAGACAGGCAAACCTGCATCAGAGTGAGGAGCATTAAATCCAGGGCCTGGTGCTGGGGCTCTGTGCAGTCACTGCCTTTGGCTGCTCAGCCCCTCTCAAAAACGAGATTTCCCCCTGAAGGATGACAGAAATTCCTGATTTTCCCTTAGAAAGCCTCTCCCAGCCCCCATTTCCTGGCGGATCCATGGAGCACATCAGGATGGAGCTGTGCTGCAGGGAAGGATTACCTGCCCTGAGGAAGGTGATTTTTAGGACGCAATAATTTGGATTCAAGGACCTGCCGTGTTTTGGCTGCAGTGGGAATTAAACAATAATTTAATTAATTAATAAAATAGCATAATTATTATTAATGATAATTAATTAATTAAATTTAAACCCAGAATTGTGAGGCTTCAAGTTGAGTGACCTCAGTGGACCCCAAGAGTGCAAGGAAAAGGTAAAGACATGAACCACAGCAGCAAAAAAATCCACTTTTATTTCTCTGAGTTTCCACAAGCAGCAGTTGAACCTCTGGCAGAAGTGAAGCATCTTCTACTTTCACCTAAGAAACAGAGGAGTGAAAATGTTCCTGCCCATCATTCCTGATCCTGTGGCTCAGGGGACACCGAGGCAGGGCAGGAAGGAAGGAACATTCCCACAGCAAGTGCTGGGAGTGAACAGCCAGCTAAGAGCTGAAAAGGAAAGAAAAATTAGTTGCAATGAAGATTTCCAGAGCAGAAAGCAAACACCAGGGTCCATTTTCCCCAGAATCAACCCCAAACCTCGTGCCCTGGCCCTTTGTTGTGCTGGAAGCTCAGTGAGGGCAGAAATTCCTCTCTGGTCATTAAGGCTCAAAGAGATGCAGGAGGAGCAGAAGAGCCCCGAGCACAGGGAATGTGTGTGCAGCCCAGCGCTGGGAATGTGTGTGCAGCCCAGCCCTGGGAATGTGTTTGAGCCCAGCACTTGGAATGTGTGTGGAGCCCAGCACTGGGAATGTGTGTGGAGCCCAGCACTGGGAATGTGTTTGAGCCCAGCACTGGGAATGTGTGTGGAGCCCAGCACCGGGAATGTGTGTGGAGCCCAGCACTGGGAATGTGTTTGAGCCCAGCACTGGGAATGTGTGTGCAGCCCAGCACGGGGAATGTGTGTGGAGCCCAGCACTGGGAATGTGTTNTGGGAATGTGTGTGCAGCCCAGCACTGGGAATGTGTGTGCAGCCCAGCCCTGGGAATGTGTTTGAACCCAGCCCTGGGAATGTGTGTGCAGCCCAGCCCTGTCCTACTTCAGTCTGGAGCACTGAATGTCACAGCTCCCAGCTCTGCCAGCAGCTGGATCGTGGTGGTGGCTCCAGGATGGAGGGGCTGACTCCAGGATCATGGGCTGACTCCAGGATTGGGGGATGGCTCCAGGATTGGGGGATGGCTCCAGGATCAAGGGCTGGCTCCAGGGTCATGGTCTGACTCCAGGATTGGGGGCTNTCCAGGATCATGGTGGTGGCTCCAGGGTCATGGGCTGGCTCCAGGATTGGGGCATGGCTCCAGGATCAAGGGCTGGCTCCAGGATCATGGGCTGACTCCAGGATTGGGGGATGGCTCCAGGATTGGGGGATGGCTCCAGGATCAAGGGCTGGCTCCAGGGTCATGGTCTGACTCCAGGATTGGGGGCTGGCTGGTGTTTTCCTGCAGTCCTGGGCAGCTGCTGTTGTCCTGTCCATCCTGTCTGTCTGTCCTGACCTGGGACGTGGCTTTCCTGGGAGCTCACAGGATCCGGAGCCTGTGCCAACCTCTGGCAGTGCCTCTGGCACCAGGACAGGCGGGATGCCCTCAGTGCCACCCAGACATTCGTGACTGGAATGTGGCCTCTGGAAGAGCCCTGCTTCCCTAAGGTCACCCTTGGGCTTTCTTTTGCCACCTTCCATCCTTTTCCAGGGCCTGACTGTTCCCTGGGGAAAGTGGATGAGTTTTTTCCAATTGTCTGGACACAGCTGGGCTGTGCTGGAACAACTGGACATTGTGCACAGGGCAGGGAAAGCAGCTTCTGTCTGGATTATTCATTTCCATGGGAAAGGGAAAGGTTAATTTAAAAGAATGAAAAAAAAAAATGGCTCATTGTCAAGCTGAAAACAGAAAGGGAACAGGAAGAATTTTGGCATTTATGACTCTTGTTGTCATAGAAACTGAACCTGATATTTCCATAGAGCAATTCGGAGCAGTAACAAAAGCTGGATTTTATAGCAGGGATGAATTAAGATCAAGTTAAAATTTCCAATACATTGTCAGGCAGATCAAATATTGGTTTATTTTGTATTGCCAAGTTGTTATCAGACTCCTTAAAAACACTGGTGATAAGTGTAAACGAAACTGATCTGGCATTTAGGGGAGACCATCAGAATTTGGAGCGGCTGGGAGAGAGGTCTGACAGTCTCCCAGGAAATCTCCCCAGGACAGTGTGGGGACAGGGGTGTCCCGTGGGACAGTGGCCTTGCCTGCCCCACGGAGCCTCCTGCAGCCCCCAGAGCAATGCCCTGCACAGTTCTGTGCAGTCCTGGGGTGCTGCACTTTGTGGTGCTGGGGGGCCCAGGGAGCCCAGCAGGGAGGGAGGGTCCGTTCCCTGCACAGCCCTGCTCAGCACCTGCTGCCTTCTCCAAGGACTCACACATCACCTGGCACTGGGGAATGTTAAATTATTGGTGCTCTGTGAGGATCTGACATTTCCAGCTGGTTTAGCTCATCCCAGAGTGGCCATTGTGCATCTGGGACCACCAAACTCAGGTATTAAAGGGGGTTTTTTGACCATTTTGATCATGAACCATTATCTTCCATCAGTTATGACTGGAGGGTCTTCTCTGAGGGAGGTTGTGCTTCAAAGTGAGCACTTCTTTAAAAAAGAAATCACACTTGGTTTAAAAAATTCCAGGAACGGGTGTCTCAGCAGAGTGGTACATTACTCCTCATGGTTTTAATACACCAGCAAGGAAACAACCTTTATCCTGCAGCCCCCAAACCATCTTTCATGCAGGTTTATTTACCTTCGTTTCCCACCTGGATGGTTTTTGCCTTTCGTGGAGCAGGTTGGAGGATCCTCTGCCAAAGTCACCTCCCTTCTGTTGTTACAAGTTGGAAATTGTGTCAAGACAGACCTTTGCCTTTTCTTTGGACTGAAGCTGTGCCAGGGAGGGCCAGGATGGGGATCAGGGAAAGGTTCTCCCCCAGAGGGTGGGATGAGCACTGGAACAGCTCCCCAGGGAATGGGCACGGCCCCGAGGCTGCCAGAGCTCCAGGAGAGCTTGGACAGCGCTGCCAGGGGTGCCCAGGGTGGGATTGTTGGGGGGTCTGGGATGATCCCTGTGGGTCCCTCCAGCTCAGGAGGTTCTGTGACAATATTGAGGCAGTTTTTCCATCTCAGGAGTATTTTTCCATCTTTTTTGTTGTTGTTGCTCTTCTCATGACTCTCAGAACCTTCTGCCGTCGTGTTTTTAAGTGCTCAATCCAGCCCTGGGCAGCACAATTTTAATGGATGAGCACAAAACAGGGAATGGGCAGTGCCTGAGGACTGCAGTGTGTTTGGAACGCTGGAGTTCCTGCTGGCCAGCCCGGGCTCAGCCCCGGGGCAGGGTGGCTGCAGAATTCCCGGAATTCCCAGTGCCCCCATCCCGCAGGGGATGTGTCCCTGCGCTGCCTCGGGAGCTGCTGCTCCCTTTGCTCGGTGCTTTGGGGGCTGCCCCTGCTCCCAAACCCGCCATCGCTGGCTGCCCAGGGAGGGAGGCTGCAGAACCAGAGCCGGGACAGGAGCCTCTGCCTCTCCTGCCACACCCAGAGCAGCTGAATTCCACACCACGGCCACTCCGGGCTTCCCAGGCTCTCTTCTGGAGCTGACTAAAAAAGGTTGGAAAAAAACACCTGTGGGACATGGTGAAAGGAAAAGCAGCAGTGCAGGGAGTGTGGAACTGCTCGGGGGTGTTCTGTGGGCACCGAGGATGTCACATCCTTCTCACACCCTGTTCCAGGCAAGATTAGCCTTTGTCCCAAAGTTACACTGCCCAGGATGCTTTCCCTCCCTCCTTCCCAAGGAGGAATCCCAGAATCCCAGACTGGTTTGGATTGGAGGGACCCCAAATCCCCCCCAGTGCCACCCCTGCCATGGCAGGGACACCTCCCACTGTCCCAGGCTGCTCCAAGTGTCCAGCCTGGCCTTGGGCACTGCCAGGGATCCAGGGGCAGCCACTGCCTCTCTGGGAATTCTGTGCCAGGGCCTGCCCACCCTCCCAGCCAGGAATTCCTCCCCAGTATCCCAGACCCTGTCAATGGAAACCATTCCCTGAATATGAATGAACAGGGTGAGAGTCTGGGAAGTAAATCCTGAAAATGCTTCTCGGAGCCAGGTTAAATGATGCCAGCAGGAACACACACCTCTGGCACTGGGAGCACCCCTCTGGAATTGGGAACACACTCCTCTGGAATTGGGAACACACTCCTCTGGAATTGGGAACACACTCCTCTGGAATTGGGAACACACTCCTCTGGAATTGGGAACACACTCCTCTGGAATTGGGAACACACTCCTCTGGAATTGGGAACACACTCCTCTGGAATTGGGAACACACTCCTCTGGAATTGGGAACACACTCCTCTGGAATTGGGAACACACTCCTCTGGAATTGGGAACACACTCCTCTGGAATTGGGAACACACTCCTCTGGAATTGGGAACACACTCCTCTGGAATTGGGAACACACTCCTCTGGAATTGGGAACACACTCCTCTGGAATTGGGAACACACACCTTTGGAATTGGGAACACACCATTGGAACTGGGAACACACACCTTTGGAATTGGGAACACACAGCTCTGGAATGGGGAACACACAGCTCTGGAATGGGGAACACACCTCTGGAATGAGGAACACACACCTCTGGAAGTACCTGGTGCCTTTATTTTTAGCTCTCACTTGGTGGAGCTTTAGCAGTGCTTGTTCACAGCTCAGCTCTGCACACAGCCCTCTGGCAGATGAGCTGAATTCTCAATATTCTCATTTATTTTTTGCTAAAGCTTCAGAAGAGTGTGAGAAACTTCTCAGAATTTTACCAGAAATTCCAGAAGTCAGACAAGGATCAGGCCGTCCTTTCTTGGAAATGCAGAGCTGTTCCTTGGAGTTCTGTGCTCCCTTCTGGCTCAGGAAGGGCTCAGCCCCTCCTGCCTCCATCAGGAGGGAAACCCAAGGGATGAGAGGCTAAAGGCTGGCGTGGGCATGTCAGTGAGGTATTGCACACACTTCCCAGGGGCTGCAGAGCCCCCCTGGATTTTCCTGGAGAGCTACAGGCCGTTAAATGCTGAGGCACACGTCAATACCGAGCTCTGATAGCTCCATCGATCCTGGCTGCCGCTGAGCCCTGACCGGGGCACGCAGCTCCTGCAGGACTGATGGGAACGCCGGGATTCATCCTGCTGCCCTCAGCAGCCCCAGGAGCACCTCTGGGTGCATCCTCACGGGAGCCTGGGTGCTCCCACGGACCGTGTCCGGCTGGGAAATGATTTGTGCCTCCTCGCAGGGCGTGAGCCACGCAGCTGACGAGAAATATGTGATGCTGAAGTGTTAATACATCCCCATGTCTGACGTTTAGGAGTGCATTTCCCAGAGAATACAGAAGCAATTGTTAATGTCATGTCTGATTTCCTTCCTGGGGATGGGAGACGGACAAAGATTTACTGGAAGTGTTCTTTTCCGTGGCGAGAGAGCGGATGAGCATTAGGCAGCTGACAGCAAAGATGAATCCTCTGGTGCCACTGCTGCTGTCCACTGTCCAATCTCCCTCTATAATTAATGAGCTGTCAGAGCTGCTCAGACCCCGGGAAGGGATGGCTGGGACGCCAGGCAAATCGGCCCTGAAATGAGGAGTCAGCTCGGAGCTGCTCTTTTCCTGACCTTGCAACTCTCATTATTGATTCCGGGTAATTTCCACCTGTTTAGGAAAACCGAGAGTAAAGTCAGAGCAACAAAGGAGCTTTTCAACTCTGCCTGTCAGGTTTTCCATCATTTCAAATATTTGGTCCCTGAGCCTCCAGGGAATCTTCAATGCATGAACTGCTCCAAAATATTTCCTGCCCATCCGGTTCTGTGCTTGGAAGTGAAAGTAAGGACCCAGAGCTCCTGTTTGTCACTGTAATCATTCACGGAGTAAAATATCATTGGAGTAGCTGAACTGCATTAATAAAACTACTCATTGCATTCATTCCCAGGGGCTTATTAAAACTGAAGGTACTTATGGAAAAGAACCCCTCAGATTCCAGGGTAGAGCTGCAGTAACTGCATAATGTCCTTTAGTACAAGACAAAGGGGTTCATAATGTTGTATTTATTGAATTGATCCCTGTGGGTGTCTGGGTCGCTGCCTCCACGTGGATTTTGAGGGTCCCACATCCCCTGTGGCACAGCCCCAGGCTGGTGTTTGCTCTGAGGTGTGTTTTTTCCATACATTCCAGGAGAGGGAACTTGCTCCTGTGCCTGGTGGGACATGGGGGGACATGGGGGCACTGGTCCCTCCAGCCACCCGTGCTGGGCACTCAGCACTGACCCTCTGCACCCTCTGACTGCCCAGGCTGGCCCTGACAATGCCTCAAGTCCCATCTCCCTGTGTCCCTGTGTCCTGTGCTGCTCTGAGCTCACAGCCAGGGTCACTCAGCTCTGCACACAGCAGGGACACAAAACAAATCCTCTTCCTGCTGCACACCAAGGACACCTGGGACAAGTTTTCAGCCCCAAAGCACAAACAAGGGTGGCTGAGGAGAGAAAACAACAAGGATGGGACTTGATAACCTGCAGCTGGAATTGGACAATTCAACCCCAAGATGCAAATGGACCAAAACTTAGAAAAGTGTGAGACCTGGTGACTGTTTGTCCATTTTGTGTCCATTTTGTGTCCATTTTGTGTCCATTTTGTGACCATTTTGTGTCCATTTTGTGTCCATTTTGTGTCCCTTTTGGGTCCATTTTGTGTCCATTTTGTGACCATTTTGGGTCCACCTTGGGTGCAGCCCTGGACAGGCTCTTGTCCTGCCCAAGGTGAACCTTAAATCTTTGCTTTATTGTCCAGCTCTGTCCAGTCTCTGTTCCAGCCTTCCCAAGGCATCATACCCCTCCTAGGATGACAGAAAATACAGGATTTTCTAGCCCACAGCTCATCCTGTGGTGGCAAACGAAGTGCCCAGTGCTCAGAGAGGGCCCTGCTGCAGCAGGGATGGATTCCTGCCGGGATCCTGGGGTGGCTCCAGCATTCCCTCAGCAGCTGGGAAGCCTGCAGAGCTCTGCTGGAGCACCCTGGGCCCGGCTGTGCTTCAGGGGCATCGCTTCTGTGGGCCTGCAAAGCAGCAGGAATCAGCCTGGAGGTGGGCAGAGTACCCAAAATTCACCCCAAATTAATAAGGGGTGACAGGGAACTCTGTGCAGCTCCAGGCAGAGCCGGGAGTTCAGAGCCTGCAGCTGCAATCCATGAACGTGTCAGGGACTGCTGGCACATCCAGGTAAGCCATCAGTGCCCCAGGAAACCTCCCTCAGCCACATTTCTGCTGGAACCCTCTTCCCTGGGAGCTCAGCTCCAGAGCTTTGCATTTTTATCTGCTGAGCAGCTGGACCTGCCCTGTGAGAGATCCCGGCTCCTGCAGGGGTGCTCTGCTGGTGCTGGGGCTGCTCTGGGTCGGTGTGCCCGTATCTGCTGGCACAGCCTGGCCCTGCTGATCCCTGTCCTGCGGCACAGGCTGCCCAGGAGCTCTGGGATGTGCTGCAAGGGCTGGGACAGGGCTGGGCTGGGTGCTGGGGGTGGGGATAAAGAGGGGGCTGGGCTGGGT
>VYXD01015579.1:8501-19142 GCA_013397195.1 Hylia prasina
CCTGTGTGAATACATACAACAAGACACCCAGTGCAACACAAAAAAGTGAACCAACTACCCAGTGCAATACAACACTGGGTTATTGTAAAAGAGCAAAATGGAAAGGAAGAAAATCAGTTGCTACCATCTCAAGACTTAAAAACATAAAGATATGACAACTAATTGTTTTAATTGCAATGGAGAAATATGGATATGAAAAGAAGAGCTGTTGAGACGTTGCCAGACGTAGGTTGAATAAACCTTTGTTAGAAAGCAATCAGCCTTGTGATTTCACTGCATGGAAATGCAGATTTTCAAAAGCATACAGACTGATTTGAAAGCCTTTATACCACCACTTTTAGTATCTTCAGTGTGGAATAAATCTAAAAAACATCAAATAGCAGCAAAAATGTGCTGGAACGGATTTTAATATACCAAAGGTAATGATGTGATGCCGACATACCTTCTTGGCATTCTGCAGTTGCCACAAGAAAATTACATGTACATAGTAAGGTGCATAGATAGCAAAGGTCAAAATAAATCGTGATGTTGGCTTGAAAGTAATTGAGGACAAAACCTAACCTAAATTCATTAGCATTTATACTGCTTAAAAAAACCAACCTCAAAAATTCCTGAATATGATCTAAGAACCAAATGCTCTTTCTGTTTACAGTTCCTTGAAGGTATTCCCTTCATCTGCAAATAACAATCATATGCAGCATACTGTAAGTTAGTTTCTCCAGTCCTGCGTTATTGCACAGGGTGTCGGGGTGATCTAGTGTTTGTTTGCATATATGAAGTTTCAGACATGCAAGAAAAGATTATGCAGATGCTTTGTGGAGTTTGTTAAGAAGCTTAGACATCAAAACCCTGTCAAAACCTGGAGAATGAGGTACTTATTTGGGTCAGGACCTTCAAAAGTTCACAGAGCAGCTTCAAAATTCTGAGCCTTTCGGTTTGTTGGAAGAAAGATGCAGGGCTAAGAAAAAGCTCTTCATAAATCATTTTTACTAAATACTGTAGATTAATTTTAATAACATAAAATAGCAGCAAAAATGTTCTGGAATGGATTTTAATATACCAAAGGTAGATATTTTGGGGTTTTTTTTCCCTGAACTGTACCTGAAAGAAGACTGTGCTTCTGGGTAAAAATAACTTACGTGGTATATTTTCCAGCATTTAAAACCTGATCTGCCACCCTTATGCATATCAAGAGACACTTATTCTAGAATCTTTCATTTGGACTCCACTGCTAAGAAAGGTTTTGTACTGAAAACTGGAGGGGACAAATTATTTCACAGAAGTCAGCTTTTCTTCAGATTGAGAAAAAATTATTTGTGTCTGAAATGCTCAAATTAAAAGGCTGATACCATTCACTGTCAGCTGATAGCATCTACAAACAAACTTCCTAGTATTCTGAGTATTTTTTTACTCTTTTTTATGTTGTCTGTTTCTGCCTTGCTGATTAGCAAGGCATGAAGAAAGCTGTGGAAGTCTTTAATGAAACATATGTTAGTTACTAATTTGGTACACTGATAGGGTAGAAAGTAGCTCTGTCTCCAAGAGCATCATTGTATGAAATAAAATGAATAATCTTGCTTTAGGAAGATAGTTTGTTTTCAGAATAAAGGTAAATTATAGCTGACATTGAAATGGGTAGCCTGCAAACATACCTGTACATGTGATGGAACACTCCATTGCCCACATGGTACAGAGCAGCACAGACCTGGAGGTCACTGTAAACATGGGATGACTCACAGGAAACAGAGTGGCTTTGCTTTATTGAACAGCTCTATGACTGAGATGTACTAACAATATTAAAATTGACATAAAATAGTAGAGCAGTGGAGCCCTACTCTCTCTCTCTCTCTCTCTCACACACACACACACACACACACGCACACAGAATCGATCATCTAGTCCAACCACCCTGCTTAAGCAGGGCGATCCCAGAGCACATGACACTGGTTTGTGTCCAGTCAGTATATCTCCAGTGAGGGAGACTCCACAACCTCTCTGTACCTGTTTCAGTCACAGGCACAGTAAAGAAGTTCTTCCTCACACTCAAGTAGAATTTCCTGTGTTCCAGTTTCAGTCCATCAGTCCTTTCTAAATAGATTTGAAATAGGTAACTGTCTTTCAGTGTTGTCAAAACATCATCTACATTTAACACAACACTTAAAATAACAATTTCTCCTTAACAGTCTTTGACGGATCCAGCTGTCATAGACCACAGCTTATAGATATGTCCAGTTCATGTGACTTACCTCTGCCCAGACATAATTCTTCATGATACAGATTTACACATAGATATTACAATTCCTATCTCCTCTTTCTACCACTGCATTCTTCTACAGGAGTTATTTCTGCAGGGATTCCAGGAAAGGTCAATGAACTGAACCTTTAATTCCAGGACACAGATCTTAAACTCCTGCATCATTAAATTCTGGTTATATATTTATAATTATGTATCTATGACTATAAATTTGTATCTGTATATTCGACATATACACCTATAACTTTTTTTCCCCTTCAAATCATATAAACAAACAGCTTGAAAAAAGACGACTTCAAAATTTGGAACTATCCACAAAACAGTGATATAGATACGTCTAAGCCTTACAGCATATTAAATCTGGGCTAATGATTCCTAAACAATAAATTACATAATCAATATAGGCTGATTTTCCAAATCATCCATGAAATATTTTCATGGATGATTTGAAAATACTTTGATATCAAATATAATTTATTGCTTGATTTGATTAGTTTATTTTCAGAATAATTTTGGAAATAGTTAACGGTTGATGGATAATAGAATTCCCTGGAGGGATTTAATATTCAAAATTCAAGTGGCTTTTTTTACTTTTAATTGAGAATAGACTGATGCTGTTTCAATTCTTTATCTCAAAACATAATGCCTAGAATCCATTACTCATGTAAATGTTTGCGCTCTTAAATTGATTCCTTCATGTGATTATGAATATTTTCCTGAAATTTGCTCTTTCAAAAAACGCTTTGGTTCTTCAAAACTTAATATACATATTATTTAATAAAATGTATTAATGTGGTGGCAACAACAATACAATGGAAGGTCAGTTTATGGGGGGATTTCAAACAAGGTCCTCAGTTAATATTTTTAATCAACTTTTTCATTATTAATTAATGTGTTGAATCAACTTTTATGATTAGTGATATTCTCCTAACAGTATCAATGGTTCCTCTTAAAAAATGCTTCACATGTCTAAAAGAGTAAATGCAAAATAGGTTTAAAAAAGCAATAAATGTCACTGCCTCCTGCCTTCAAAGTATGCTAAGTCAAGCTCAAGAATACAGGGATAAGTGACAGCATTTCTCCTCTAAAAACAAAGAAACAAACAAAAACTAAAAACCTCTCATTTATTTTATTTTTGTCCTTCAGTGCATAGAAAGAGAACTGAATAATGTAGGACATCAATTTTGGGGCACAGAAATTTTGAACTGACTTCTTGCAGGCAACTAAGCTGCCATTTAACTGCACCATTATTTTCAGGCCTAACCACAGTTATGCATAATCCCACAGCAGTGTCCTTAACCTCTTGGGTAATTGCCTGCTGCACTGTCATAATATGGCAGACAAATTACAAGACTGAAATTGTTCAGAATTTAATGGAAGTCAAATTACTGTTATTTTCTTCTTTGAGAATATTTTATGACAAGGTCACTGACTTTGCACATGATCTTAATTCTAATTTTCAACATATATTTTTCAAAATTAAAACAATCTTGTCCTCTCCTGACAGCCACATTAGAATCTCATCTGCACACATCACAATACTGTCACCGTTTACTGAATAATTTTCATCTTCATTTCTGATCGTTTAGATTTGCAGCTTCATTAAAGATGCATTGATATTTTTAACCTAGCTCTTAAGACTAGAAGAGACAAGCTATAGTATGCAATTTTCATGCTTCATATGAATTCCTCCACAAGAGGCAAATGGTAAATCTGGCTTGCTCTGAAAATTATTTTTCAGTTAAAAAACAAAAAAAAACCCCAACAAACAAACAAACAAACAAACAAAAACCAAAATAAAACCACTAAAACCCCCAAACAAGTCAATGAATTTAAAAATATGCCTTGATGTTTCAAGAGTTTCAGGATTTTCCAGGCAAGTAAAAATTGCACTTTCATATATAGGTAATTCCTACAGTCCACAGTCTATAAATTTGATACATCTGCTATTTTTAAAGGTCTGCATAACTTGGCTGTACAATATGCAAACATATTTCTGTCTGAAAAAGGATAGATAAACATTCAGTAATCCCACTCATGAAAAATTTGGTTTCACCTGGAACCTTTCTTTATACAGGAAAAAATTTCACCTCTTGCATCTGCTGATACAACAGCTTGCTGATAACCCTGTTGCAAGTACAGCAAACCCTAAACATAAAGCTATGTTACATTCTCTTCAAATGGTGGGTGAATTTCAATGCATATGAGAAAGTATAACTTCAGAATTTCATGATACCATAATAAATTTTGTCAAATTTTTGTAATCTAGACAGAAATTGCACTACTGACAGAAATTTCCACTTAAATATATTCCCCTACAGACAGTTAATACAAGTGAATATAAAGGATTACATCGTCTTTTTATTGCCCCAACACAAGATGCAAAGCAGTTAAGCCACTGTTTCTGCTGCTTTATTGTCTACACTGATTCTACTGCTCCACTTTATCAAAACCTCATAATTCTAAAACTGAGAGCTCAAGAAATGAAAATTATATGCAATATATATAATACTTCATCACACAGATATATTGTGGCTTAATATATAAAGCATTTAAAACTTTTAAAATCAGTCTAACATATGTATTTTAAGTAGCTGCCTTTTAGTAGAATTCTGAAAAATATTTTAAAACAAATTAGACCATGATTATTACCCTTTGTGACTAGCTGATTAACAATGAACACATTGTCTTTTAACCAAGAAACCTGAATTAAAGATATATCTGAAGTGTTACTGAAGAATTTTGTAGGGAACTGACCAGGACTTATTCAGAAAGTAGACTTGAACAAGAATGAACACAATATTCATATATACACACATTAGTAATAATTAGCAATTTGTAGGCAAAACCACAAACTCAGAAAGCTACCAGATACAAAAATTTCTGTGGAACAGTAATTTGGTCTTCATTTAATTCTCAGACCAGTGTTTCTGCCTGATAGGTCTCCCTCATGCTCATGACTGATGTAAAATGTTATCCAGAGGGGTTTTGATAACAGGTATTTTGTCGTTTAATAGTTCTAGGCATTAGTTAACCCAAACCAGTTGAAGCTTCTCATTGTAGAATCAAATATTTAAGCATTTTAATGATCTCTTTTATACGGTATTTATATGGTATTTCTGTACATCACACAGTTTCATTTAGCTTCACAAAACTTTTTTGAAATAAAGGCTTTGTAATGCTTATTTTCTAATGGCAATCTGAGACACAGAGACAAAGCTGGAAAGTGCTAAATTATTCGGAATATCCTATTAGAGATGTAGGATTTAATTTTACAGGCCATTCAGCATTTTATAGACCTTACAGATTCAAAAAATGTTCGAAGTAAAGTTATTGCTCAACAGTTTTTAAAATCCTACTTAAAGTCTCATATCAGACTGTAGAGGAATTTCTTGAAAAGCAAGGGCACAATGTAGTCTTGAATTTTGTTGGTCAACCCAGCCTGACTCAGGTTAAGGCCTGTGTTAAGGCCTGCAGCCTATGGCGTCGTTAGAAATTCTGTTAAGGTGTGCGTAGGGAGAAAGTAGTACACCTATTTAGTAGTAGGTGCAAAATGTTAGTCTGAGTGCTTTAGCCACCTTAAGTATAGAATAAACAATGTTTAGTTACATTCTTGTGTGCTGCACACCAGTGAGGGGATGTCTGGAAATGTAAACTATGCTGAACTGTATATAATGTGCTATTTTGACTAAAGTAAAGGAGAAGGTATCTAGCCACATTGGTGAGAGTACATTACTCGGCTAGTCTTCCCACAATTTAAGAGTACTCCCCCTTCATCAAACATTTAAAAAACTAGGACTATATAACTATGGACAGCCATAGAAAAATGTGGTGTAAATTATTTGACTCTCTTCACACATCTTGTACAAAAGGAAAACATGGAATATGATCCTCAAAGGTATTATTTATCCTTTTGAGATTTGTGAATAATAGATTATTTTTCAGGCTCAAGAAGAAAATCTTGAAAAATGTTTCTATGGATTAAACCAAAATTATTTCCTGTTTCTGTGGAAGAGAACTGTTTTCACGTGGTAAAGACGCCTTATATTTCCATATTTTTAAGTAAAAATAAATATTGCTAGTATCATTTACAATGTAAATGAGTTAGAAAATGTCATGACAAAACACCTTGGTAAAAATTTGCTTTTCTCTCCCCTTCCAAAACTATTCATGTTTTGGCAGGTTTATTTAAAATCAACACTTACTATTCCATAATGGGGAGATCATTCATTCTTAAGTCAGTCTCATTTTCTGGACACCTTTTAAGTTTTTCAATAAATAAAGAAAGAAAATGCATGATTCATTTCCTGAGCATCCAGTCTGTGAAACCAGTGAAACAAAGTCCTATGGCAAATAAGTTTTTTAGTTTAAGGTTGTTTAATTCTCATGTATTAGAGTTGCAAGGCAAGATCCATTTTTCATTTCTAAATTTCAGATACTTGATCAAATTTGTATGGATGTATGCACAACTTGAGTGGGATTTTAAGACAGAAACTGATTTACAGTAATGATAGGAAACAAAGAGCAATGAAATGCAAATATTTTTTGCTTATTTCAAGACTGTGGAAAAGGGGCAGCTGAGAACTGTCTCTTGGCCTGCTCAATCCTAGCTCTCTATTTATACATTTTCACCACCATTAATATCCTATCTCAGCTTCTTTTCTTGGCCAGTTCAGTTCTTTACTTGACCATCTCAGATCTGCTTCTTTGCTTCCTGTCTGTTTTATTCAGTCGCAGTCCCAGTCACCATCACCCTCACACAGCAAACCCACTTCAGTCATTTTTCTTAACTAACTGTCCTCCAGTGTTCTTCAATTACCTGTTCCCCTTTATTTTTCTACTCTGCTATGTGTTTTTTAAGCTTGTTCAACTGGTAAGGACTAATTATACTGACACTAAACAGACAAAACTTAAGGGGAATCTGAGTTCTCCTGTTCTCACAGTATTTCTAAGCTTTACAAATTTGACAAATTTACAAAAATTTTTACAAATATGACAATATCTGACCTACACAGATGATATGAAAGCCAAATTTTAAGACTTAGAATAGAATGTACTATATTATTTCAAAGTAGAAATTTCCTTTTTTTTTTTTNTTTTTTGAGGGGGGCAAACAACTTGCTTCTGATCTTGCTTTCAGAAATAACTTCATTAAAAAGATTTAGCCTACATTTTCAAGGCTGTAGTGAGTAGATCGATTGAACACATGTAATATCATTTTGGTTTGGGCATGACAATATTTTTGTTCCATCAGAGCCTGACAAAGGAATTTATATTTATTTTATATGTTTTATACTGCACTTATTAGCTGCAGGTAGACAGATGGCACCTGATTGTCTATCTGGTAATAGAGAATTCAATTTTTATAGAGTTAAAAAAAAATAAAAAAGTGCAAATCAGTAGTGAATTTAATGTCCAACAATTGACATAAAAACATAATGCCTTTTCTCTAATACTGAGAGTTTAACATTGGATTCATCCTTTTCTTAAGTCGTGTTTACATACATACTCAGAACAAAAAAATCTCACCTCTAATTATTAAAGTTGGGCAAAATTTAATCAAGAGAGAACAGGGGTTTGTATTACAAAATGTCAGTTATACCTATGATTAGCAATGTTAAGAATTCAGTGTGTAATAAAGAAGACATTAAAAATCTAGGATATTTAAAGTCAAATCTAGATTCTAATGTACTTTCATCTAACAGAATTCTAAATTCATCTAGTGAAAACTGCAAATTCTCAGCATGCCCACTAATAATTAAAACTCAAGGAAGTAGAGCAGAAAATATGTGATATGCAATAGAAGACATCAAAATTCCCTGGGAGTGAACCCCAGAGTTATGATGCTGATTTGGATTTAAGTGAAAAGAAAGAACTTCTTTACAATAAAATATTTTTAGAAGTATTATAAACTGTTCAAACAATAATTACACTATTAAAATAAATTCTCATAATTCACTTCTCTAAAGTGAAGAACCTAGTATTTAGTAAAGAATGATTACAAAAAAGTGCAAATGTAAGTGCTTCTAAGACTGTAGAGTGAAGTTATATATGTGGTGAAAGTCTGTGCATATAAAAAGGAGTTTCTTGAGTGAGAGTTATTTAGCAGCAAATAGAGCAGGGGAGTTAGATTAAATTGAAGAATGATTGACACTGATCTCCTAGGAAACAATACAAGAGCAAGGAACTCATAGCTACTTTTTTTGCCTGTTTCCTCTTCTCCCACACCCCCAAAATTGTAAATCATAATGCATTTTTAAAGAATAGTAATAAACAAGAAAAGTTCAGTTACATCTGTGTGTAGAAGAGACAGCATGGAGAGACGTTCAGCATAGAAATTTTGATGTTAGTGAGAAGGAAAAATATCTTAGGGGAAAATTCCATCCAAGCTCCTTAAAAGAAGAATATGCTTTCTTCATGGGTTAGCATAATCAATATATATTGAGCTTGGAGTAATAAAATAATAAAAAAAGTAAAATTCATTATGATGCTCAGAATGTGTCATCAAGCTGGGGTCTAGAGAGCCAATGCAGCTCCTACAGAAGCCAACAGAAGTCTTTGGGCTTGGTAGTGTAGGATTAAAACCATTTCTGTAGAACTGCAAGCGGGTAACTGGGGGAGTAGAACTGCAAGCGGGTAACTAAGGGGATGGTGGTTAGAAATGTAACGATGGGGAAGGAAAAGGTCTGGGCTTGCTGGCCTCTCACTGGTCGACAAGGCCTTGAGAATGGAACGTTAACTTGGCTGTAGTTACTGTAGCTAGCACCATTGTTTTAGCTAAGTCAGGTATGAGTTTGCTTGGGGAAATTGAATATGATCACTGTTTGGCTAAATTAGAAGAAATCTTTGCTTGAGTAAAATCGATAGAACAATATAAAGTAAATAATACACTGCTGTGTAGCAGAAGGGTATAAAAACATGTGTGTTGTGAATCATTGGTGGAGTCAGATTTGGNATGGTGGTTAGAAATGTAACGATGGGGAAGGAAAAGGTCTGGGCTTGCTGGCCTCTCACTGGTCGACAAGGCCTTGAGAATGGAACGTTAACTTGGCTGTAGTTACTGTAGCTAGCACCATTGTTTTAGCTAAGTCAGGTATGAGTTTGCTTGGGGAAATTGAATATGATCACTGTTTGGCTAAATTAGAAGAAATCTTTGCTTGAGTAAAATCGATAGAACAATATAAAGTAAATAATACACTGCTGTGTAGCAGAAGGGTATAAAAACATGTGTGTTGTGAATCATTGGTGGAGTCAGATTTGGGTCTGCGTACCCCGGCTCCTGGAGGTCCAATAAAGCACCTGCCTATAATCATTTCGTGATTATGTGTTTCCTACGCTAACAGGCTCACATGGATGAGGTATCTGAAGCTTTGCAGCTATCAGGTAATGCTATGGGAAATCCTAAAAGCTCAAGTATTTTAAAAATAACTGGATTAAGCACAAAATAGAATATCAAGAAAGTAAAGCTCAGTGGTAAGAACTTAGCTTCTAATTATGAAAACAGAGTGAAAACTGTAAACTGAACCTGCAGAACAAATAAAATCACTTCTGAATCTCCAATGCTGTGGGTTTGATAAATTATTTATTGTAATATTATGTATTGTAACCCATAATTTAGTTTATTTCTCAAAATGGAGGTATTAAAAAGACAAAACTCCTATTTTATGTATTTCTATTAAAACAGGGAAGGAGAACAGGGAATAACAAGAGATCATCAAGTAGATTGTATGTAGATTTGACAGGGTATTTCTGTGAATACCTAAAATGAAAATTAGGAGTAACTTTAAAACTAGTCCAGGGTTTCTGCCAATAATTTTCTGTGTGAACTTGAAGTGTAACATAAACCTGTGTTACAGGTGGTCTCTGCAAGATCACTGAATAAGTTATAGACCTTGCAACCCTTGATTTTCAGGGTGATGTACTGGAGGGATGAAGACTCTTTTTGAGCTCAAACATGAAAGTCTTGATTTAAGACATCTTCCACCAGTGGCTTGTACATGGTCCACAGTGTTGCATAAGAGAGTCTAAAACTCTCTCCTCAGGGAGGTACCTGGTCATTCAACCTGAACCTAAACATACATCAACCCATTGGACTTCATGTTTCAGGGGCTTTCCCTCACCCCCATTGGATCAAGAAAGTGACCATTTGCTTCAACCAATGGACATCAAAATTGCAACAGTCAAGTCTTGTTGCTGGATTCAGGGGTGGTGATACCTTCCTTGTGTGGTGTGGGAAGGAGGGAAAAAATATCACTCTTCCAAGTGTCCCAACGAGGTTTCATTGATCCCCTTCATCTGGTCTTCTAGGTGGTGAGTGTCCCCCGTGCCAGAAAGTATAGAATCCAATTGATTAATGTAGGTTTGGGCAGGTGGGAATGCACACACCC
>VYXD01015579.1:28912-41471 GCA_013397195.1 Hylia prasina
AAAAAAGAGAGAGAGAGAGACAGAGAGACAGAGAGACAGAGAGACAGAGAGAAATCTACACTGCTAACAATAGCCTAAAATCACTTATATTTTCCCACCCTATTTGTACTCCAATACTAGACATTTCAAGGTTGCAATGAGTGCATAAAAAAGCATTATTAGGATTTTTTCTTTCCAGAAGTTGTATATAACAAGTTACTTTACTGCATTTTCAAATGTGATTTTCAAAGTCTTGGTCAAGAATTCACATATTAAGGATTTATAAACATTAAGAAACCTGTCTTCCATTTTAAATCCTAAGTTGTTTGGGGTTTCTTAGTGTTTTGGGATTTTTTTTATTTTAGAGAAAAACTGAAGTACACAGGTGGGCTTTTACGGTAAAAACATGTAGAATATTACCTACTGACTTTTCCATATATGTTAAAGGAATAAATCTAATAAAATATTTTAAAATTACATTTGCTTAAAAAGCAAGACAAAGACACCAAATGAAAAATTTACCATCCCTAGGGCTGAGTTAGATGAGGTAAAAAGCTTTCAAATAAAACAAAAACTGAACAAGAAGATTTTAGGAAGTCATTTTCCAGACAAGTCATTATAATCTTAGTTTATTTTCATTTGTCCTTTAAAAGCAGGCATACTTAGAAATTCATCACAATAAATGATCACCCTAAAATATTTTTCTAGTTGATGGGTATGTCTGTGAGACTGTTAATACAGTAATGAGGTTACTATGTGTTCAATGCAAGATGAATTAATAAATTGTAAGCATAGGTGCTATCATTGAGAAACAAGTATTTCCTATTTCACTTCATGTGGTCATCATTCCTTAATGTTTGAAAATTTGAAATAGTGTATTAGGTCACATCACATGATATCATTTCCTATACATGCCTATGAACAAAGAATATAACCTGATATTTCTATAGCTATTGAATTTAAAGGATTTCTTACATTTGTAAATGATGATACAATTTAAGTTTTAAATAAAAAGCTCTTGCTAATTAAATCCTGCGGGAGAAAAGAAGAATGGACATCACTCCATGATCAATATATCAAAGTGAGCTGTTTATTGCAAAGTACCAGTCCTTTCGATACAGTTTTTAGCCTTAATCACATGCTGCTTCCCAGTTGGTTGCATCCTAAAAGCACGCAATAAAAAATAATGTCTTGATAGATAGAGAGAGTGCTCCCACATAGTGATTACCTTTCTCACCCTATCTGCTCAGGTTTCCAGTACACTTCAGTATGTGTTACAGATATACTTTGAAAACACCAATACACACAGATATTATTAAGAAGCACTATTTCTTGAGTGACGGCAGAATGCAAGTGACCCTTTCACATTAAACCCTAAGACTTTTGTGTCCTCAGCTTTTTCATCGTCAGACAAAAATGTAACATGCTTCTCGAAAAGTCTCAGTACTAGAATTCACTGAGGATCAACAGAACTCATCTTATGGTGCACAAAATATTGGTACCTATGTAGACATAGCCATGAGATAACCTTTGCAAATCTCTAGTCAATTCCTTTGCTAAAAGAAAGGAACTGGGATTAACCATGACATTGCCTTAACCTCCTCTACTTTCATCATTCAGTGTGATGGAAGCATCCTCAAATAAGAGTTTCTTGTACCCAAAATTCAGCAAAAACTAACAATTAATTCAAACTTGCACAAAATATTGTTGCTTAATTGCAATTTCTTTAATGACGCATTTAGGCAGAAATTTCCATCTATTTTGCATTTCTTGTCATTCCAGGGGACACTGATGCCACAATATAAATTTCTATGTTGTTTTCTTATCTTTGTAGTCCAAGCAAAAAGTAATTGTCTTTGACTAGCACATACCAAAAGTAAGTCTTTCTTGAAAAGCTCATTCTCTAATAGACAGTTCTTTATATTTTTAATAAACCCTATCACTGTATTTCTAATTATTCCTGAGTGCACCATTCCTCTACGGAACATAGATAACATAAATTACATAGTTACAGCAGTAATTCTTTTCCTCACTCAACTGCCTAGGTTACTTGCAGACCAAAGAGTGCAAGGTTTGATGGAAAAAAGACAAAGCTGAAACACAATGTAAAGATATTCAACAGATTAAACCTAGACTACAAAAATTGCTGAGTGATATCAGTTTATAAAAAAGAGGGGGGAAAAAATGAAACTGGTGTTCCATTTTCCAAAAGCTCTAACCATTTTGTTTCCACTGGACTAGAACTTCAAGTACAGTTATATAAATGTGCAAATGTTTGCATGATCAGTGTTTTTAAGTCCTTGGAGCAGGTATGATTGTTAAGTTTAGTTTAGTTTAGCAGATGTCTTTCTTTCACTTTGGAAACCCACTACTACAACCAGTTAAATATAGTTAAAGT
The DNA here is from genome assembly GCA_013397195.1 of Hylia prasina. NCBI lineage: Eukaryota > Metazoa > Chordata > Aves > Passeriformes > Sylviidae > Hylia > Hylia prasina. The sequence goes on from VYXD01015579.1 coordinate 31,290, forward strand.
AAAAAGGGAAGAGACAGCTAAGCAAAATGCTAAAAGAGTCTGAACTGAGGTAAGACTCACTTTTTCTTTACCAGTAGCTTCTGGATTCGTTTTCAGAGTAAAAGGATAGAAATAAAATTAAGAGCATTGGCTTGATTTTCTTTTTTAATTCAAATAAGATCTTTTTCCGCTGCCTTTTTAGTGGCACATTTCTGTCTTCAATAACCAGCCACAGCAGTGTTCTGCCTCCACACACCAGGAATATTAAAGCAACAGCCCTGATCACAGTTCAGTTAAGGAGACTATGCCATTGCAACTGCGTTTGCATAGCCCTGTTAAAAATGCTGTAAGACTGTTTGCCCTGGTGTGGAGTTCCTTCATGTTTCCCTACAGCATAAAAGAGGAGGAGGACTACGGAGGAGGTCACTACTGGGCAGTATTTGTGGTGTGTAAAATGAGTGGCCAAAAGACGACACGTGGAGAGTGTCCTAAACTTCACATGTTTATGATCATGACAGAATAAAGATGTGTTACAAGTAAGTTTTTACAGAACAGCAACACCATTGTCAAGATATGTGTTGACAAATTAACAGTTATTCACTATACATAATCAAAGGAATTATTCCTAGTTAATGTGTGATGTCAAACTTGACGTAAAAGAATGTCAAGAAAGAATCTTGGCTTTTAGTTTGAATATACAATAGTATATGCAACATTTCTTAGTTGTTGACAAGAGCTTAAGTTTCTAGCCAAATGATGAGAGAAGAATTAATTGCCTCCTAAATAAGCATCTAACACAAGAAAACTTGGAATTGGAATATGCTGTCCTAGAATTACTGCAATAAATACATATAATTGTTACACTGCTGTTGAGAGGCAGGTACATCTACTACAGAAAATATATTTATCAGCAAGTAAGAAAACCTTAACCTTGTTAATTTCTTTTTAAAAAATCTAAAAATTCAGATGGCAAACATCATTATGATGCTGTAAATTTAAGGTTACTATTATTATTTTAATTCAAAATTACAGTCACGTGGCTGCTATCTGTTAACAGATGAGAGTAAAGTTAAAACATCCCCATTTACAAAGGCTATGTCCTCCCCCTTTATAAAAGCAACTTGTTTTTAAAAGAGGATTCTCATAAAGCCACACACATGCACTTCAGTGGACACTGGAAAAAAAAAATGCAGCTCCATTTACAGAATTCACAGGAATCAAACCCACAGCCTGAGATTTAATAGCACCATACTCTAATCACTTCATACTATTGCTTAGGCCTGAGTTTACCATATTTGAATTGAGCAGATATCAAACCAATTTTTATCCATAACTGCATAAATGTAGCCAACTGCATTACTTATTATACAAGAAAGCTAAAGATTCATGTAAAGTTTCATGTATCCTGTGGAATAATGAATGGTATGTCATTTAATTCTGCAGCTTTAATGTTTCACATTTTCCTTCTCATCCTAGGAAAAAAAAAAAGGAAATACATAATGAAAAAATATTGTTAGTATAGCTACTGTTTTATGATACAATTACTATCAAATTACAGATTATTTTAATGCAGTTAAAGTTTGGGGAAATGAAATGTAATTCAATTTTAAAGGAAAAAATAGGTATGCAGTAATGTCCATAAGGTTCACATAAATTGAGACAGTATCCTGTTCTTCTAGGATCTAGTCACCATATTCAGGATGGACAGAACTGTCAGACACAAGTTCATTCTCTTCAGATCTGACTACAGACAACACTCTTGCAGAACCATATTCACAATCAAGAGGTGGATCTTCTGTCTCTTCCACTCCTGTCAAATCCTATCCCTTGTGATTCACTGGGTCACACACTGGCAATTTGCAAGTGTGATGTAATCCAACTCTACACCCACTTACTCTTGGGTCTTTTTATTACTATAGCTTTTCAAGAGCTATAGAAACATAAACTCTCTAAAAATCAGAGGTTTAATTTTTTGCCTGGTTTGTTGCTATTGAATTTCTTGCAGGCATCCTTACTGTGCAACAAAGGTAAAATAATGTAATCCAAAGTTTAGGGACAATCTACCAGTTTTTCTGCTTATTACCAATATTTTTCAGGAAATCAGAAAATCTGAAGGACTATTCTAACTTCAATATTTATAGCAGATATTTATAAGCCTTCCCTGAACTTGGAATTCTCTTCAAAAACAGTCATTGGCTTAGAATGATGCAAATTCAAATTATTAAATAAAGGCATGAAAACAGCTTTTATTTCTTCAGCAGGAGCAAAAAAGCAATGTGGGTGTTATAGAAGGCATAGGGGGAAAGCTATAACAGCCAGCTGGTGGTCTGTTGGTCCAACCCAGGATGCTACAACCTTCCCAGGGAGAGAGGTCTCACTAGAGACAGCCTTCCAGAGGTCTTGGGCAGTCCTCTGGCCGCCGGGTAACCTCAGCAGGGTTAACCTGTGGCTGCAAATGATTCAGCTCTCAGCAGTGGTTTCAGCTCTGAGAAGTGATTTCAGCTCTGCCTTGCAAGGTTCTCCCAGGCCAACATGGACACAGAGACAGGAGAGTCACGTGGCAGTTCCACAGGGATAGCCTTTATTGTCCAGCACCCTTCGAAAGGGGCTAGGGATGACAGCTCCCTGATGAACTGGGCAGAAGCCCGGGGGAAAGCGAGGGTGGTACCAAAGGGGAGAAACCAATGGGTTAGAAAGAATCTACATGGGTATATCAGAGCTTGATGGGATCTCACCTTGACCAGGGAGAACAGCCTCATCTAAGGGTGATCTCTCCCAGGAGGATTGAGATGAGCTTATCACATTCCATTCAAGGGACATCCCTCCAGGGGTTAGGGTTGGCAAGCCCATCTGCCTTCACAGAAAGCAATTACAGGTTAAAGCACAATGCTACTGTTGCAGGGTGACTTTATGATGTTGTATTGTTTTTGTATCCCCATCCGTTTAGCCCAGAAATAAGTTCCGTGTCTTTAAAACTATATTTGAGAGCAAAGTGAAGGAGAAGTAAAAGTGGTGGATTTTTTTTTGCAGCTGCACTAAAAAACATAGAGACAAGAACTTCAGCTCTCTCTCTCTCAGTGTGTGTTGTCTGCAGCATGGACAGCAAGTAGGAGAGAGCTCTTCTTTAGTTTTAGTTAGTTTTTAGCTAACTGAGGCAGAAAAGTCCCCCAGACTGTGGCTTTTCTTTTTCTTGGAACTGATCAGCCTGCTCTGGACTGAAACCGCAGGAAAACGCAAGGAGCTCACACCTGTGGCCCACCAGGGCCTGGGATGAGGCATTTTGCAGCTCAGGGGGACTGATAAGAAACTGAGTGAGCCAAGCTACACCCCACAAAAAAAGATTTTCTTAATTTGCCATCTCTTCAGAGCAGCAAGACATTCTATTGTTTAATATTATTCATTTTCTCACATTTGTAAATAATTTGTTTGTTAAATAAACAGGGTTTTATTTCTTGAAGGAGATTTACCTCCCAAACCAGTTGGGGGAGGGGCCACTTGAATTTGCTTTCTAGAAGAGACCACTTCAGATGTTTCCTCCCAAAATTTGCCCTAAACCAGGACAAAATGTCTTTATTTGCTAGCTCTGTCTGAAAATCAGAGCTAGCAACTAAATTAATTATAGGGATACATGTACAAAATATTTTTTTCTGTCTAGTTTATTCTTCATGCTTTTCCTTTCTGCTTGGATATAAAGAACATTAGCCAACAATTGACTGAAAGAGTTAGCATATGACATGTGTGATGAAGATTTATTTCATGAAGAGGCTAGGTCAATGCAAATGACAACCTGAGAAAGCTTGGGGAAAATATGTTTACAAAAGTTGTTGCTTGCTTGGTTTCGTTCTGAATTTCATCCATACTGCCAAACTGTTCAGAAAAATTTACTACTCCATTCCCTTGTTAGTTATGCTATTTCAGTTTCCTTGAGTAAAGTTCTTATTTTCTCATAGTTAATATTAAGCAATATTTTATCAAATTTTCCCCCGGGTAAGCAGCACTCCTGAGACTCACATCACTGACCTGCTGAGCTGTGAAACATTTGACTGGCTTTGAAGCTTCTTTGTTCACTTTTGAACAAATTCAAAATGTTACCTTTTGAAGAACATTTTTATACCCTTCATAGTCAGATGTTTCATTTTACATGGTATTTTTGTTCAGAAGGTTAAATTATATACTCTCTATATTTATATTTAATGAAAGCCCTGCAAATTATAATGCTGAACTCAAAGGTATAATTTGGTTCATTCAAGGATGGATTGGTTTTACAGATTTCTTTGTTCATTGCCTCTTCAACTTAGGTAATCATCATGTGCAGGGTAAGGGGAAATGGGAGCTTTATTATTCAGAAGCACAGTTTTAACGATTAGAAAAAATTGTTGACTTACAGAAATATGCAACCAATATATTTTATAAAGTATTCAAAGTTTTGTGGTATTTTTGAGGTGGGTTTATGTCTGGTTTGCTTTGGCTTTGGTGTTTTTTAAAGTAGATTATAAACATCCATACCCTAAGTCACAATATGAGACAATAACTTTATAGCTGTACAGAAAATGTAACATAACTCTTACTGGGACCTTGAAATTAAAAGGATTGAACTGATCAATGTCACAAATAGTATTGAAAAAAATTAAATAAAACTAAATGTTGTATTCCACCAGACTGGTTTCATCATGTTGTTATTGTGACAGGGATGTCAAACCTCAGCAGAGGAGTAGAGAGAAGGTGGGAATGGAAATTTCCTAAGAAGGGTTTAATTAGGGAACCAGATTTTTTGGTGTGTGTGTGAAAGGTCTCCTGCAATGAATAAGAGTAGCAATGAGTTTATAGCAAATAAAATAAGAATCATTATTTGCTATAATTGGAAGAATGTCCATTCATGTCATGCATACAGTGTCTTTCATTGTGTAAGCTTAAATATTACGATGATGTCAATGTGTCTGTCAAAACTCTGAACTGTGGACTACAGCATACGTCAGAGACCATCTTGGCACGTTTCCAAGTTGAGGGAGTAAATTGCATAAATTCCATTTATTTTCCCATCCTTTCTCATTTTTTAAGTCAATATACATCTCTGTAGTAACTCCTATGCTAAAAGCTAGAAAACAAAATAAATTCTTTCTGGTTTGTAGCCCTTCATATCATGCAAATTAAGTATTTTAATATGCTTTAGATTTATCCTTTGATACAAGTCACAAAAGTACAGTGAATTTTTAAAGGTAGATTTAGAAATAATGATAGATATACAGATAGATTCATATATAACAATAGATAAACAGATAGATTTTTAAAGAGAGATAGAGATAGAGAGATAGATAGATAGATAGAGATAGAGATATAAGTAGATATAGATATAATCCCTACTTGAAACAGTGCAACATAATTCGAAGTTTCACACAATTCAGTCTTAATTACAAGGTGTTTTTTTATTTCTTCCAGTTCATGAACTGGAAGAAGAACCCCTTTTATATCTAAAAGCTATTTTCTAAAGCAAAAAACCCAAAGCACCATTATTTGTTTCTTTCACTTCACTAGCCAGAGCAGATTTATTCTGCCCCCCAGACAGCCCTGAGACAAGTACCTTTCCTCCTAGAGATCCCTCAGGGCACTGCTGCATCATCACTTTGAAGTGGGCCAGGGTAATTTTTTTAAACTTCTCTTCCTTACCATAGCCAACCTAGATGAGCAATGAACGTGGTTCAGAGTATCAAGGAAGGCTGATCTGCGATGACATATCTTTGCTCACAGAAGTCAGAGAAAGCAGCAAGGAATTTTTTCACTAAGCCTTACATGGATAGGGGAAAGAAGCATGGAAACACTTCTGTCACAGACACAAGATACGCCAAACAATAGTGTGCCAGGCCCTAGGGGTAGCTGGTAGTCCAGGGATGAGTTCCTATGTATAGTCCACGGATTATTTCCTATGTAAAACATGACACCATGTGTAAAACACAGCTTAGGGGAGAAACTCAGTCTAAAACTTGCTTTCTGTAGAACTAGGACCAGTGAACTGTGTATATCATACAGCTCAAAAGCCTCAGCACTTACTGTTTCAGCTTATTAGTCAATCCAATAAACTTAGCTTTTGTTAATGCCTCGTTGTCTGGACTGGGAGACAAGGAACCAAAAGGAAAAAAGAAAAAATATATTCCTGTTGGTGGTTTTTTATAAGTCCAGAGAAATCAAAGAATTAAAGGAAGGGGGGAAATTATGAGGTTTTAAGCAAAGGACTACCAGAAATCAAATATTAAACAGATAATACTAATACTTACACATTACAGTATTATTATGGCAAGAATGTTCCTCTAAACATCAGCTGTTTCTTAACGATTTAGATGAATAGAGATGTTCTTTACCTTCCTTCTTCACCAGAGCATGGTGCCTTATTTTCCCCTTCTTTCAAAAGCATCTTTGCTTCTGAAATTCTAAATGAAGAGGAAAAATTTGATTGCAAGTTTACTATGCACACTGCATTACATTTCATACTTGTGTCTACACACATATACTTATAAAGTTTTCACAGTAGAGCAATATCCAGGGAATTTTCTTAACTCAATCTGATTTTATATCCTAGGTGCAGTTCAGAATTTTGTACAACTATCAGAAAAGTATTTCCTTAAATATTTGTGTTACTCCTTTTCGGCCACTGAGGTAGTTCCTTGTTTGGATTGAGATGTTCCAAGAACTATTTAATGTGATACAGACATTACAATACTAAACAATTGTCTTAGCAGGATAAAAACCAGTAATGTAGCTGATCTTAAACAACAGTAAATCCTTTCCACCAGTGAACAACTGCAAAGGATGTCTTTTTTTCTTGCTTTGTTTAAAATTCTTCAGTTTCCATTTAATTTTTTCCTTCATAGTTTTTCACCATCTCAGCCCCTCAACATAAGATACTAAAGTGCAGATGCTTAAAAAAATTTTGTGCTGTGATTATTATTATTACCTGTTTAATAACATTTGTTCAGACATCACTGCTTTTTCTCCCTTTTATAGGAACATTTAGGGACAGATTGCACTTAGTTTCTCTGCTTGTAGCAAAGACACAGTGTGCCACTACTAAAAGCATGTAATGACAGGATTTCTGGAAATAAACCCCACTTCACTTAGTAGTAAGAACGAACAGAAAAACACACAATCATTTCACAGAAGTCCATTACAATTCCTTAAGAAATCAATTACAGAAATGTTGATGGCCAAATGACATGCTCTACAAAAAAAACCCCTCATGTTTTTCCCACTCAAATTGCAGAATAAATAACTCTTCTTTATAACATTTATAAACAGCAGTTGCTTGAAAAATGTCTACTGAAATCATAGTATGTAGCCCTGGTTTCATGCTTGAGGTGTTTTGGTTTCTTCTGCAATTCTTTCCCAGGGAAGCTTGGTAAACATGAGGAATGTTTTTGTAATTGTACCTATGTTATTCATTCCTTCTGACAGGAGGGACTTATTCTTGATGTACCTCTGGTTTGACTAATGTGATTGAAAAGGTTTTTCTTTGTTTCACCAATCAAATTTCAGTTTAAGCTTTCCTTGTGCCCACACAATCTGTGTCAGCCAGACTTGGGGATAAATCTAAATTTTGCTGCCTGCTCTGCAAAAAACAGACCTCATTTATGGCTAAAAGGCAAAGAGCAAAAACTTGTATTGACCAAATACTCGAGTGTGAATGGATTCTAATCCATCTCTGGTTGTTTTCAGCCATGCAATACTGTCACAAATGCAGACCAATGACCCTCTTTCAGATAGATGCAAAATCACCAGTATTTTAAACTGTATTTGTTTGGCACAGCCTGGTTTGTGACAGCAGGGGGGACAGTAAGATGGCTCCTGTGAGAAGGTGCTGGAAGCTTCCACCATGTCTGTCAGAGCCCATCCCTGATGGTTCTGAAGATGGACATGCTGCTGGCCAAAACTGGGCCAATGAGAGAGGTTTGTAACACATCTGGGACGACATATTTAAGAAGAAAATCAACACAAAGTCACATGGGTTTTTGCTTGTAGCCAGAAAAGAGGAGGAAGTGAGAACATGTGAGGGAAACAACATGGAGACACCAAGGTCAGTGGAGAAGGAGGGGCTCCAGGCACCAGAGCCAAGGTTCCTCTGCAGGCTATGGTGGGACCATGGTGAAGCAGCTGTGCCTCTACAGCCCATGAGGATCCACGGGGAATGCAGAGATCCACCCACAGCCCATGGGGAGGTGCCCATGCTGGAGCTGGTGGATGCCTGGAGGAGGCTGTGATCCAGTGGGAGACCTGGAGGAGAGAGGGGCCCTTGCTTCCAGGCTGGAGCAGCCCATCCTTGGAGGACTGCACCCCGTGAAAAGAGAGGCCCAGGGGCTGCAGTTGGAGCACTGCAGCTGGGAGCACTGTCTGCCTGTGGGGGCAGCTCGGACTGCAGCAGGTGCAGTTTGGCTGCTGCTGGTGAGAGCGGACCCAGGCCAGGGAAGTTCACAGAGAGCTGTCTCCCATGGGAGGGACTGACTCCACGGCCTTTCAAGAAAAGGACTCCTCTCCTGCAGCAGCGGAAGAAAATCTCGGTGATCAACTGACCAAAACCCTCATGCCCTGTCTCCCTGCACTATCAGTGGGAAGGAGGGAGAGGCTGGGGGGGAAATGGTGTTTTAAGGGCTTATTTTTACTTCTCATTATCCTCCTCTGATTGTGTTAGTAATAAATTCCATTTTGCAACCAAAGTTGAGCCTGTTTTGACTTTGAAATATTTCTCACAGTCCTTATCTCATTCATGAAGCCTTTGTTAACATTTTTTTTCCTTTTCCCTCCACTGCTGAGCTGTGGCATGGGAAGGTGACTGTGCGACTCTCATGGGTGCTTGGTGTTGGGCCAGTGTCAAACCATGACATAAACATAGAGTTGTCTGGCACCTATTTTGTATGTCTGGGCGCAGAGAGTTATGATGACTATAATTTCCAACAGGAAAAGTAACATCTCAAAATTATGCCCTATTTAGATTATTTTGAACAAAGAGTGTGCAGGAACAGTGATTTTCTAAGTTTCAGTTTTAATGAAATATTCTAGGGAAGAACTAGAACTTGTAGTACACAGCAGCTGTAAAAATTAATTTAAAAAGAACTCCATATTTATGTAAAATTAAAGTAATGTTTCTGTATACTGTGCTGTGTTCAGGGTAAGAAATATGAACTTTACAGTTTAGGAGTCAAAGATGAAGCATGTCTTTTATCTCTTGCCACTTTAACAATGCCACCAGATTATCTTCCATTGTCCTCATTAAGAGTCAGCACAACTCTTTGCATTATGAAAAAAAAAAGGACATCTTTGTATTGTATTCAAATATTACATGTTCAGTCCTGACCTGATTGGTGACCATAGTTTATTTTTTTCTTAGTTTTAAACTTGTGTTATTTCCTTAACAGGAGCTGACAAAGACGAACAAAATCACACTGCATTTAAGGGACTTCCTACAGAAAAATACCAGATATAAATGTTCCATCTCACTTTTCAAACATGAATTTCCTACCAAAAATTACCAGATGAAAATGCTCCATCTCACTTTTCATTCATGAATTTGATTTTCCTGAATGGAGGACATGATTTTCTAAATTTCCTTTTTCCTGATGTCCAGTCTGACTCTTTCCCTGGAACAGCTTGAGACCATTGCTTCTTGTCCTGTCACTAATTGCCTGGGAGAAGGGATCAACTCCCACATTTCAGATGTCATAGAGAGTGGAGCAAGGTCAGACTGAAAGGCCTGTAGTTTCCCAGAACATGCTTAAGGTTCTTCTTGTCTGTGGGCATCACATTGGTCAGCTTCCAGTTGTCCGGGACCTCCGCAGTGAGCCAGGACTGCTGTTAAATGGAGAGTGGCTTGGTGAGCCCTCCTGCAAGCTTCCTCAGTACTCTTGGACAAATCCCATCTGGTCCCATAGACTTAGGACTATCTAAATGGCTCACCAGGTCACTAACTCCTTTCTCTTGGATAGCAGGGAATCTATTCTGCTCCCTACCCCTGTCTACCACCTGGGGAGGCCTGTTTTGCTGAGGAGAACCATACTTACACTTGAAGTCTGAGGAAAAGGTGTTAAGTACTTCAGCCTTTTTCTCATCTTTGGTGACAATGATTTTCTCCCCACATCTAATTAAAGATGGAGATTTTCTTTGGCCCTCCTTTTGTTGGTGGTGTATTTATAAAAACACTTTTTCGTATCTTTCACAGCAGCG
>VYXD01015580.1:1417-28185 GCA_013397195.1 Hylia prasina
TTTTTTTTTTTTTTTGTGGGGAGTGGAGTGGGGTGTGTGTGTGTCATGTATAATCCATGTTTTCATTTTCTGTGTAGATATAAGAGTCATACCAGAGGTCTGCTCAGTCAGACTGAAGATCCACCAACTCAGGATCTCATCTGCAATGGTAGCAGAGAGATAGTGGGAAGTATAAACATATTGTAACATTTTTTGAACGTGAACACTGAAGAATAGTACTGGCTTTATTTTGACAAACTCATTACACTCTGATGGATATTCCAATTCCAAAGTGTTTCCTCTGCTTTATCAGAGAGAAAAAAAGACAGTTAGTTCCCAAGAGACCAATTGTCCTAGACCTATGCTTTAACACTTTTCTCCAGGGGCATAGTAAGAACTGTTGGAACCGAACGAGCTGGGATGGATAATAGCTTAGCTCAGGTAACTTACGCAGAAAGCATAAACGTGAGACTAGGGGAGGCAGGGTACTCCAAGGATGGAAATTAGGATGCTGATGGCATAATTCCAAAATAAGTTATGTCTCTGGTTCTAGTTCTCTGCTGGTTTGGGACCTTTGAAATGTAAGGTCATGTCTCTGTCCCCTGTTCCGGACTGGGCTCCTGCCCCCAGATAACATTATGTATTGTTAAATGGTTAAGTTAGCCCCGCCCTCGGGCCTTTGGATGCTGCCCCTCAGGCCATGTGACCTCTGCTTTTGTTATTTTACCACCATTAAAGTTCTGTTTTCGGGCACTCCATCATTCCCGTCCAGTCTATTTTTGCCACACTCCGCCTGGCCGGACCGGACCCAGAACCACACTGCTGATTGTGAAAAGAACTTGCCTTCCAACTTCAGGCTGACTGAGTTGTGACTGGGACAAAAAAATATTCCTGTTTGTTATGCCTGTGTTCTCAGTTTTGTGGCTTGGTATTAGAGAAGTTCTGTTCATAAATCTCTTGTGCAAAACAGCTCAGCATCTTAAGTCGCTCTTCGTCAGTTCAAAAGGAGCTTCTGTATGTAGGGCTCTCTCTGTCCCTGCTCTGATGTTTCTTTAATGAATTGAAGGGATTGAATCCTTGGATTAGAACAGGAATATTCCTCTTATAACTTGGAATATATGTCAAAAAGTAGAAAATTGATATTTTTCTGATAAGCATATTTTCTTAAAATAAAAAAATACTGAAAAGTAATTCTTGCTGTCTTTCATCTCTACTTTAGACAAAAGAGCAGCTCAGTCACTAAACTTATTGATCCCTCAGTTGAAATGATCAACCAGTGTATCAGTTTTCTTTAATTTCAGTATTAAAGGGCTTTGTTGATTGCGGGTGATGCCTTGGGTTCTGGGNGGGAAATGCACTACAAAGAGGTTTCTCTCATGTGTGATAAACAGAGCATTCCTGAGACAGAAAACAGACCCAGAACTCTGAAACGCATGACAAAACAGCTGTGGCCATCTATGATTCTACCAACTTGCAGCTGCTTCTCACCAAAATTCTGATAGAAGTCACTTATATATGGCAAAGTCAACATATTCCACAGTTACTTGTACACAGATCAGGACTATAATACACGTCACCATTGTCAGCTACATTTTAAATTAAAGGCTTGGCTTACAGAGCAACTGAAACTCAGAAACTTCCTTCTGTTTTGCAGCTCATCTACTGAGCATAATCCTCATAACAAGATCAAGTTAGACAGCTGGGAGAAGAATGTTTTGAAGCACTGCAATAAGGTTTGCCAGAGCTCATCTATTGCGTTGTGTGTTTTAGGAAGTGGAGCAAAGCCTAGGCCCCAGATAACCTCTCGGGTGAGAAAGGCTGCTTGGGAAGCTCAGGCAAGACAGTCACAGAATCACAGAATCACAGAATGAGTAGGTTGGAAGAGACCTTTGAGATCATCGAGTCCAACCCAGCCCTAACACCTCAACTAAACTATCGCATCGAGTGCCACATCCAGTCTTTTTTTAAATATGTCCAGGGATGGTGAGTCCACCACCTCCCCAGGCAGACTATTCCAGTACTTAATCGCTCTTTCCATGAAAAACTTCTTCCTAATATCCAACCTATGTCTCCCCTGACGCAGCCTGAGACCATGTCCTCTTGTTCTGTCAGTTGCTACCTGCAGAAAGAGACCAACCCCCACCTGACTACAACCACCTTTCAGGAAGTTGTAGAGAGTGATAAGGTCACCCCTGAGTCTCCTCTTCTCCAGGCTAAACAACCCCAGCTCCCTCAGTCGTTCTTTGTATGGCTTGTTTTCCAAGTCCTTCACCAGTCTTGTTGCCCTCCTCTGGACGCGCCCAAGCATCTCAACGTCCTTCCTAAACTGAGGGGCCCAGAACTGGACACAGTATAAGCTCAAGCTCTCACATCCACACACACCACGGGCTAGCTCAGCAAGGAGAAGAGGAAGGCTCTGGCAACCCAGATTAGTTCGAGCCAGGTTTATTTTGATGCCGAAGTCACGAGTGCCAAGACAGCGACTCCCTCCTGGTCTGTGGTTAAGTACAGGTTTCAGCAGCCAATGACCTTGGGGCACAGGGGAGGAACAAAGGGAAGGTAAGGTCAGTGTCCTATGGGGAAAACAGGGCTGGTCACTGGAGAAAGGAGGAACCAAGGGATTAGGGGCCTTAGGGGTGACCCAGGACAAACCAACAAATACGGAGCACCACTGGGGAGGAGTTTTGCTGTTGAGGCTGGGTAGGTGACTACAGTCTGTTCTGCCAAGGCCAGACCCTAGGTATTACGTCAAGGGGCTGCAGGGATTCCACACTCATCTGTCAAATATCTTGTGGAAAGTAGAACCCCTAGGCACAATGATTCATAACAGTTAATAACTCAGCATTTTAGGGAAGGTTTCCCCTCCATAGGCCTATGCTAGGGCAAGCCTTGAAGAAGCTAGAGACTTCAAGTTTCCTAGACCAGTGGAAATTTTGCTTTTAGATCGCTTTAGAATAATCCATGGAAACATTCATGGAATTAGAAATAACATTTCCCCAGCTGGTTACAACCAGCAAGCTTCATATCTCAGCTATTTTTAATATTATTGAACAAAAAGTTATACTTAGATCTTGACAATGCTTAAGTGGTAAAATTGCTCCTGTCTATTTTTGCTGTTTATAAGTAGAAATACAGCTATACATGGATTCAAATGTTTTTAGAAAGAGAAGGAACATGTAACTGCTTGCAAACTCTTTTGTAAAGATGTAAGATTGTGAACAGACTCCCTGGCTGTTTTGTCCTTAAACTTGTGGGAAGCTTCCGCATTCCTTCATTTGAATACAGTATGCTAATTGGCCTGAAATTCTTTGTTTTATTTCATTTATTTCATTTTTTGTTATATTCATTCTTTGTTTTTATTAACTGATACAACGGGGTAGGTGATACCATCTTCCAAGCAGGTACAAAGGACATAGCAATGCTTTTGTAGCCAGCTCCTCTCACTAAGCCAAACTTGGTAAAGAGGGGATCCATCCGAGTAATTTAACAAGTGTGAGGAAAACATCTGTGTGCAAAAGATGCCTATTTGAAATGGCTTTCTAAAGCCCAGCCATTTTCTTTTGCAATTGCTACATGTTGATGACAGACCTAAAATAACGAACAAGTGAAGCATTTAGTAGAAGCTAATATTGGACTGCAGATCTCAGATATACTTCGCAATTTCTACTGGTTAATGAATGTCAAATCTTGACCTACTGTCCTAGGGTGACTTTATGATGCCTGTATCCCCAATCGTCTGTCCTGCTTGTGATGTATATTGAGTTCTGTACCTTTAAAACAGTCTGACCGTGAACGAGGAGAAGAAAAATACGTGAAGTTTTTGTTTTGAAAATACTGCCGGACTCCCACGCATTCCTCTCCTGACTCCGGTTCGTGTTGGGCACGGACAGCGGCGCCAACAGAGATCTCCTGTGCTTTTAGTTAGTTTAGCTAGCTGAGGCAAAGTTCCCTGGACTGTTTTTTTTTCCTTTTTCTTGGGATTGTTTAAATCTGCCCTGGACTGAAAAAAAACCCAGAGGAGCACCGAGGCCTCGCACCTGTGGCCCCTTCCCCTCCCACCCTGGGCCTGGACCTCCGGACGGACTTGGATTGGTGAAGACTGAAAGCAAAGACTTTCTCAGTTTTCCCTACTCTGAGCGGCAAGAGGTTTTATTGTTCATTTTATTTGTCTTATTATTCATTCCCTGTGCTTCTAGATATTTTGTTTATTAAATAAATAGTTCTTTCCACTTTTTCTCTGAGGAAGTTATTTTCCCGGACTGGCAGGGGGGAGGGGTGGTTTGAGTTGGCTTTCCAGAGGAAACCCCCTTCGGAGGTTTCCTCCCAAATTTGCCCCAAACTAAGACACCTACAGGTTACTTAAGAGTTGCTTAAATGGAAGAAATTTTATTTTTCTTTAAATCACATTCACAATTTATTTTCCTAATTCTATCCCTTTCACTAAACCACATTGAAATCCCAGTGTCTCCAGCCCGCTTTCATACTTTTTTCATACTGATAAACCCTTTCTTACTACAATAATTAGTAAGAAAGGGTTTATCATTTGAATGTAATTGAATAAGAAGATGCTTTAAATGTTCAATCATCACAGCTTCTTTTAATGTTAAAGCAGTCTAAAAGGAGCTTGGAGAATAATTCACAGGCTCTGGGTGAGCAAGATACCTGTGTGGGTAACTTTTCAGAAAGATGGACTGCATAAACTATGGAGTCCAGGTACCATTTATGTAAGAGATTTTCTCTATTTAAAGACATGATAGTCAGTTCCCACTGGTTAGTGATTCTAAGATTTACTAGCTTTCAAGATAGTAGCCCTATAAGAAAGTTGCCCTATAAGAAAGACTATTCAAGTTAGTTTTAAGGTTAAATTGCAATACAGTTATTGTAATTGCAATTCACTAATACACTTCTAATTAATTACTTTCATAAACCTATTGTCATGGATATAAGTGAGTAAGAATTGGGCATAAAACCTGGAGATATATCCTACTCTTCCCTCACTTGGAGCATTCTCTCTGAAAGCCTCCTGGAAACTCCCTGGTCTTTGACAGCATTGAGTGTTTCTTCTTTGTGAAGGAGACACAGGCATGCATCTACCTATCAAGCAGATATAATATATTTCACCATCAAACTCTACCACAAACTTAATGTAAGACAATTTCAGAGGTTCTGCTGTTCATTTTTGCTGTGCCTAAAGTTTGCATCTCTTTTTAGATTGTGACTACGTTTGGTATGCAAATAGTTGGATCAAGCACCCACCAACCCTGCCAGGTTTGTGATGTGGATCCAGAGTGAGCTGTGCTGGTGGGGAGGGAGCTTATCAGCGCTGAAAAAGCTGAGCTTTATAAGGAGAATGAACAGAAATCAATGTAAGGTACCCAGTGCAACCTGGTTTCAGCAATTAACACTATTATTGACCTTGTCTTTCTCTTGTATTTATTTCTCATGTATTATTTCTCTTGTATTTATTTTTCTTGTATTATTTCTCTTGTATTAGACTGCAGGTCACCTGACATTTGGAAGGTTGCAGTTTTGGGCTTAAGTGGTTTAGTATGGCAACTACTAAGATTTAAAAACCCATTTGTGAAGTCTCACGTGTATCTTGTGAGACTGAGTTCTGTTTTCACACACATGTAATCAGATATAATAAGCAATCATCCAGTTCTAAACTGTGACAAATGAACTTGTCACATTACAAAGTAATCAATAATACAGAGTGCTCTTCCCTCATCTTGAATCTAGTTCAAGAATTTATTCTTTAGGATTTTCAAAGTTTTCAAAGATATTGTAGCACTGGTAGAAAAGCTCCATGAATTTCATGTCATTTAGACTGGTAATTCATGTGGTTTTTCCACCCTACATTTTATATTCTGTTTGTCATGAGCTGCTCACTCAGTACTTCAGTGACATTTAGTGGTATATGGCACTTACATGGTATATAAAAGATACTGGTCTCTGCTTTACCAGTTAGAAAATAATCCATGTGCATTCAAGATAACTTTGCCTCCAGGTTGTAAATAATTTGAAGTATATGTGACATATAGACTACATCCTATTTCTTTCTGGACAATCAGTATTTTCTAAATAGATGGTGACAACATCTTTTCATCTTGTACGTGAATCATTCCAATATGTTTCATTAACGTGATTGTAGACTTAGAAACATACCATACATAGATCCTTCTCAAAGTAGGAGCTAGTGATATTTCTATCTTTAGATAACTAGTCAGAAAAAAACAGAAGAGATGCTTAAAAATTCTTTAGCATAGTTTTGGCAATCTGGTTTTAGTGTGAGATTTTTTTTTAAAAGAGACTCAGAGACTCAGGTTCTTATCTGCAAATTTTTGGAAGTTCCACTCACTGTAAACAAACAATGATAAATTCACATGCAATAATTTCCATCCTTTGTTTCTTTTTGACAAAGCTTATCAAAAGAGCGAAAAACTTGATTATTAATGTCTCTGAGATCCAATAATGCTCTAAATAGTATTAACCTTTTTAACAGTCTACCTTGTTTGCTTCAATAACAGATCCAAAGGAGGTGCAAGGAAGCCAGATGGTCAGAACACAGCATCTTAAAGGGAAAAGAAACTCAATGTGAGAACATTACGTAATAGAACAAAGTATTCATTCTTCATTCAGAAGATTTTTTTTTTTGCTTTAGAAATGTAACTGCAGTAAATGTGAAATGTATCCAGTTTCAATCAGTCAATATTAGCCTACCCGTCACTCAAGACTCATCCTCTGTGAACTCAGAGACATGCATAAATCTGCAAACCTTTTTCTCATGTACTGAAATGTCCTGAGATTGTACTGAATTTTGTACTGAAATTTCAGTACAAAATTCCCTCTGAATTCCTAGAGAAGTACTCCTTTCCTGAGCTTTATAGACATATCACAGCAATTTCCCCTCACATCTAGCTGAACCATTTAATATTGTCTGTTTTAACCAGTCCCATCCATCTAGCATAAGATGCAACTGCTGACTTAACTTATTATTTTTTACTCCTAAATTACCTGCCGGTAATGTTCACATTTAGAACTGAAAAAGTTTTCTAAAGAATAAAGTCTTGAACTTTATCCAAGATGGGGGAAAATATTCTATACCAGACATTATTTTGTAGTACCTGGTATCATGCACTAGTCTCTGCTACAAGAAATACACAAGAAAAATGTGTCTTGTCAACATAAGGAAATAACAGTATATAACAGTATATACATGTATTATGTACCTTACTGGATTATAAAAAAAATTTAGGTTATAAAAAGTAAACAGGAAATACAATGTCATTTATTCCTCATCATACCATAAAATGGCTGAGTTTGGGAGGGATCTTCAGAGGTCACCTGATCCAACTCTCCCTGCTCAAGCAGGGTACCTAGAGCTAACTACCCAGAACCGTATCCAGATGGATTTTGTATACCTTCAAGGAGGGAGACTTTACCACATTCCTCAGCAATCTGTGCCGGTGCTCAGCCACTCTCACAGTCTGAGCCCTTTGCCTTTGCTCCTGTCACTGGGTACCACTGGAAAGAGCCTGGCTCTGTCCTCTTTACTCCCTCCCTGCAGATGAGATCCCCCTAAACCTTCTCTTGTCCAGCATGAGCAGTCCTAGCTTTCTCAGCCTTTCCTCCTAGAAGGGAAGCTCCAGTCCAACATATTTGTGACCCTTCATGGGACTCTCCCAGTATGCCCATGTCTGTCTTGTACTGGGGAGCCAGCGCTGGACACAACACTCCAGGTATGGTTTCCCCAGTGCTGAGTAGAGAGGATCATCTCCCTCAGCCTGCTGGCAATACTCTGAAGGTGTCCCTGATGCAGGATACCATTGTACTTCTTTGCTGCGAGGGCACGTGGCTGGTGCATATTCAACGCTGGATGCCCACTGGGATCCCCAGGCCCTCCTCTCCGAGTCGCTGTGATTGACCAAAGATGGTTGAAAGTGGCCTTGCAGTGACATCAGCAGCCTCAGTACTCATGGGTCCATCCCACCACAGCCCATGGACTGCTGGAGGTCCATTTTACTTTAAGTATTCACTGACCAAATCCAAGGAATAGGATCTTCCTTATTTTATTTGCTCCTTCCTTTCTGACTGGCCTTGCTAGTAAAGCCAGTGACAAGAAAGGCATTCAATATCTCAGTCCTTACAACAGAGCTGCCCACTACAATCACTTCCTCCTGGTCAGCCTGCATGGTCTGGGGCCAGATGGCCCGAACACTTGATGGAACATATGTCTCCTTTTGGCTTCTCTTCCACTTTCAGGGTGGAGTCTGTGCTGTGGCTGTAAGCCCTAAGGTGGAGCAGGAGCCTTCATGTTGAAGGCAGGATCATGAGCTCCCAGCCTTCACATCACCCCCACCCAGCGGAAGCAGGAACCTTCAGGTTTCTCAGACATTCATGGGTTTTCTGCAGTGATTATGGACCCCATCCCTGGAAGGTTCAGAAGCTTCCAAAGCAGAATCCAGAGACTGCTGTGCAAATTAATGCCCCTTTTTGCTGTGCTTTCAGGACAGTCAAGTAAAGATTGATATATCTGCTTCAGCTATTGGAGAGAGAAGGCACAAACTCAGCAGTCAGCTCTTTCTACTTCACTGGTACAGTGAAATTTCCTTCTTTCCCCTTAGTTTGAAATGAAATTGTATAGGATATTTTTCCTGGGAATTCTATTGTTTCTAATAGTTTGATGGACATTTTTGATCTGTATTTTTAATGACAATTTAAAAAGTTGTCATTAACATTTAGAAATCAGATATTTTTAAAAAATCTAACAAAACAGATTTTTCTTCTGGCTCAAATACTGAAACATGGGAAAGAACAAATTATTAATGAATGCTGCTAAGAGAGCATCTCTGCGGTTTCTCTAAATTTACATTTCTTTTCAAACTTTTTTTCATACAGCTTCTGGCATTTCTGAAGCTAAGCAAGGAGGCTTACCAAGGAACTGATTTCAATGGAAAGTCACAGGAAAAAAAGATACATATCCAGGACAATTTATTCCTTAATACTGTTCACTTTGACTCTTAGCATACTAGTATTTGGATAAGGAAGGATTTGAGCATATTAGTTCCAGAACTAAAAGTACCAATTATTAAATGCACCATGAAATGCATCGGCATTTTATAATCATATTTCAGGATATTTTCACATTGTTTGTCCTATCTTAGTCTCATTATCACTGAGCGTGTACACAGTCTGACATTTTATCAATATGTTGTAGAATGCCATAGTATCTGACCATGGGATTCTGTGGAATGCTCAGTCAAACCAGATCTTGATCAGATGAAAGTGATACAGGAAAGCTCACTGGATGACATAATCAAGTCACAGAAAAAAATTGTTATGATCAGCCTTCTGTTTATAAAGAAAATCCAACCTAGAAAATACATGCCACAGTGAATAGCATTATTCCCATTTTATAGCAGAATGGTCCACAGGTTGTACGGCAAGAATGCCTTCCAATGCCTCCCCTTACTTCTTGTTTTACAGATGTCAGAGCCCATTTTACCTAAACTTCAGTTCTCTGTATTACCAGTTTAAATCAGCACACCTGCTCTATCTGGATCCAGCAGAGGCTAAGCAAACCAACCTTGCAGGAAGTGTTCATAGAATGATGCTGTGCTCTAGATGTAAACAGTTTAATTCCTCATCAGCTTCAAAGCTTGAGAGTTCACTGAAATATTGTGCCTTGATCTAGAGATAAAAATAAACAAAACACCACCACTTCTATGCAGCTACAAAATGATGTAAAGGCTGTAGGTGCCCTCTAACTCAGAAGTCAGATGAAGTGGCAGCTGAAGGATGCACATACTCAGCAAAAGGGCTCACGTCTTCTCCATGTCCTCAGCTTTCCCTGCTGTCATCTTAGTATTACTATCCAGACTGAACTTTAATCAATTTGTCACACCACAATTTCTACCAAGCTTTTAGTGAGATGCTTGATCACACTCTCAGTGCAGGATGCTGCAGATAAAAAATTCCCTCACAGACTCCCCTAATTGAAATTGCCTGATCCTTCTATTGAGCAGAAGCATGACAAGATCACATCAAGTGTCCTTCATGCTAGAACAACTAAATCTCATTTAATGATTATTCATTTGCTTATTTAATAACAAAAATCTATACACAAATCCAAATATCAAATAAAGCAGATTTTTAAAGGCTGTTTTAATGTCTCAAAATGTACTTAATTTAGTTTTGTCTTTGTTCTTCTTTGAAGAAGACTTGCATCCTCCTTTGTTACAGTAATGGGATTATTGAATTTAACTGCTTATGTTAGAAAATAAAACACCTCCACACAACCAAAGATGATAAGATAGAATTGCTGCAGCCTGGAGGGTTACTAAGAAGTATCTTCCATAGATTGATTCTTGCTATGCATGGGTTGGTGTAATAATTTCCCAACCCTCCAGCAAAATAAAATCAAAAACCTCACTGAAAAAGTAATGAAAATGAAACATTCCTGGGTGTTTAACTATATGCATTAATTCTGTGACATGTCTCCCTGTCCTCTCCTTTTCCAAATGATTTATAGCGTTTTACTTTTGTGCTGCAGTGATTATGTCCCCCACTGCCACGCAAAGTCATTCACATTTTGAAATCATAATGAATTGGTACTACAGTGGTGGCTGTGAGATTTCTCAATGAATTTTATTTAAGAACTCGGTAACAGTATCGACCAGTAATGAATGCCTGCAAGACACAGTGACAGAATACATATGGACAGATTTGTATTAATTATTATGTTCTTCTTTTATCCCTAAGTCTTATTTACATTATTCCAAGTGATTAATTTTTCCTCTGTACTTTCTTTTTTTTCTTTCCCCTAAGCAATGTACCTTCTTTGAACAAGCTTTTAATTTGTGTGGTTTTCAACACTCCTATTTTTTCATATGTCTGCTGCTGTAGATAATACCATGACATAGTCAAAGGCAATATCAGATATGTACTCCTTCTCAAATAAAGACAATATTCTTCTAGAATAAGTGCTATAAATTCTTAAAATGCACTTTTATCATGACTGTCTCATCAAATATGCTTTGAGATGAATAATTTCATCTTTTTCCTGTGCAGGATAGACAGGCAATTTTGTTATAACTAATCTTTCACACACCACCATTTATGTTTTATGTATTATGTAGTAAGTCCTCCCACTTCACCATTATCTGCTGGACTGTAATAGAGTTCAAAGGCCCTGAGATCAGGATCCTACTACAATAGCACTGCCATGGGGCAAAAGAACTTCACACTCTGACACTGTGAAAAGAATGGAATTAAACTCAGCAATAATCTTAAGCATATCCAGGTTAGACATGGACAAGGAAATACGTACATTAAAGAATAAAAATACTGCTGCTTCTGTTTTTTCTGTGAGGTAGAAAGTGACAGCAAATTTTCATTATTTATTCAGGACACACAAGGAATTCATGACACAGACAAAGACCATTTTTTCAGTCAATAATCTTACGGATTTTTATTTTTTGCATCTGATTGTCAATAGGAGGAATAAGACTTAAGCTGAATCAGCATAGAAACAGTAGTGTTTTGAATTGCAATGTGTTAAACAGAAGTACTAAAATAGATTTGTAAGCATACAGGTATCACTTAAGGCACAGAACTATGACAAATCTGCACCAAAGGGTATTTGGAAAGCCATTTTTTATGAGGCCTGTGTGTGAAGCCTGAGGCTTCATTAGGGACTCCAGAGGAGAGCAAAACAAGCTAGTAAGAACTGTGATAAATAGGGAGAAAGGGGCATCTAGGGGAAGAAAGTACTCAAATTGGGAATAAAGGAACAAAACTGTATCTGTCATAAACTGGAAGGAAAGGACTGGAAAAGACCAAATTTGCAAAAGGGGCATGAACTCACAGTGACAGAAATTAGATTTAAATAATTCCCAAATCTCAGCATTCCTAGACTATCAGCAAGTCCTTCACAAATCATCTTTACTATCACTCATTTTTTGAAGACATTATGCTGCAGCTCATCTTGGAGCTGCATAAAGACCCAGAATGATCCAGGTGAGTACCTGTACGATGACACACAGTCCACAGCTTTGTTGCTTGGGCTTTTTAAAAAAACACAGGAGATCATATGCAAAAACACAGCTTAAAGCCTTATTGATGTTTGCTACACAAACTTAATAAATCCCTCTTGTGTCTTTGCATTATAATTCGGAAATTTATTTTACACAAGACCTGTTCCCCATCCAGTGCTCTCTGTATAGTCTTGCTCTAGGGTCAAATCAGAATTATACAGAGTAGGATGCTTTCTACTCTGTATAATCCTTCCATTAATTTGGCAGAAGTAAAAAGACATGAAGCAGTGGATGTAGCAGAAACTGATGAAAAGAAGGAATGGTCTGAAAATTCAGGGAAATGGAATAGTGTCCTCTTTGTCTCATGGATCTCTCACAGCTACAACACCTAAACAGAATTTTGGCAAGTGGTTACTACCACTGTATTCCTCTTTCTTGCAACTCCAAGCCTTTCCTGTGGTCTGGAAACATTAGGTATCTATACCTGCAACACAGGCAATGGGCACTGAATGTATCCAGGACCATGCCTAAGCTAAAACACATCGTGTATCTAAACCATCTCAAAAATCAACTCATAAGCATCTCAAATGGACTGTCAAAAAAAGTAGATATTTTCTAATTTATTCTGTCTCAGTTCTCTCTCCGTCAAATTAGAATAAAAGTTCCTCTTCAGTGCACAGAAGTGTTGTGAAGATAAATTCATTAAGATTTGTAAAGCACTCAGACACTGTAGTGATGAGCACCATGGAAAAGCCCAAGAGGAAATTAAAAATTCTGCCTTCAGAAGAGAAAATAAATGTGACATGGGACCATGCACTAAACAATAAAAAAGAAATAAAATCATGAATAGTTCCTCATTCGGGGAGCATTATCTATGTATTGTGTCCTCATTCGGGGAGCATTATCTATGTATTGTGTACCACAGGAAGCAGGAATCCATGTGATTGGATGGAATCAGTTAATTAAAACCAGGCTGATAGTGCATGCCAGGAGAAAGGAAAATAGAGGTTGGTGGACAATCCAAAGCCCAGGAATTCCAAGAGTTGAGCTTTTGGCTATAAATATGTGGGGTTTTTTTTTCTAGAATAGTTTTTATATTTAATATGTAGAAAGCTTAAAAGATCTCTATCCCCTTTAACTCCTTGTATGACAGCAGCCATAGCTGATCTCCTAATTCAAAAGATTTGAGGTAGTATTTCTCCTGCTTCTCTCAAGTCAGCTTAATAGCTTCTTTTAAAAGGTAGGATCCTACCAGAGACAGCTGGATTTTAATGTAACAGTGCTAAGTAAAATGAATGCTGTTAAAAGAATCTGAAGAAAAGTTGATTGTACTAATCCAATAGCTGTTACATGAATGAAACCCAAAATTTGCTGGCTGAATTATCTGGAAGACATTAATCCCACCTGAGATTAAGTTATCCCTAACTACAGAAGTGTCTTCTTAAATTTAAGTAACCAAAGTTAAACAAACAAAAGGCTGCTCTCAGCAGCTGTAAGTACAAAAACGAGATAAAAAATTCACCCTGACAGTTTGGTCTTGCTTTCAGAAACTCACCTTTCTAATTCTGTCGGCAGTGCTCTGATTGTCTCATTGTTTTTCATTGCCTTGATTGCAGCATCTTTCCTTAATAAATCAATCAGAAAACTCTGCATGTTTCATAGTGTCCCAGTAACCCATATTCCCTTGCTACACATAAAACTTTTAATAAAACTTAGACTAATGATTCTTAGACATATGGGACATTGGGTTTTTAGAAATAAATATTTTTTCCTTGTTATTAAAAATATTGTTTAGAAAGGGGAATAGCTATTCTCAAGGTCTCTACAAAACAAGCATTACAGGCAAGTAATTTAAAATACTTTATCCCTACATTTTTAGATTTCCTCCTCAGACTACTAGGGGCGTGGTTTTGGTTTTTTGATATTTGTTTGTTTGTTTATTCACAAAAAAGTAAACCTGGGATGTCACTTTTCCCAGACAATACTGAACAATCTTAATATTCAATAATTTCTCATACATATGAAAGAGACAGGAAGGGCAAAATAGTTAAACATACTAGGGTTTTTTAGATAAAAGTACCTCTTTAGTACACAACTTAATTTTACAATGAAGGAGAATTGACAAGCTATAAAGTAAATCAGGACTGATATGGATAAAGTGTGTTTTAAGTGATGAACTCAAGTCTTTCAGACTTCCTTTCTATTTTCATATTCATATAGGTATAAAGGTTAAAAGTTAGAAAAAATTTAAAGTGACAGTACAGAATGGGGATTCAATTTATGCCCTTTAAAAACTACTTGGAATTCATGCATATGAGTAGTTACTTAGTACATATAATGAACACTTCTGTGGCTGGCACCTATTGATTGCTGAGTTTAGTGCTTTTCCATTTTTATGTTTTTCTTACATTGATAGGGCTCTAGTTAAACATCAAATATGATTGTAACCTCTGAAGAAAAAAATATAGAGATTAAAACTGTAAGATTTTATGTCATGGAAATACAGATAATGGTGGAGTTAAGTAAGTCTGCCACACTTTGTGGGTTAAATGTTCCATTTTTGAAAGATATCAAGTAGTATTTCTAATGTATTAATATTAAGACAGAATATTAACTTTACCTGGATCACTGGGCATCTTTCCAGAAGTAAGGCTAGAATGAGACAGGCATAAGACCAGCCATAATTGTAAAGCTTGAGAGAATAAAGATTCTCTGTGGAACCAAATGATGAATTGTCTGAACTCATCATCCTGGCCAAGTACAAACATGTGTCTAAGAAGACACCATGTGACAATATATAGCATGTCATTTTGTGCTGCAGGCCCCAATTACCATAATAAAGCAGGAAGTTCTCATACTTTATTGGCCTGACAATGGGTTTTAGATTTCCAACGAATTTTAGAAATCCTCTGCCCCAGGTAAATTTGAATGCTTTAGAGAGGTAGATGGAAAATTCAGTCCTTGGCAGATGTTTGCTAAGAAGCTTCAAGAAGTTGCCAGGCATGGCAGAGGAGTTTCAACATCCCTGAGTACTTCTGAAATCTCTGTCACTTAAGTGCAAAATCCTTTAAAATCTAATTCTGTAACAACTATTCAGATCTGAATTTTCACTTTGGGCAAAGAGAAAAAGAAGGTTCAAGAGACCGGAGAGGA
Source organism: Hylia prasina (assembly GCA_013397195.1). NCBI lineage: Eukaryota > Metazoa > Chordata > Aves > Passeriformes > Sylviidae > Hylia > Hylia prasina. The sequence goes on from VYXD01015580.1 coordinate 16,585, forward strand.
AACTCTAATATGTAATGTAATGCCATGCAAATGGATGCAGGTTTTAGGTCACAAGCTTCATTAGCAACACCTGCTATACTTACTGTAATAGTTCTGCATATTCTGATATCTGAAAAACAGTGAATGGAACACATAAAAAGATATTCCCTCAATATCACTCTTACACCTACATCTGACATTATTGTTGGTAATTTCATCATCAAGTCCATTTGACAAACAAAAATGCTGTTGAGATGACATGCAGGACAGGCTTCAAGACAAAAGACTGGAGTATTAGAAACTAAATTGCTCACCTAAATCCCAGTGATGAAGAATTCCCAACATTCTTTCACATCCACCTTAATGCTTCTATAAATAATAAGAGATCTTTGTTTTGATGAAACAATGTGTTCCATTGAAACCTGAGAATTCACGTTTTGGAAATAGGCAATTTACCAAGTACTGATCCAATTTTTAGCTCCTGCTTTGTTACACTTTTAATCAAAAGTAACTCTTGCAAGTACACTTATACTAGGAATATTCAAATACATCCCAAATTTATAAGCCTTGATGAGCTGGTATCCCAGCCCTGTTCAGCAACCAGTAAGGAGCTACCACGAACAGAAGTCTAGGTTGTTGAGTCTCAGTCTCTAGTGTCCGCATTACTCAGCCAAACTGACAAAGCAGCCTGGCTGGCCTTAAGAGAGGGAGGAAGCACCAAACAGGCACAACAGTTGGCATTTACTGTCACTCCAGAAAATCTGAATGGTAGGTCAAAACAGAGAGGGGGAACTTCGGGCAGGCAGTACCCTGTTTTTTCCAGGCCTGAGGATAAGTAAAAATTGCTTAGTTAGAATTCCGGTATGGGAGGTTCTTGTACAGCAGATTATAAAATTAAGCTCTGTACACTGGTAAAGCACATCTTACATAATAAGTTTCACAGCAAGTTTTCTTCCTGATATTTCTAATGCTTACAAAGCTGTTATAAGATACATGTCTCATTCATATGATGGTTCTGCAAAACAGCACACAGGTTATATATTTATTCCAGTGGGATTAGCATGCTTTCCTCCATGGAGATCAACAACAGTAGCTCTCTAAATTTGTCAGACCACAGGCCAAGGAAAAAAAATTTTAATTTGATTTCTGAAGTGTAACATGAGGTATACTGTCCTGAATGTATCAGTCAGAGAAATCTGAATTTTGCAAACACACATCTATAAAACCAGGACACGTTTGGTTAACTATGCTTAAAAAGTACTTCTTAAAAACAAAACAAAACAAAAAAAAGTCTATGAATGACATGAAATCTGAAAAACCTAGAAAAATAGCTATGAAAAAAACCCTGAAATCTAGCTACCATAAAATACTGTTATAGTGAGCTGGTGAACCAGCAACATCACAATTAGAAGGCAAGCAAAAAAAAAAACTCAGTAGGAATTTAGTAGAAAGATCAAGCTTGAAGAAAGCTAAGCAAAAGGTTAAAAAAAATCAATACAGTTGAAAATTGAGCAGAATAAATATTCCATAGAATGATAGTGTGCTGATATGTCAGTGGGTAGAAAAGTTGTATCAGCAAAACAACAGCACAGCTCTGGGTATGTTATGCCATCAATATGCACAGCCGAACAGAAAATAAATTACAGGAGAAAATTACTCATATAATTGACATTTTGTAATTCTTTGTTGTTCCTCACCTTTCCAATTTCACTTAAAATATTATCCTTCCATAGCAGAATATAATCAGAATGTAATATTCTTTACTAGACTTATTTGTGTGAGGAACAAGGTGGGATCTTCCTATCTTCAGAAATAAAAGGGATAAAATTAGTGCGAAATGGAAAGGTATCAGAGCTTCTAAACTGGACATTTCATCTCTGACACACTTATGGCCATATGCTGCAGTGTAGCATTTAAATTAAGATACAGTTCAAGGGTATAATTTTTACAATATGGCACAATAATTTTGCCTTACTGAAGGATTTGAGACACTCTTTCAAGACATCCATTATTAAAACTCACACTAATGAGATTCCAATTTGGAGTGCTTACAATTTTGTATAAATATAGTGTTTACAATTTTAAATACATTGATGTAAATTCCTCTCCCTCCCCCCCTGNCTCTCCCTCTCCTCTCTTGTCGCATTTCAATACTTAAATGGGCTGTATAAGAAAAATGGGGAGGGAGTTTTTAACAGGGCTGATGTAAACTATAAGAGGGTGGATTCAGACTAGATAACAAAGAAATTTTTTGTGGTGATGGTGGTGAAACAGTGGAATGGGTTCCTTAGAGGAGCTGTGGAATTACTGAAGATCAGGCTGGATGGCACCCTGAGCAACCCGATTTTTTTGATGTTGCTGCTTAATTCAGGATGTTGCACTACAAGACCTTTAAAGGCCTCTTCCAACACAAACTATTCTATGATTCTATGATTCTTTGATTCTATGAAGTTCGTGGTTCTCAGAGCATCTACTAATAGGCAAACACAACTTAAGGTCTGCATAACAAAGTGACTACCTCTAATTTGCCTTAACCGTTATATTTTTAAACTACTTTTTACCTTTGCACTTGCACATTTATTCACTGACTATGTTGTGATCCTTGTAAGGCTCTGAACATCTTCCTTTTTTGTACCTAGAGTAGGATGCTATGGATGCAAAAACAAACAAACAAAAAAAGAGAGCAGCCCTGCTGGAAGGGAGATGAAGGTCCTGGAGTACAGCAATTCTGCTCTGTGCCCTGTGGCAAAGAAGGTGAACAGCATCCCAGCCTGTAATAATATGAGTACAAGTTAAGGGAAGTGGTTATCTTGTCTCACGCAGCTCTCATTAGACCACATTTAGTCTTTCATTTTAACACATCTAGTGTTTCATTTAAAATATATTTTGTTGACTTTTTAATTTAAATGATGAAACAGAATCAAGTCACAGCTTGTCTTGTCCTGCTATGGATTCTAGAAGGCATAACTGATTTACTGCAGCTGATTAGACAAGGGCAAAAAAAAGTAAATACCTAGTAATCAATTTGTTACAGCTTCACATGTAGGTGTTCAAAGCTGGAAGATGGGTATGTGCCTATTTTTCATTTGTTGCATATTGATGCAAGCTGTGGAATTCATAGTGTTGGCCTTTGGATGTGCTCCCACTCCATCAGTGCCAATACACGCCGGCTTCAATGTGCAGGGTATCAGCACTTCCCAGGAAAGGCTTCCTGCTATGTGGAATAATGGTCGCTGTAGCATAAAATCTTTGTTTGCAAATCCTTCTGCTGGTTTCAGGGTGATTCACTTGCCAGAGGTCCACGGAAAACTGTGTGTGTATTCACCCATCCTTAAAATGTGGTGAAGGCCTGCCAGGGGCTACCTGTATAAATGAGATATAATCTACTAAATACTCATTACATGTCTTGTGGCACAACATATTAGATATACCAGCAAGGACCAGCTTAATTTCCAGGCCTAGGATCTAGTCAGTTGGCCATAATTTTACCAGCAGCAGATAGCGGTTGAGTTTGTATTAAAATCTGAGAAAACTGTTGATCTTCATTCTCTCTCTCTTTCTCTTATTTTTAAATATTTTTTAAAATTATGAAATACACTCTGCTTCAAAAAGAGTAATGATGTGTAAAGTATCCCAGGGGACTGAGCTCCAGGAATCTAAAGCAGTTTCTGATAAGCAGAAATTCTGCTTTAGACAACTTCTAAAGAAATCCCTGTGTCTCTCCATAAAAGTTTCATATTAAATAATGGCAAAATTGATTTTTTTTTGCCTTGGGAGTGCTATTGTTGTCTCTTCCTAAATTCTTCAGCTCTGTAGTTTGCAATGACATCGTATCCCTCCAGGTACTCTATTACCAATACGTACTGAAAAAATATTGTCAGACAGGACAGTTCTATTATAAAAAGACATAGGATTTTAATAACATGTTTCTGACATCAGGTCAACAATTTGGCTTTTATCTTAAAGTCTATCTAGGTAGCAAAACCAAAATTATAAAATATGGGGTAACTTATAACTCATTCAGAAAAAATCTCCCAAGCATGAAAAAGAGGAAGTGAGAAAAATAGTTTAGCAGGTTTTAATACTGAAATTACCCTTGGCATCAGAGAAAGGTAAAAAATCAGTAGAATAATCCAATTTCACAAATCAAATCCGTGCAACTATTTTGTCACATCTAGGGAGAGGTTTAGGGGAGAGCTGCATCTCTTGGTATACCAGCTCTGGGAAACTCTTCCATCACTTTCATAAAGATGTCAAGTCACTCAACTAGCCATGGTGCTGTGGAGAAAAATTTATATAAACCCTTCACCCTAAAAAAACCTTTGCCTTAAAGGAACAACATGTTCCTTTAAGGACATTAATATATAATCTTACAAACTCTCTCCTCTGTTTCATGTCCACCTTCTTGAGGACTTTCAGGTTAATGAAATTTACCCTCATCTTCTGCTGCTGCTTACATTTTAGAAAGGCTCCTGTTCTTTACTGTAGTAGATATAAACATAATCGATCCACAGAGATTAAGTCATCAACCTGTTCTGCTGTCTCAAGGCAAAGGCTGAGCTTCTGGATCATGGATTAACAAGTTCTGTTTTAGAGTTTTGGTTTTTTTTTAATGTTTTTGGTTGTTGTTTTTTGGTTGGTTGGTTGGTTGACTTAGAGGATTTTATTTAGTTTTATCAGTTTTCTTCACAGTGTAATCCTACCAAAAGCTGTATCAGCACAACCAAGGGTAGTAGCATATTGCAGCATGGGAGGAGGAATGTACATTGTGTGTGAAGTTTATTTTAATCTGGAAAAAAATTTTTTTAAGCTGGAATTTGTCCTCAAGGTGGGTTTTCTTAATACACTGAAAACTGTTTAATACAAATGTGTTCATGATGAAGGCTGTGATTTATTCAAGCATATAAAATAGCTTAGCATGTGCATTACACTTCTGTCTTCTCAGAGTAGAAATAATTTCCTATCCCAGGTTTGGAGGGGTCAGCATGATACCGTCAAAGAGGTAATTCAACCTTGTTGCTTCAGGAAAGGCACTCATTAGTGGCACTAGTAGCCTGAGGAATTGCCACACTCATCCTCCTTCTCTGACTCCTCACTGTGTGGCTGAATTGTGCTGGCCCAACACCTTTCTGGCTGTGGTGTTCAGCAGATAGGGAACACACTTTCTTTGAAAATTAATAACAAGACTTACATAATGAAATTATGTATATTTTAAAATAACAGTAAGAGTATTTCTTTAAAGACAGGTATCTCCTTTAGCTCTGTTGCAGAACAGTTGCATAAATACTTCTGGGAGCAAAAGTAAGGAAAATGCTGAAGACGGAGGTGGGAAATACCTCTAAGGTGGAAGAGTGGCAGAAGAATCAATGCTGACTCCAGGAATTGTATCCAAAGATTTAAAATAATGAACTGCAGTCTGAAATAAAATACCCACAGAAAGCTCAGCGGGCTTTTACCTAGGTATATCCACATACAGCTAGCCTGCTTTCTTGCAGCTGGAAAATGAATTTGCTTTAACACCATTGAAATCTTTTAAGGTGGCTTCTGTATCACCTGAATGTTAAACATTTACACTATTTTCCAGTCTGGATAAGTAAGCAGCAAGATATAAATCACATGATTTTCAAGGAGAGCCATTTAGCTGAGAAATTATTATTCCTTTAACTTACGAGTAATAATGAGCTCTGGTCTTGTTATTGGGGGGGGGTTGTTGTTTTTATTTTTTTATTATTATTATTATTATTTTTAATTAACCAGGAGCATAATAACATGGGTTAGCAATGGTGCTCCACAGAGCTACAGGTAGGAAAATTAAATCAATGTGTCAGTCATCTGATGCACATAATGTCATCTGATGCACAGGATAAAACTTGGGCTTGTCATATCAGGAATGTGGGATCATGACATTGCATAAACTCTGAAATTATTTTTTAATTGATCTAAATGCTCAGGAGCTTATCTATAGGTTCCGCCCCTTATCACAAGTTGACGTTATGTAAACCCTCTGTTTAGATTTCTGTGTGTGTGTTCTAGTACTTGAGCAGTGTGTCCATGACCATGTATTAGGCTGTAGCATATGACTCTAATTAATGGTAACAGCAGTAAATTTATCAGGACTTTAAATAGCTTCAGGAAATCAGGTGTTTGAATGTAAAATCAGAAATTTGAATGCGGGTCTTTAGATTATGAGTGGATACTCCACTGCATGTATGTTCTTTGTATTCAGGCATTAGAAAGGATCAGTAGGAGCTTTTAAGAATAAAACCACAACTTGGATTCTTTCACATCACTAGGAATTTTTCCTTGTGTCTTCCGACTTTTTAATTCATAGTAAAATTAAACCTAACTTGCTGGTTCCTCTTACTTTTCTGAGAAGTTCTGTGGCAGATTACAGTTTACACAGATGAAAAACAGACTGTATATGTGTACATTGAGCCTGCTTATTTGTATATGTACATACACATATATGTGCATATATGTAAATATTTCTGGAAATGTACAAGTATGCTTACTTCTCTTAATTCTACCATCATTTATTTAGCACCATAGAGAAGCAAATAGTCAAATTAATGTGAATTGGGATGGAAAAGCATTGACAAGTACTAGGATTTATAGGAATGTGTATTTGCACCATAGCTTAGAGCTGGGAAAATTGTGTCAGGTTATTCTAAGGAAACAGAATAGGCCTCTTAAACACAAAATGTGTAGTTTAAAATAGAACAGCATAGATTTAAAAAGGGAGCTGAAGGCAGCACTAGTCAGATCATGCTGTTGTCATAGCAACAGACACTGAAATTCAAAATACGAAGTACAAAATGGAGATGGGAGAAAAAGAAGGGTAGAGAGGAGAAAAATAGCAAGTAATAATGAAAATCTCTAAAAAGAATATGAAAATAAGAGTTCTGTAATCAGTGATAGAATAACTATAACATCCTTACTCTGCTTACTATTATTTGCATTTTTCACCTTTTCCATAAAAAACTTGGAAAAGCTTTGTAAATATTAACAATCTACGCCTTCTAGCATCCTTCAAGGAAAGTATTGATATTGTTATTTATAGATAGAAATACTGAGGCAGAGAGTGCTTTGCATAAGTAGAATACCTATGGCAGAGGTAAAAACAAGAGTTCAGCTGTTTGCTTAGCTCTGTATTCACATGTTCTTTGCTTCCTTGCTTTAGCATGCCTCAGTTTTATGACATTTTTATGTGGATATGCAATAGAAGAACCAGACTAATTTCTGTAAGAGTGGTAGCAACACTATTCTCTCTCTGACACCAAAGCTCTGGTGCTTTAATACACATTTTGTATAGTTATTTAAAGGTTTATCACTGTTTCCTTACAATAATAGTGACAGAAAATAAGAAAAAATTAGTAAAATGGTAAAATGTATTTTTTTCAAAGATGTTAAATGGTTTAGAAAAAGACACTCATTCATGCCTAACTCATCAGGGTACTGCAGCAAATTTAATTCAACAGGAAGGCATTAATATGCCTTTGTTGGGGATCAAGGAAGCATACTGCAGGTTAAAAGCCTGAGTGAACGTTTTTGTTGGGTTTCCTTTTAATTTTTTTTTTTTACCTTTCACAGACATCTCTTTACAATCTTTACTTCTGAGTATATATCTACATTAATCTATCTGTATTGCTGACTTGTGTATAATAGAATTCTTTAATATATCCAGGAGCTTTTTAAAATGTTGAGTTTTGCAATGAGTCCCATTTTACTGCAGCACTATGACAGAGTGATAATGAGGAACTTTCCATCTCTCCATTTCCTACATTTATATTTCCAGGCATGTAATTTAGCTTAGAGTCATTATTCTTGAAGTAATATAATGCTACAGTATGTCTCCTGAGAATAACTTTGAGGTTTTTCAACATCAGTGTCAGCAGTATAGAACAACAGATAACTTGCATGTCACATCCAGGAATTCTAGGCAATGAGCCATAAACAAAGAGGCTAGATAAAGGTAGAAAAGAAGCATTAAAAATTAAGAAAATATGCTGAATTATAGACTTGCAGGGTACCAGAGGAGTTGCAGCAAACAGAAGAAAAAAGAGAAAAGGATTCTTGAAACCTATAGCTTACCTGAATAGGACAAGAGCTTTACTATCTAAGAAGCAAAACCTTGGTATTTCTAGGGTCACAATGGTAGGTGAATAGATTATGATAGACTGATAATTCTCTAGTAGTTGGAAAGCCAAAAAAAAATTGCAGCATGAGCTTACAGAAAATGAGTCATACGGAGCCCATTTCTTCAGGTATTTTTACCAGACAGCTGCTTTTGTTTCAGGTGGTTGGGCCATGAAGTACTCTGCTTGGTAACTGTTGAGGAGTGGCACCACGGAACTTGGCATGTATCCAGGTTCTTGCAAGTTTCTTGGGAGGCAGTTGTGTCTGAGATAATGCTTCAATGCCACCGTTGTCCAAACCAGCAGGTTTTAAGGACTGATGCTGATCACCTTTGGTCTGGCATGAAGATATAATGTGTAGGAGTTAACATTAGGAGCTGCTGAGGGCAGAATGGAAACTTTCAACAAGGTTCATGAGGGAAACCCTCCTGCAGCATCAGGAGACTCAGAAAGGTTCTAGCTTTCTAATGTTCTCCTCAGAGAGGAACCTAGGTGTGGCTGGAGCCAAACCCAGGATCCGCACCACCCATCAAGGCATAATTGAACCTTAGTACAGATTTGCCCAGTGGAGTTAAGGATAGCAAGCCAATATAGAAGAATTATTTATTTTAATTGGTGATAAAAATGCTTAGACTAAGGGATCTTAATCAGAATTTGTTACTACACAGTGAAGATAATTATAATTACTACTATAGTGCATGATTTTTTGAAGCAATACAGAAAGAATGATATTAAAGCCATCAAAACAATTACTAAGCAGAGATAGGTGTTACCCACAGTAACAATTGAGGGCAAATATCCTTTGCTCAGCCTTTTAGGGGCATCCCCATGCAAGGGTAGAATCTTCACACCCTGAGAAGTGGTGTGTTAGAATTCCCTGCAATTAAACAGGGGGACAGGGCTTTTGTTGTACAAGGTGATGTACAAGTCAGATGTCTCTGGGCCTGCAGCATCACCTCAGCAGCTTGAGATAAATTATCAGTACTATGACTTGGTACATCTAACAGCAACTTCACCTGCCATATCCTCACCAGGACCAGTTTCCATCCGAAAACGTTCCTCATATTCTCCGAATGTTTCACTTTGGGACTGATGAATCAGGCTGATTCTTCAACACCAAACACAGCACGAGGCCCTGCCCTCATCCACTACTGATAAATTTTGCAAATAGGGTCAAGTTTGAGCTGTTTTACCCCCACTTAAGCAGAGCATCCTGCTACAGGAGCAAAGCGGAGAGGCTGGAAGGAAGTGCATCCAGGGACAGACAGAATGTGTTTAGGCAAGAACACATCCATTTCCCTGATCCTTTTTGTCTCTTCTGGAGACTTGCAGGAAGCAGCCTCTCCAATTTTGTACTTAGGCAGTGGGCCCTGGGTCAGGCTTGGGAGGAAAAGGGCAAAGGAAATACATACTGGGCTGAGTGAAGGAATGTGTGCAGATCTGGAAGACTGGGATAGGGAGGATCCTTTTACAAATAAATTTGCTAATTTGGATTTTAATTGCAAGTGCTGATAAACTTTTAAAGCTTTTTGTACTCAATAATTGCACTTTCTATATAAAATTAACAATTTGATTTTTAAAATATTTTGCATATGTCTACACTACACTGCAGTGACTATAGTGAGTATAGGAACAGCTTTATTTCATCTTTATTTAATAAATAATATATGAAAGCCTCAGGGAAAAAAAAGCCAACCCTGTTATACAAAAAAGCACATAGAATCCTTTCTTCTTCAAAAATTAAGTAGGTTCTTCAATAAAGTTTAAAAATTTCTAATCAGAAAACTAATGAGGAAAGGTTTTTCTACCCTAATACCATTGCCTATCAGTTTTCACAAAGCTGAAGGGTTTCAAGGCCAGCTAAACTACTGAACTGTAGACAAAAATCATACATCTTTCAAAAGCACATGAGACTGATAAGAAACCTGCCCCATGAGATAGCCTGTTTAAATATAGCTGAACCAAGACTGGCTCAGGTCGTCTGCAGCGGCATTTGTTATAAAGCACTCTCAACTGATGACTTCTTACAGCTGATTCATTTTTAGCATATAAGATTTTTATCCCAGATCTAACATAGTTGGAACTCTACAAATGTAATTTACATCTTAAACTCCCCATTTTATCCTACAACTGAATAGCTTTTTATCCCCTTCATTACTATGCAAATTTGTTTAATAACTGCATATAGGTTTCAATTTGCCTGAAGGTGCATAGAGATGAGGTACAGAGGAATGCAATTTTTTTCTTATTTGATAAACAGGAAAATAAAGGGAATTATTTTTATTAGCTGTTTGGAAAGAAAATGGCTTAAACAGAAGTAGAAAACTAGACACAGCAAAGTTTCATTAAGTGCTCTTTAAACACTTTGTTCCTAAAAGAAGCCATATGACTGCTATGTGTACATCTCCATTTTTAGGGTCTTTCCTAAATACCAATCACTATCAGCCTCTCAGGAAAAATAATAATAATAAAAAAGATACTTATCTGTAAGCCTAATCTAAACTGTTAAAGGGACCTTCAGTATCTGTGAAATAGATTGCGCAACCCGACTTTGTTCTTGCTACTTCATTAAATTGATTTTTTAATTTGCTTTGAGCATAATCTATTATAAAAGACAATATAAAAAGCTTTAATATTCATGGATTTTCCTGAAACCCATCAAGGTGGTGTCACAATAATAGCTTTTTCTCCCCCTTTTTTTCTTGGATTTTTTTCTTTTTTTTTTTCTTTTTTTCCTCCCCCTTTTTTCGCCCTTCATTTTTCCTTCTCTTTTTCTTTTTCCCTTTTTTCTTTCTTTCTTTCTTTCTTTCCCCCTTTTCCCTAGCACTTTTTCTCCTCTCTTTTTTCCTGACATTTTTTCTGTTCCTTTTGCCTTTTCTTCCATCCCCCTTCTTTCCCCCTTGTTTTCTTTTTCTCCCCCTTTTCTCTTTTTTCCTTTCTTTCTCCGTCCCACTTTTTCATTTTTGCCCCTTATATTTCCCCTTTTTTTCCCTTTCCATGTCCAATTCTCTCTTTCACCCCTTTCTTTTTTCACTGCTCGCTGCCTCTGGCGCTGAGCTGCCGAAGCATCAAATCACAACTCCTCTCCTTGTCCACCTGTCCGCCGGCAGCCGCGGTGCCCAGGAGTTACTCTCTCAGCATCTCGCACCGATGACCCTCACAGGCCTCCCTCCCTGCCGGAGGCTGGGACAGCAGCGTCCCGCGGGGACGTGCCGCTGTCCGCAGGGCAGTGAGTGCCCTGGGGTGTCCCCAGGGGTGTCCCCAGAGGTGTCCCGGCTCGACGCCACGCGGGGGGGGGCGTTGCCGGGAGACAGAGGGGAGCGGGAGGCGTCAGCGCCCCCCCTCCCCGCACGTCAGAGGGAGGCGGACCGCGCCGCCATTGGCCGGCTGGGCGGCGGGCGGCACCGCGCGCATTGGCCCTCGCGGGGTCACGTGGTGCGGGCGGGGCCCGTGACGCGCGCGGCGGCGGAGGGGGCTCGGCTTGTCA
>VYXD01015580.1:30161-66285 GCA_013397195.1 Hylia prasina
GGAAGTAGGTCTAGGAAAAAGAGATTTTTTTTTTTACTGGCAGGGAGGAGAAGCAAAGCAATAAAAGAAGAGAAAAAAGTCCAAATGTATTCCAGTAGGAAGTAAACTGCATAAACTGCATATATGCTCCTATTCTAAGGTAAAACTGCCCACTTAGTCCTGGCCTAATTGAATTGTTGAAATGTATTTGCCTTGTGAAAATGGATTTCAAAAACTTAGTGGAGAGCTTTATTCTACAAAAAAGATAATCTTGGTTTTTTAGGGCGTTAAAGGATTTAAAATTTGGTGCCTGAAAATATGCAGAAAGTTTCTGCTCTTTAACATATGCATCAGGTAAATGTAGCATTTCTTTGCAAAGGTTTATTTGGAAACTTTTGCAGTAGTGAATCAGTGAAATTCATAGCTTTGTTTCCAGGGTTTGAGAGAAGATAAGAGCTATGTATATGGTCTCATACATAGGAAGTTTTGGTGAGAATTCTTAAAAACCAGCAAGAGTCCTTCTAAAATGGCTTTTATTTTTGTGTTTGGGATTATAATTTTTATTTTCTTGTAGGACAGCTTCATTGGATGGAAGGCTTTGATTGCTGTCAGCTAGTAGCGTGAAATTCTATTTGTGACCATTACTGTAATTCTTTTCTATTTTCTCCTGCAGGTTTAAATGCAGAGTTCAGTTTGGTGTAAGGAGTCTGAAATAATAAGGAATTTTTTAATTCTTGTGTGTTTCCCTGATGATAAAAATAAATTCCCACCAATGTAGGGCTTAATGCTGTTTTTAATCTGAGTGAACTGTACCTCGTGACATCATTCTACTTTGGATTTCAGATTGCTGTTTGCTCTAAAATAGCCAGGTTCCCTTGCATTACTGCCTTCTACACTTGAGAGAAAACACCAGGTGCTTTAACCACATACAATTTAAGACTTTCTTCTTCAGGTGAGTGGGTTTCTACTCAACTGCTTACAATACTCAGATGTGTGCCGTAGCAGTTTGTAGAGACAACTCTCTATACTCATAACTTTACTGCAGTTCAGTAGGTGATTTCTGTTCGCATGTATGGGTTTGACAGAATTCTCTTTGGAGAATACTAGTTGGCTCCTTAGAACCTTGTTTATGTTGTGGGCTTGCACCCAAAAGGGGTATTTTGATTGATTTTAGGATTTCTGATGTGGCTGCTCTTATTTTCTGCTGAGGGGACAGTTAGTACTTGGACCAAATAATTCCTTCGGTTGTTGACAGGGTGAATGTGGAGTAACAGCAGTAATTGCGTACTGTGAGAGCTTTCTATGATGTAGTTGTCCAGTAAGACAAATACATTAAACTGTCAGCTATTGAGGGGGAAATAGAGCAATCGTGTATACTGTTAATCTGTCCTTTAGGTATGCTGTACAATATTGCCTGCAAAATACGGTAGTCCACTTGCAACCCTCTCTTATTATGAGCTAGTAAGAAAATACTTAATGAAGAAGTACTTTATGGTTCTCATGTATTTGGCATTTTTCTATATGGCATTCAAATCTTCGTCTGAAGACAGGCAGCTCTCTTGCAATTGTCATTACTTGATCTTCAGTGTCTCAACTTTTTTTTCACACTGTGATTCTGTAAATGATTTATTTCAACATGTGGAGCTGAGACATTAAAAAATCAAGCTTAAGCATAAAACTAAATTACCATTATTAAGACCTAATGAAAAATCAGTTATCTTGTAAGTAGTGGCAATCTGCGAAAAGTTTGTCAATTGTTGTATATTACATAAGCAGTCTTTGGCAGAAGCAGAAGTTAAATCCGGAGCAGTGTTAAAGTGCATTAATCATGAGCCATTTGATCCTTGAAATTGGCTGTTTAGTAAATGGGAGACACAATTATAGCAATCAGCCTCATAAGAATTGTGAAGATGAGTCCCTCTGACAGAGTGCTGAATCATACTCGGAGCACTCCATCCTGTCTAATAAATGAGTTGGGCATTACTAGAGAAAAGCACTATGAAAGTAATACACAGTCACATAGTGCATGTTCAAAAAATGGTGGATTTTGGGTTTGCATCCTCATTTTGTGAGTCTGAGTCAATTTCGTACTTGGTTTGTCAGCTTTGCTGCTTTTTGCCAGTTCTGTTTATGCCTAACTTTTTGCTTTAGAAAACTGGAAAGTCCTATTCCATACATTGACAGCATATTGTAACTTATACTGTCTGTCATCACATTTGTAATGTTTGCTGTTTGAATTGAGAGTGACAGTTAAGAGTTGTTTTCTCTCTTAATAGATAGCCGGAAAGGACATAGATTTAATGATTATTTAATAAGACTGGGATTATTTTATTGAATATTTGGTGCTTTAATACTCAGACAAATAACCTATTAATAATGGCTCAGCTGTTGGAGTTTGTTAGCTGCTGCACTTGGTAATCACAAAATTCACCTTTGGTAAACCTATAAACAAGTAGGAGTAGCATCCTAGGATAAATCCTGGGTATTGAATACATAAAGCTTGTTTTATCTGCTGTTACATTGTATAAATTTGTTAAAATATGATCACTGTACTGTATTGCTATTGTGTCTGCTCAAGTACAGCTTTTCAGAATTATGCTAAATCTTCTTTCTATGTTTTGTGTGTCTTCAGATAGCATCTGACTTCCTAGTTATGGCTTCTGCTTTGAAATGTTCACGAGTGTAAAATAATAACCCACAGCATTTGTACTCTTATGTTTCAGGAAGTACAGATAAGGGGTACAGTCAGGCAAAGTGGTTAAGTTCAAAAAGGTGACAGCTTAAGCACTGTAAATAGGTATTTTTAAAACGATCAGCAAAATGTGAGAACTGTAATGTTAAGAAAAATCATACAACTTTGCAGCAGCTTTTTACGGATTAAAAAATAGAAAACATGGAATCACAAAAAGACGTCCTTGTTTATTTTAGGTCTATTTGTTGTATGTCAATGCTGTGAATGCTGTGTTTCCTCCCAACTTTTCTGAAATTTCCATATGGTTGATAAACTGAAGTTCATCAGATAAAAGGAAGTGCCTAATTTGCCAAATAAAGAAAAAATGTTGGCAGTTGAAGTGTGCATCTGAAAAATCAAACAGTTCTAAATGGTCTGTAACAAAGATAGAGGAAAGCTTTGTAATACTCAGTTCTGCCTTTTGGATAAGGTGAATGTTGAAATTGGAGTGCAGAATCTCTCATGAGTGAAAGTGTTAAGTAAATTTGAAGCTACTGTTTCAATAAGTTTAATTGGCATCCAGATAATCTTATTTATCTAAAGTATTTTTTTAATATGAGTACGTAATTATATGCCATTCTTACAGAGGTCAAAATCTCAGTTTGAGTCAGTTCTTGTGTTCCTCCATGGTCTCAGTTTTTTATGCTGTCTTCTAGCTCTGCTTCTCTCAAGCCAGGTGGTACCCTCTGAAAGGAAGCCAGCTCATAGCTGATGGGAGTTTTTTCCAGGCTCTGCTTTAGCCAGAATATGGAAACTCATTGCAGCAGATTTGTGCCCTTTGCAGAACAGTCTTCAGGAAGTATCTTTTCCCTGTATGCCTTGTGTCCCAAGGCTTCATGTTTTTAGGAAGCTGTGCAAAAATCAGTCCAATGGACTGTGACCTGGTGATTTCATATGCTCTAGTATTTCATTACCAAAGTCACCCCATCCAGGCTTGGGGAACCTAAGTGGGGATGTAGGGAATAGCAGTGTGGGTGAGGTCAGTCTTTTGAGGTGAAAGGGGGAGCTGCCATTTCCAAAGGTCTGATGAAGCAGGTGGTTGTCAACATTTGACTATTACAATATCATGGCTTGTGTCCCTCTACAGAATTTTTCTCAGATTAAGTTGGGATTTCAGGTTTAGAGATGCAGTCAAATTCCTTTTAGAGTGCAGTAAGGCAAGAATTCTGAGGGAGCTAAATAACCCTTGTCTACAGTACAACATTATTGTCGTCTCTGACTTGTTTCTGAATGATGCCATGTTATGAAGAATATTGTCCTTTTAAATGAAAGATTGGCTGCCTGGTATAATTTCTGGAAAAAATAGTTTTGAGAGGCAGAAGGAAAGACTGGATATGAAATAATAATCTATTGCAATAAAGATCAGATAGTCTAAATTTTATTTATGCAAATAAATTTCTATGTGATGAGTCTAAGCATGCACATGCACCTCAGGACCACTTGTCCAGACACCTTGAAGATTAACCTCTACCACTTTTACCTGTTTGTAGTAGGATCCATTAATTAAAGCTCCTACATTTTCAAATAAAAATAATATCCTTCACAAGGAGTGTTCTTTATAACTAGCATGGCTAATGAGACCCAAACAAAACTGACTGGAACTAAGACAAGAATAAGTATGTTTCATCATATATTTTGTGGAATGTATGTATTAAAATTTGTTATGCACTTAAAGCATGTAAGAAGGTACAAATAAATGCATAGTTCAGTCATCTGCATTTCTGGTGAGAGTATCCCATTTAACACAGAGTTATGATGGTATCTTTTAGAATATGGAGCATGGGCAGGTACAGTAATTCAGTTCAGCAAACAAAGGCTTGGGGCAACACCTTTCACTGAACCACACGATATATTTCCTGCAGTGCAACAGCCTGAAATATCAGCAGCTGGGAGGAGACAAAACTCTCTCATGGACCTGTGGTCCTCATGGCCAGTATTTTCTGTTCAAAATGCTGTGTAATCAAACTACATTAAATGTGGTACAATGATGCTAAGGAAATAAGTGACCTCAAGAAGACTGAATGAACAGTGAGTTAACTAAGTAGAGGGTTTAATGGACCAGAAGGATGTAATTAGTTTAATGAAGGAGGAAAGAAGAAGAAACATCCTGATTGCTCTTTCTTTCCAAAGAGCAATAAATACTGGGAACTAGATTATGTTTATCCTGATGAGACCACGACTGTAATATATTACATACTAATGGCAGATTTGCTATCTAATTGTTTTGTCTGAAGTGAGACATTCTGACTGATACTGGGCCAAAGGAAGAAATTAAATGCTTGTAGACATTTTAAAGTATTTCACATCCTGTGAATTTCTTTTTCTATGGCTGTTCTTAAATCTTGAGAGGTAAGACAGTGGTACTGGGAGAACCTTCCAGTAGTATGCTGGATTTCTAAGTTGAAATGTGCAATGGCAGCAGCCAGATGAATTTTGGGACCTGAAGTCTTCCGGAGGAGTCGTAGGTGTAGCTTTGTGTTGACAAGAGACGCTCAGTAGGAGTATTCCCCTGAAGAAATGCTTATGTAGGCAGCCTTGGGACTGAGAGTTTGCATGTGGTTTTTATGTATTAATTCTGTGTTAATTTCGATTTTTCATGTATTCATCTTGAGACAGATGGATATCAAGACGTGAAACTACTTTCAGAAGTTTGGGATATTTTTTCAAATAAGGAAGACTGGTTCCTACCTTCGGACTAAAGAACTTGGTGTCTAATTAAAATCTTAACATCTAAGAGAAATCAGCAAAGAAATAAATTAACAGTGCTTACAATAACCCTTTAGTCAAGACAGTTACTACAGGTACTTTTTAATTTCAGTGTTGACTTTTTCTAGAATTTGTTTCTATCTACAGTAGTCATCTAAGACAAGAAATCTCTTGGAAATGCAATAGTTTAATTTTCTTTAGCTGCTCTTTTTTGCTCAGAAGTTTCATTAGTACACTATATAATGCACACTTCAGGTGAGCTTGAGTTGCTGATGTATTTTTTATTCTGTTTTCGATTTGTGGCATTTTTTTTGACATTTTAACATTATGTATTTCTTTGTAATTCTGGAACAGTCCTTCTCTAGCCGGTAGAATTGGTAAACCGGGCTGGAGATACACAGGTGGACTTGGCACAGATGGGCTGGTACCTGCCCTGTGATAGTCACTTTTAGCAGCCTTATCTTGCTTAATCCATTTTTTGTTTAGGATCTAGTGTTGAGCTACATGTTGCAACACTGCAAAATAAAGTGTTCAGTGAAAATCTGTTGGTCAGGAACTCTCTGTTGAGGCCATGCTTTTCTTTGCCTTTCCTTGAGTCCTGGAACTGAATTTAGGGAAAGTGTAAATCTTGGAAAAATAGAGGAGGGAAAGCTTTTTTTTTTCTCATAAACACATGACAGGTAACAAGAAAGTAGACGTATTTACCTTTGAAAGTAAAAGAAGGATATGTGGCTTATTTTGTCACTTTTCAGATAATCAGAAGAGTCACTAACCAGTTAACAGAAGAGTCTTGAATCATTAGTGACAGGATGTGACTTGTGTCAGCTAGACTAGCTCTTTTCCTCCTAACCTGTATCTACCTCCACCTGCTTGTTTTTCTCCCTGGTGAGATTCAGTCTTGCTATTTAGCTGTGACTGTGAAGTAGAAACTTCCACAGGGTGGAAACAAAACTGCTGAGTAACTGCACCTAAAAAGCACTGCATGGTTCACTACCAAATGTCAACTCTACCCTTTGCCCATTCTTACAGAAGGCCTGAGATGACAAAGAACATAGTTACCAGGCCATGGGAAGTAGCAAACAGCTGAAGGTGTGCTGGAGAATGAGATTATTGTTTAGAATAGTCTTGGCAAATGGGAGATGCCATGTGGAACAAAGCAGGGGTCAGTGAATATGAAAGCTCACTGGCTGGCTTTAGGCTGGACAGAATGGATGTGTTGTGGGGGAAGGTGAAGTTCTGTAGAAAAAGAACATGATTTTTTGGATAATGAACAAATAAGGAAATATCAAGTCATTAGGAAGAGGGTAAGCACTTGGCCAAGGAGATTCAAAGTAACTTCAACTAACCTCTCTGTTCTTGTCAGAGTTGGTTGGTCCTATCTTACGTGAGATGGAGACCAATTGCAGGGGTTTTAGAGGATAGCAATGGTTTAGAAAATGGTTTAAAATGAAAGATTGAAAAAATTAGATTGTGATTCTAGGCAGAGAATCTGGGAGCTGTGTTTTTGGGCTTTTATCTGTTTTGCCTTTTTTTTTTTTTTTGGACTGCTGGTAAGTGTAAATCCTATTCTTTGATGGAGCCATTTGCATTTATTTTTAATAACACCACAGCTTCAGGAACTGCTAAGAAAAAACGTGGTCTTCCTACAGGTGCAGGAATGGGAGAATGAGAGTGTACTTTTCGTGGATGTTTGTACATGACCAAGTAAAATCCATGTAGCTCAGTACTTGCTACTGTCAGATAAGAAGGGACTGTTGTCACAAATGTAGAGTAATAGTTCCTGTTCTCTGTCTACAGTTCAGAGACATCTTGACATGAAACTGATGCTGTTCTACAGATCTGTTTTTTTAAATTAATTTTTACAATAATTTTGTACTTCTTTGTTTCATGGTGTCAGTAATGTCTTTAGGCATTGAATTATCTCATTTAATTATTTACTGGGCAAAGAAGGACGTAAGAGCAACTTCTTAAAAATTTCATTTGATGTTCTCAAGTTCTTCTGGGAAACACTTTAGGCATCTGACGTATCATATCACATCACTTTATCCTATAATTTTTTTTATTTTGGTGTACTGTGATCTTACATCTGTCATTCTTAACTGCTTTGTGGGCTAATAATTCTCTTTTCTCTGTGTGTAAGCTGCTCCATGGTATGATCAATATTATCTATGTATTTTTTTTTCCTTTATGTTTTTCATGAGCTAGAAGAACTTGAACATAGAGGGATGCCACTAATGTATCAGCAGCATAAGAATATTTTATGTTTTCCCTTCCCTTCATTAAAAAATAGTTTAATATTGTGGATGGTTTCGAACCTGACTGCTTGAAAACATTGAATGTTATTTGAAAGTGTGTGTTCAGAGACTACTACAACTTTTTTTGGTACTGTTATTAAATAACTTTAACCAGTGTATTATGTTGCATGTATTGACATGTGACTTCATCTGCTGTTTCCTGTGCTTGCTGCTCAGTTTCTTAGGTTTTGTGAGTTTTGTAATGATCTGTTGGTTTTGATTAATCATAATAATTTTGTATAAAGCACAGATGCTTCTGTAATGACATATAGGCACGTAACCATTCTGAAGAGCAGCCTAAGTCCTGGCACAGATTATGGTGAGGTGTTTGAGCTCTCTCCCCTGTCAGTCTTTGTCTCTTACTTCTTACCTTGCAAGGTCTGCAGTTCTCTAGTAGCTTCTATCAGACATCAGCAGACACTTCCCACTTCCAACACCTTTTCCCACAGGATCCTTGATGCCTTTACAGAACTCTTCAAGTTGTGAAACATGATTTTGCTCTGCAAAAGCTAGTGGTTTTTTTGGTTGTTGCTATTGTTGTTGTTTTTTAATTATTCTAGTGTACAGATTCTTAGGCATGGTTTTAACCACCTTGTGCAGTATCAGAGTCATACTGTGTTGTGATTCTTCTGATTGCCTTGTCACATCTGAAAAAAAATTCATTTATATTCCACTCTTGATTCTTTGCTTGGCTGACCTTCAGCCTCAGTTTTTGCAGAATTAATAATTTGGAAATTTGATGCTGATGCTTCAGTGGTTCAATAGCATCTGACTCTGGTGAATTCTTACTATTAATATGATACTTTTAATTGCTTCTTTGATGCTTCATTTTTAGACAGTGCCTTATATGTCCTAATGTAAAGAGTATCTGATTTGGTGGTTGGCCTTAACTGTCTTGCTAGTATTTCAGAAAACAACAGGTCATCCAGGTTTTCTGTTCTGTCTTTACTTTCTTAAAAATTTGTCTTCATAAGCTAGTGGATTATTGCATTGAGGTAGCAAGATGTTTGTAACTATCAGATTCTGCTATGTTTGTGCTCAGAAATAGCAGTGGGAATTTTGTGAGATTTTATTGTCCACTGACAGATGGTTGTGCAATTCACTGGAAAGCTTTTATTATGCTTCCATGTACTAGCTAGTGCCTATCAATTAAACCCGTATTGGACTCGCATTGCTAGCTTTAAGTTCTACTAATGACCTGTGTGCAGATGAAAAAGATGCACATAGGTAAAAAGTCATTAGTAGCTGGAATTCTAAAGAAAAGTTGGGTTTGCATTTGATTTTCATACTGATGAATAAAATTCTGCACTCTAAAATATGTGGTAGAGTAGTTGTTTAAAAAGAAGAAAAAAAAAAGGTATGTTTGTTGTTTGTGTTCAGGGAGCAGAAGATAGAATGTTTTTGTGTTGAAGTGGCTCCAATCTGTTGTTTCAATTGATAAATGGAATTTTTTTAAAGGCTTCATTTTACCACATGCAATTCTTAACATCTGCTTGAAACTTGAATGTGCCCAGGTGTTGGTGGTAATGTTTGTTCCACTTTCATGACTCCCATTTGAATGGGGATTAGGATTTGTGTTCCTGTCCATTGACAGTCTGGTCTTTCCACCCAGTTTGTATTTGTGTTAGAAAGACTGGAGCCAAATTTCCTTTGATGTTTTGCTCCTGCTTGTACTTTTGCTAGTGGAGACTTTCCCTTGGGCTTTGCAACTTTAATTTTCAACAAATGATTTAATATCTGTTTTTTAGAAATTTATGAATTTTATGATGGTTGTAACCTCCTGCGTTTTTTTTTCTCCTTTCCTATCTACTTGTGCAGCTGCTGTTCCTTTGTGGTGCCTGAATCTTAGCATCACTTAGTCTTTTCTATTTTTGGTCATGGAGAATAGAAGTTTTGTATTTATATTAGGCAGTTCTTTGTTTCTTGAATGTCACTAAGTAACCAGAAAGGAATACTAAATAATGCCAGCTTGACTATGAACTAAGACTGTCCCTTTGTAAGATTTTATAAATATGTCTGTGATCTGTGCTTTGTTTTAAATAATGGAGATTTGGAAAATAGTTTTGCTTTCTTCACCCCTACACAGTGTCTTTCTTTCAGTTTTGCTTTATGTGTTTTTTCCTATGAGGGTATTGCTAAACTGTTACGTACGGAATGTCTCATCTGAAGTTGGACATTTTAGCATGAGATTATGAGTGAATACTTACCATGGGCCCACATGTAAAGATTATACAGTATACACCTTGCACTTTTAAACTGAGTGCAAAGCTTGTTCCTTACCATTTTTTAAATTCAGTTTATTTTTCTTAATATAAACCCTCAAAACCCTTCCGTATCAGTTTGCTTCACCTAAATTGCAGTCTAGAGTTACAACTTGAAATTTTGGTCCTGCTAGTCGTCCTAACTTCCTGGTCTCTTACTTTTCTAGATATTAGAGTAGTTACAGCCAGATAGAAATTTATGTGTCTTCAGTGGTTCCTTTCTCTTGTTGCCACTTGTTTTCTTCCACTTTTATGAAAATACCACTACTATCGGTCTTTCATATAACAAACTTTGGCCTTCCATATTTTCATTTTCCTTGTTAATGGGTTTCTGTTTATGTTTTACCAAGGGCAATTTTTCAGCAACAATACACTTGTCATATGAAATTCCAAGAACTTAAAAAAGATCTTCTCTTACATGTGTAGAGGCAAAATTATTTCTTCACTTAAAATTATGTGTATGAAGTGGTAGCATAAGAATACTAGCAGTCATTTGAGAAATCTGCTCTTTTCTTTTAGTTGAACTGTCTTAAAAAAAAAAAAGCATCTGGCTTCTGGTAATAATCTGAAAATGCAGGGCAACTTAGCTAAGTTTGCGTTTTGCAATGTATTTGAAAATGCTGAGAATAGTAAAAAGAAGTTTTATATGTTTTTCTTTCACAGAGTCCCCAGAAAAGAAAAAAAAAGTATAATTCAGTAGGTGAAGTACTGCTGACATAGGAAAACTGTACTAAAGGACATTTCTGAAGGAAAACATTTAAGGTATGTGAGCTAAGTTATGCTTTGCAGAAAAGTCTTCCTGAAAATTAGCTGCCTGCTTTGCTTTGAGTGGACCTGTATTTCAAACCAGCTTTGAAACAATCAGGCTAACTTGTATTACCACTTCAGATGTTTATTGTTGGCAAAAGCTTGGCAGAAGGATTAGTTTTACTAGTTGTATACATCATATCTATGCATACAAAGATGGTCTTAAGAATATGTGATTAGTGTAAACAGATGGTAGGTAATGCATGTTTTGTGTTTCATGGTCTTGTGTGTTCCAGGAATAGATCCTACACTAACCAAATGTGAATTGTTTGACTGTCTAATTTTTGTTTAAGGTGTGGATGGAGCATGAAGAATGATTTATTTCATTATTTTAATGGAATATAACTACTGTAAGCCTCACATTGTGAAATTGAGGACTGTCTAACAAATTGATAATCTATTGTAAAATTCTTTTAGTTCAGTACAGAAGCCTTGATTTTGAGGATTTGTGTCCTCAATCCTAATCCTGTTTCTCTTCTGGTTTTGACATATTTTTAATGTCTGTAGAAAGTGTTTGCAAAATAAAAGACATTCTGTATTCTCTATGATTTGGAGCCCATCAGATTTAGGAGCTATCTAAATTCATAGCATATGAAGATTGAGAGAAGCTAGATCTGTGATGTGCTTTCCTATTCCAAATTTAACTGGCGGTCAGGTGTACCTTCTGGGTTTGTTAGTTGCTTACCTTGTCACTGGTTCTGTGAAACCACAAGTTCCAGCTGACGCATGTAGATCCATCATTATTTTAAGATTATCATTCACAACCTTGGATATAATTGATGGCAATATGTAGCAGAAGGCACCAATTGTTACAGGCGTAGGAGAACATTTTGTCAAAGTGTTGCATTATGCATGCTCAGTTCTTCCTTGCTCATTTGATTTCAGTGTCAGACGCAAGACCTTTGGTCTGACACAGCATGGCCACTTTCATGTGTCACAGACAGACTAACTGGAATACTGGCTTTATTTCCTGAGATGAGTGTTACAATATTATGTGACTAGCACTGAAGTTTCTCACTTTTAGGCTGACAAAATTTAACATTGATTTGTTTAGAATCTGACTGCACCAGTGTTGGTGGTTGAGAGAAATTTTAAATTGTCTTTGGTAACTGCGTAAATTTAGAACAGTTTGAGATCTGGTTGCTCATTCACACTATATTATTAAATGTACATTCAGTGTGTACTTCCTGTGAATGATTAATTCATTGTTTTGAGCATAACACTACAAAGAAAGTAAGTCCTACTTTTTTGGTATTACTGTGAAGCATATTTAACAATTTTTTTTTACTAATTTACATGTACAGTAGTTTTTTTAGCCATCTGTATCTATGTCTCTATGTCTATATCTATCTTATATTTCAAAATAAACGAAAAACAGCTGACACTCATTTGTCTTATTTGGTGGTAGTGGTATTTTATTGCTTTTACAAAATGTGCTAGAATTCTGTTTGAAACTTCACTGGCATGTCAAATTATGCAAGCTTTGTTCCCATGTGGAAAACGCGATAAACCTCATGGGTATCTACCAGAAGCAGACGAAATCTCTTCACAGTAAGAGTAAAGCAATTCCTGAAGGTTTTCTTTCTGTATGAATTTAGCATATCATGTTCGTTACTATCACTTCTCTGTCTAGCTTGTTTTAAAACATTTACCATCTCTGATTTTTCTCATACCAGTTTCACATTAATCTTTTCTAGGTTCAGATTTTGCTGTTTTTGCTGTTTTCTCAATTTTGCGAGTAATGTGTGATTGCAAAATCTCTCTGCAAATCTCTGTCTTTCAGTGTCAGTATTTTAATGTTGAATGGTAAAGCCAAAAAATATGGGAATATTAGTATTCCATAATACAGTAGCTATGAACATGGGGAAGCACAAGGAGGATCACACCATGAATCACGCCCAGCTAGTTTGCTGTTTTTAAAGATCTTGTGGTGCCATGGTTGGAGACACAGGGCTGATCTAAATGCATCACTGTGCCCAGGTGATTGCTGTAGGTCCCTTCCAACTGAAATACTCTGTTGTGTTGGTCTGACCCTGTAGGGCAGCTGTTGTCTCATCTGTGGTCACTAACAAGGTGAGATAGCAAACTTGGAAAAATACCTGTCTGTATTTGGGCCAGATGTTGTCTTTTTGAACACTGTCTTTTCAAAATGTGCTTGTGTTTTTTAAGAGTATTTGAAAATCAGATTGTGTGTTCATGTGTTTGGTAAATCTTATAGTTCTGACTTCAAATTAATGATTGAGCTGTACTGTTTTTAGTTATTTAAAAGTATTAAAAATCACTAAAAAATCAGAAGTGGTTTTAAGTGACAGAATAGGTTTTTAGCTTATCAAGCTTAAGCTTTGTTTAGTGGCTTAGGCCTTGACTATTTCACCACTTCTCTGCCTCCACAATAAAGCACTTGAATTTGGCTGGATGTCTTGATTGAACATTTTCTTAGTTTACATGGAAGTCACATGGCAGCTGACATACCCATTTGGGAATCATTAGCTCTGAGTCTTTATGCTTGTTTGTTTTAGCAAATCAGAATTTTATTACTTTTGCAAAACAATTTTTTGCTGTGCTGCTTCTGTCACTGTGAAAGAAATAATTTAAAACAAACATTGGAGTCCACTGTGTGTACAATTTTTGCCTATGTATCCAGGCATCTAATAGTGGAATTGGAAAAAATCTGATTACTGCTTTGTAATGAGCAACTTAGCAGGCTGGAGCGAGATATTGTTGGGTCCTTTGTTCTAGTGATTTTTGTAATCCTGTGGCTCCTTTGTAAGTCACTAGAAGCAGGCAGAAAAATGACATGCTGAGAATATTTCCTCCTTCCTTTGCCATACTGCCTCTCAGTAAAAACCAGAGGCTTGGGTAAAGGCAAGCACGCTACCACTTTACCTTAACACAAGGCCCAACTTCACTGGGAGATTCAGTTCCCATCTCTGCTGAATCTGGAGGTAAGAAAATAAGGATACTATCTTTTCTCATGGCTGTTGTGCTAGGAGAGTTAGGTAATGTGCTAAAATGGAGTAGGAGAAAAATGAAAAGGCATAAAAGCGGATCTAGATCTAAAAGACATCAAAAATTCACTACGGCAACTTTAGCCTTTAAGATATTTTCCTTTGGTTCATGTTACTAAAATGTTTGTGGTTCTCCAAGAGTGTTCCTGGATTTTAACTGTGAAGGTATTTTCATTAATACTAGTAATAATGACATAGTTTATAAATACAGCAATATAAACTATTTACTGTTGTTGTGTGTGACTGAATTCCTAGCCATCAGGAATAATTCTGACTAAAATACACAGACTCAGAGAGTTTATGAAAGCTTAAAGGTGGTTACCCATACAGCCTTGACTTGTCTGCATTGTGTAGATACACAGTAAAGTGACACTTTCTAGTTTTCGTTATTGGATCTTTGTTTTGTTATGTAGCATTGTTTATGTGCTAAGAATAAACACATTGTACATGAGACTAATTTCAGAGGCTGCTTGAGGTTCTGATTTGCAAAATCTTCAGAAATGTTGTGCAGTAACTGAAACCTGCAACATTTATTTTTTTCTGAATACCTAACATGCTGAAAATGCTAGGCGCTCCAAAAAGTCTGTCTTTAAGCCTTATACATACTGATATGAGCTGCCACAGTGTTGACATTAGTTTATGTGTCTCTGTTCTTAATGTAAAGTAAGAATATTAGTCCTGCTTCTCTCAATAGACTGCTAGGAAGATAAATTTGTTAATGTTTTTAGAACACTGCTAATTTAAGCAGCAATGTGCAAAGCCTGTGAAGAAATGGGTATTTCTGTGTTAAAAAGAGCCAAGACTTTGCTGTGCAGGAATTAGTGAATAGGCAGTAGGCAGGCTGTGGCTGTACTGCAGTCCAGAGATAAGGATAAACTGCAGTTTATAAGTTTATCTTACTTAGTTGAACCTGAACAGTATAGGAACAGGTAGTTGGTATGTACACGGAAAAAGGGTCCAGTCCACATTACAAAACCTGTGCAAGAGTGTGTAAGAATTATTTCTTTGTGTGGTTTCAGCTCTTCCACAATGTGGCTGTGTGTTTATCAGCATCAGACGCAGGTATTTCAGAGCTAACTCTAGCCAGTGTGTCTTCGACCTTCGGTTCTGCTGCAGGATTTTATAAGGCAGCATATTTTATCTGTTTATCAATCTTATTTTATGTCAATTTGGTACAAGAAGACTGGACTGTCCTAGGGTAAAATGGTGTGAACTAATGAACTCTGACCTGGGGGAGGACCAGTGTATGACTGGATGGGAAATGTGCCTTGGGGTATTTTCTTGTTTTTGGGAGGTTGAATCTAGAGGTTTAATGGGCTGTTAACACAAGGTTTAGGAGCAAACTAGATTTTAAATAGGTACGAATTTCCCACAGATGCAGTGCCTGAGAGCTGATGTTTTATTTGGATTTTTCTGTGCTCTTAGGACAGTAAACATGAGAAATGTTTCAGGTCAATAAGAGTAGAAAAGTGCAGTTGGCAGCTGGTCTGGAGATGTTGTTAGCTGTACTTATTTGGTTAAATATGTAGATTGGTCTTTAGTGTTTGTCTTAGATGCGGTTATGTTTTCTTTCATACCGTACTTTAAGTTAGGGAGGGATGTTTTTGCAGAAATGGAAACTGGAGAGCAGTTCCAAGTACTGAGGAGGTAAATGTATGTGGTTAATCTTATGATTAGGTTATTGAAGGGTTTAGGTGTCAATAGTTGCTCTTTATATCACCAGAAGTTTTTCTTTTGATAATTGTCTCATCTGTCTTGTTCTCCTTTCAGATGTGGTGAAGAGCCTGTATTTTCCCCTGTCTGGTATATAGTGCCTTAAAAAATGGGGTTTGGAGGTGACCTGAAGTACTCTCATGATGCTTTATTAAAACTGCAAGACTGGGAACTACGACTGTTGGAAACAGTGAAGAAATTTATGGTAATGAGAGTAAAAAGTGATAAAGAATATGCGTCCACTTTACAGAATCTTTGTAACCAAGTAGATAAAGAGAGCACTTGTCAATTGGATTATATCAGCAATGTGTCCAAGGTAAGTCTGAATTTGGAATATCCTTGGATTCTGGGTTTATTTTTGTGTTCTTGGTTTGAGTTTGATTGCTATCCATTTAGTTTCTTGAGTGTTAATGTTGCCAAAATATTTAAAATGGATTGAGTTTCTCAGTGAAATATGCAGAAATTGAACTCTAGTTTTGCTTTGAAAAAATTAACTGAATGAGAATCAATCTTGATTTTTGAAATCCTGTATTTTATGTGAATGGGTTGAGCCTGCTACTTTTTAGTGCTTTGAAAATCAAGTATGCTATAGTAAGCTTTTCTTTTAAGATAGGAACTGTTGTTTAGGTTATATAGAATTGGTGACAGAAATAGAAAAATGCCAGGAAACCAAGGCAAAGCCTAGCATTCCAGTTGTTAGTCACATTGCAGCATGTGTTGTAAAAACAAAACATTAATTCAGGATGTTCTTGTAATTGTGAGGTTATTTTGTATTCTGTTTAAAATAACTGTGTTGACTTTTTAAAAAGGTAATGCTGTCCTCCAAATTACTGGTTTTCAGATTTAGAGCAAGTCCAAGTAAATGTTATGATGAAGCAAACTTCCTTTATCACCTGTTTGAAAGTTTTGCTCTGGACCTGGATTCTCTACTAACATAAGACTATTCTGTTTTGATGGCTTAATCAGTTCTTAGCCCTTGTTCTGTAGCAGTGGTTATACAGTGCCTTCAGTCTGGCATGAATCCTCATTTTCTCTCTGCAGGAAAACACCCTTTCTGGGTCAGGTTAAATTCCAGACAAAGCAATTTTTATGTTGTGGGCTTATGGGGTGGCTGCTTGGACAGTGGCTGTGGTATAGCAGTAGGAACAGGACTGCGCCTTGGATGGATGGATGGATGTATACAGGGTTAAAGTGGCTGTGTGTGACTTGAAAGCTGTGCTGCTGCAGCAGGGCTGCTTCAGAACTCTGCACTGTTTATATATAACAAGTTCTGTTATTACTTCCCTCCCCCACAATAATTCTTGCCTTGTAAATTGAAATACTGCCCTTTTTTTTTGTTGGCAAAGAGTATTTAGCATTATAATATATAAACAACCATTAACCTTCACATAGGTATCTCAGTCTAGGACAGTTCATGTTAATAACATGAGCACTTCTTGTGAGTAGATAAATTAAAAAAATCTGTAGTTCTTACTTAAGCCATGTTCTTTCTGGCTTGAAAAGAAGTGTGGATGTCACATTTTGAAATCCTGTTTTGAACAGAGGCACTCAAGTTGTCCTTCAGCATCATTTTCATTCCCTTTTTTTTCCCCTTGAGGTGTAATTTTTCACTAAGCTGCATCTCTGATATCTGTGTTTTTATATAAAGCAAAAATATTCAGAAGGACTGGCAGATCTTTTGTATGGGCTTGCCTTAAAATTTCACTGACACCTTGGATTTTGAAGTTGTGTAGTGACACATTCTCTTACTGGTTTTGGCAGTGGAAAAGCCTGAATTATTGATTTATTTGCTAATCTCATTCTAATTTATTTTACTATTTTGTGATACTTTTTTTTTTCCTCCTCCTGACATTTTACAGACCCAAAGAATGATTATAGGACAAATATTATAGGACACGAGTCTAGTTTCTTACATCTTCTGAGATGTGCTTGGTATTGTGGTATTATTTGGCATTTTGTGGCATTAAAACCCAATAGCAAGCTGCTTAATTTTTCATGGGCTTTGTTTGGTTTTGTTGTTGTGGTTGTTTGCTTTGTTTTGTTTTGTTTTGATCTCTAAGTGTACAGTAAGAGTGAGCACTTAGAGAGAAATGGTGTTTGGGAAAATCTGTCTTCTGGTTTTTTTCATGTGGAGACAACAAATTTGCTGGAAGGCATAGTAGCAGCAACTGGTAATGCTAGAAAAGAGGTGTTTTTAAGAGCTTCCAGACTGCTCTTTTGTGTGTGTATATGTCTGAAAAGTAGTGTTAAACCAAACAATAATGTATTTTATTATATTTGTTAGATTGTGGTCATTTTTTTGTGGAAGGAAATGCTTTACCTTTTCTGATGTTCCCACCCAGCTTTTTTGTCCCATATAAATCTCTATTATTGAAGTGTTTTCACTTTACCTTCTCCTAATTTAGGATAAGAAAATATAATCATACAAAACACAGAAATCTTGCTTTACTGCTGTTTCCCTATGGAAACATCACTTTCATCTTTTCCTGGTGGAAAGAATGATGTGAAGAACAGGAAAATATGCAAATGATTTTTTTAAAATAGAAAGGGAAATAATTGCTGTGTTTCTGGGTTATTGAAGCTCATTTGGTGAATTGTAAACTAGGCATTTCCTTAGAATACTTATACTGTTGAAAAGTGCTTTTGGTGTGATTTTTCGGGATTAAAACAGTAGTTGTCTCATCATTAATAAATCAGCCCTATGGAAAATGGATGACTGACTATATTTTCACCTCTGAGAGCACTTTTATGAACTCCTCTGTAACCACAAAGGCCCACTCTTCTCACCCAAGTGTTCAATGCTGGTTTATCCTATGCAGCTTTGCAGTATGGCTTCTGAAATGGTCTCCAGCCATAGCAGGGAAGCTTTAGGCCTTGATGTTTTATAATACCACACCCTAAACAGTCTATATAGCTCTGTGCCAATCTGTGGGATATTTACAAGCTGGGGGAAATGTTAAAATTAGTCCAGTATATAGGGGAGTCAATTTTTTTTTTTTCCTAGAATCCAGTTTCTGTTGCAGCATTATCATGTAGAGATGGAGAGATTAGGTATATATGTTTGTATACAGGATATAAAGAAACCCCAAAGCTAACGAACAAATTAATTTTCTAAAGTTACTATCTTGGGCTGATTTCTGTTTTAGTAAGATAAATGCCAATGAAACTCACGTGCTAGCTGCCTCTAAAATCTTGTAATTCTGTAATTCTGTAATTCACTCTCAAATCTTAGCTATAGCACAGCATTCATTATCAGCGAGTTATCTTTAAGGAGTCGAATGTGTGACAGCAGTTTGAGGGTAACCAAAATTTTTATTTGAACTGAAGTTTAGTTTCACATTTGTGTATGTGGTATCTGTAGATGGATATCTGTATTCAGAGCCACACAACACATTAAGCTTTCCTGAAAACTGACAGAATGTCCAAGGAAGGTATTAAAGAAATGGCATAGAAGGATGCTGGGTTACAGTGACAGATGAGTGTTATATCTGCTTGGTACTGGTGACCTGAGTGATGGTGCTGTGTCAAGCAGCTGATGTAATGGTGTCTCCGTAAACCAGACCCCCTCAAATGCATATTGCTGTCAGGTATTCAGTCAAAGCTGGAAGTCAGCTTGGGCAGGGCAGCTCTGGGGGGGAACTGCAGGACAAAGGATGTAAGAATATGGTTTTCCAGGGGTGTTGGGGGGATATTTAAAAAAAGGGCTGCCGTGCTTTCTTTGGTGTTCAGTAGTACTAGGACAGTGCTGAAGGGTGAACATTCAATGCTGTATTTTTGTCTCTGATGCATTTTTATGATTTTATGAGTAGGACTGAGGCATGATTCTGCTGTTGCAGGATGATCTCAAATGCATTTGGGTAAGCTTAAAATTAGTTCTTTACTGAATTTTTTTAAACAATGATGCATCTTTTCCCACAGTTCTTATTAATTGTTTGGTTATTTGTGAGCTGACATAAATAAGTGTTTTTCTGTTCTGACTTTTCTATAGTCTTGGTTGCTTGTGGTACAACAAACAGAACAGCTGAGCAAAATAATGAAGACACATGCAGAGGATCTTAACTCTGGGCCCTTGCATAGACTTACAATGATGATCAAAGATAAGCAGCAAGTTAAGAAGAGTTTTGTAGGTGTTCATCAACAAATTGAAGCAGAGATGTACAAGGTATTTTATTCATCTGTGCTTGATAAATTGATTATAATTATCTATATTTTAAAATATTAAAAGTAGATTTTTTGGTTTTGTTCATGCTGTGGTGGAACTGTAGTGGGTGATATATAGAATGCTTAGTTTAAATTTTAATAATTTTCTACACAGATTTTCTTTCCTGCTAGTTGACAAGACAAAGATGGAGAAGTTTCTTCCATATGAATTTCTGTAGACAGATAGCACTTGAAATGCTCTTCTAGTGGAGAATAATTCTTGTGTGACACTTCTCTATTCCATTTCTTTTTCCTGTTCTAATTCCACTCTAGACATTCATGTGACCATATCACTGTAAACTTTTGTTAATGAATGCTCTTGGCAGTACAGACTCTTTCGGGTGGGGATAAACAAAATAGGGCTCTAGTCCCTATTCTAAAATATGATGCAGGTACAAACCAAACATTGAGACTGCAGGTGAAACTTCAGAGTGTTTTCCGTGACGTATCTGGTGCCCTGCTTATGCTCAAAGTGCTGTATCTTGTCAGTAAAGCTGACAGAAATCACAGTTTCATTCAGATGCTCTAGGGGAAATTTAGCTACAAAAGTCAAAAATCAGAGCAAAAGTCTGAAAGGTACTGAGAGAAGGAAAAGCACTGCTTCTTCTTTCTTCCAGCAGAGAATTTGGGATTTGGAGTAATTAAAATGTAACGTCTGAATAAAACAGTAACACTGTCACAGATTGATGAGTAAAAGATTCTTGGGCCAGTTATGAAAAGAACTTGGAGCTATTCAGTATTTAAACTAAGACTATTTTAAGTTAAATACATCGGTTCTAATAAGATTGCTTCCATAATAGCTAGAATCTTGGCATCTTCCCCAAGCAGCAACTGTGGGGGTGTCTTTTTTGATGCATGGTCAATAGGCTGACATTATCTGATAAAATTTTAGGCCAAATAATTACTTGCTGCTACTTATGAATTGGTATATCTCAAAAAAGTGAGGATGGAAGAAGTGGAAAAACTGGTAGCATGTGCTAGAAATAATAAAAGTTATAAAAAATTGCAGAAAGAGAAAAAGAAAGATAAGAAGGAGAGGCCGAATGGAATAAGGCTGCTGGAAGCGCAGGTATACTTTGAAAAGAGACTATGCAATGTTTTGTTTTCTGTTAATAGGCCAAACTCTAACAAAACCTCTAATAAATATGACTTATTTTAAAAAAACTTTTCCAAAAACCCATAATGCATATTGAGCACGTGCCCAATGGTTATTACAAACCATATTGATGTTATTTAAGTATGGGCTGCATAGCCATGAAGGTTTTTGCATTCTGATGATTAAGTTTGCATTGTTGTTTGGTTTGAAGTTTTTTGAGTTTGTTTCCCTTTTTTCCCTTTCCTGATTTTGCAAAGAAATACTTGAATAGTGTTCTCCTATTGTTAGCTGGCATTCAAGATTTTGTGTACCTGGAGCACTTTCAGAATGATTCCCTCAAGTTCAAAATATTTCTTACCTTCTGTGATATTATTTCTGCTTTTATTATGCACAGGGGTGAAATGCTGGTTATATCCCAGGACAGTATGCAAAGTTTGTGGACATCAGCATCTGTGCAGCTCCTATATTTAGGATAAGGTGGCATAAAAATGTGTTTAGGTGAAATGCATTCATTTCTTGCATACATTTCTTTCATACATTCATCCTTTCTTATTCTAGACACCTCTACAGTGAGGAATCTTACGAGGAAGATTCTTAAGGACAGTGAAATTAACCTGGCTTTTGCACAAATGTGATAGGACTTGTATCTTGTAGATTTATTCCAGTTTCCATAAAGATGTTGAATGTTGATGTTTCTTTGTTCCTGAAATTTGAGGGGAAAAAAAGTAGAGTAGCGTGCTAATTAGGTGGGTAAAACCTTTTGAAATAAAAACTGAGTTTAAAGTAATCCTTGACCATCTTAGTTCCTTAAGTGTTCTTTGGGAACAGACATGCTGTTGGTGTTGGTTTTATCTGTTGGAAAAAACACAGTCTAAGAATCATAATGCAATTATTATAAAGGTTTCATAACACTAGTGCCCTGATTTTTTCAATTTTCTGTAAAAGAAGCTGTATGTGTTATTTAGGTCTTAATTGTGATCACTATTTCCTAATTGCATCTTTTTCTCCATTTGTCATGATGTCTTTATAATACAAATCTGTCATAAAGTTATTTGTCCTGTATTGCCTCTATTGGTATATAGTAACAGCAGTTGTGTATAATTTACAGAGTGTAGAAACACAAGATGAGTATATGTGATTGACGTGGAGGAATGGTTCTGCCTTCAAACTAAACTTGGCACAGTTGGCCCAAAACCAGAAACTGTAGACAGCACTTGGTTGGATCTTTAAGGAATTTCATTAAGTTTTCAGGTGTTCCGGGGGGTGAAAGTGGTGTTATCTGGGCCTTGCCTGATGAAAAAAAGGGAAAATTATGAACTTCAGCCTCCTTCCTGCCAGCTGCAAGAGGAACAGTTTTTCAGCAAAGTGAACTAGTTTTTCTACACATTCGCTGAGAGAAGCACTTCCATTAAAATTAGTTAATAATTTCTCTTCCAATGGTTAATGATTTTCCAATTGAAGTCTATTTTTCTGTTGGGTTTTTTTTGGTTGTTTTTTTTTGGTCAGAATTTTCTGTTTTTCTTTACAATATATGCTAGCTTTTTTTGGTCTTGTGATGGCTGGCTTGTTACTGGCTTTTGTTTGCAAGTTCGTGATTTGGGATTATTTCTGAACAGTGCACTAGCTTTGTCACACACTGAATGAATGCTGGGGGTAGAAGAGAAAACTTCATTTTAATTTTGTGACAAAAAATGTTATGTTCAGTGCTCTGTTTCATGGTAGAGGTTTTTTATTTGATTGGTTACTTCTGTGATTGGATTTTTGTTTGAGTTTCCTTGATTGTTGGTTTGGTTTTATTTTTAAGGGTTTAAATTTTACAATTTATAAGATTATTTCATGTCAAGTTGCTGTTGCTTAGTCATTTGTATCAAGTGCAATGTCTAAAAGTTCTGGGGTTTTTTTAGGTGCCAAAGAAATTCCATCCTGTGCATAGGATGCTTTAAGCCAGTATGATTTTTTAAGCATCTTTTTGATGTGTTTTTTGCTTTGTAGTTGAAATGGAATGTTGATGATGATCAGCTGGACTTTCTAATATATTTTTAATTACATTGATGTGAATGGCGATTTGTGTCTTAGGCCTCTTATTTAATTCCATGCATTTATTGATTTTGATTTTGCACCATGTAATTTGCAACATGTAATTTGAACTATGTAATTGCACCATGTAGTATCCTATTAAGATTTTCTCAAGCCAGTGGAAAGTGCAGTGTCCTCATTTTGGATAATAAATCCTGTTAATTCTGTTTTACTAATGCTATGTTTTTTTAATGTGTTGAGAACAAGTATTTTTAATGCTTTTTAAATTTCTCTTTTCTTAAAGGTCACAAAGACAGAACTAGAGAAACTTAAATCTAGTTACAGGCAACTAATAAAAGAAGTAAATACTGCCAAAGAAAAGTATAAAGAAGCTGTGGCTAAAGGTATGATTGACTTGATTTTGTGTATTTTAGTGCCTTCTTCAAACCTGCTAAAACTCTTACAATGAAACAAAGTAATTTTTTTTATTTTGAGCTACTTGATTACAATGTAAGAGTTTATTTAGTGTCTTAACAAAGCCAGTCTGTCATCATGTATGCTTGGTATAATCTTTTAAAAATTCATAAAATTTAACTGGTGATTCTTTTAAGTTCTTGTATCATTCCTTCAGTGGATGTTTTTGAAATATAAAATTGCTCAGATGGACTCTGGTCTCACCTGTGTTGTAGCTGCAGCCTACTTGCCCGTGAATTATTATTGTTGCTACAGTGGCATCAGCATCAGTTTTCGTCAGTGTAATACGTCAAACCTTTATCAATCTCATCTGAAAGAGGAAAATAAGTCATTTGCACACTGAGACTTTTTTAAAGGAAATTATGTGTTCAATCTGATTTTGATTCCTGTTGAATTGTGCTCGAATTATGAGATTAAAGAGAGCCTTTGTTCTATTATGTATTGAAATATCTTGCTAATAGTTGTTCTTATGTGTTCTTCTGAGATTTTCTTTTCTTCCTTTAGTAAAAATTGACTGAATGGCAGTATGTAAGTGTAATTCCAAGATTCATCTTAAGGTTTTGCAGGGTGTCTAAATGACAGTTAATGTTCTTGGTT
Organism: Hylia prasina; assembly: GCA_013397195.1. Taxonomy (NCBI): domain Eukaryota; kingdom Metazoa; phylum Chordata; class Aves; order Passeriformes; family Sylviidae; genus Hylia; species Hylia prasina. Next base: position 54,044 of record VYXD01015580.1, read on the forward strand.
CTGTTGTAGTATAATTATAGTAGCTCTCAGTGAGGAGAGATTGTTTGTTTCCAGATTTGTCTTAAATTTGGACAAAACAGCAGGGGATAAGAAGTTACGCTTAGCACTGTTGAACTTCTACTGTTCTTTTTCTTTTACTGAAGTTCATAAACACTTAAAAATGAAAATACGTACTTTGGTGTTAATTTCATCCAGTTCCATATTTGCTGTATGCAACTTAATTTGATCAGTTGGTTTATTCTCAAGTAACTGCTTAACATTGGAATATGTAGTATGTGTCATGGAAAATATAGTAAGATGTTTGGATCTTAGTATGTTGTTTTTAGCTTGTTTTATCTTCTCCTCCTGTTACCAGTCTGGTCATTCTCTATTCCTGAAGCACCAAACTTTCCTATTGGAATAAAGGAGTGTTTTGGCTGTCAGCAGCTGTGATGTTTTTATGTGGTTTTGATTAACTGAATGAATGTTTCTTCAGATAGACAGCAAACATAAATTGTTTTTAAGACACTTATCTCCTGTGGTTTTCTTTGACTTTCTCTTTCAGGCTTTTATCTAATGTTTGTCTTACTATAATTCATACTTAATTTCATTTCTGCTAAAATCTTACTGTATATCTGTTTTGACAAACACTGATTCCCATAAAAATGTTTTTCTCCAAAAGTTGCAGAATTGCTTCTCTCCGGCTGCATCCCAGGCCCTGTTCCTGTTTACAAATAGTCATGCATTTGATGAGCTACTACAGTTGTTTATCAGCTGCAGGTCAGCTGAGCTGCTTGAATTTTTTTAAGTCTTGGTATTTCTGAGCTTTTAAGTTGTCAAACTGTTTGGTGGTGAAGTGAAAAGTTAAGGAAATCTTAAAATTACAATGCGTCATTATTCCAGAGTATTCTTTATTCAGTAAGCTGAGTTTATTCAGATGATGTGCTATTAAGATATATTACTTTCGTTAATGTACAAACCGTTCAGTTTTTCAAGATTTCAACAATTACTGAAAACAAGAGAAGAAATAGTGCTTACAAGAACAGTGGCAGGGCATAACCAAGTATTGAAAATAAGCTGAAAACCATTTTGGTAAACAAAAAAATGAAAATCTTTTGACACCACCCCTGGCAAGTAATGCATTAAAAGAGGTCATCCAGCTTCATTTATGTAAAATGTTGTTTTAAACAGTCTGTTCCTTTGGCAGTCTAGTCTGTAAGACAGTGACTGCCTCTCTGGAGCCAAAGGGGACAACTGCCCCTTAGTACATACAATTTTAGCTTTCCCCTGCGGGTTACATGTGAATTCGTGCAGCACCTGTACGGTCCCCACGAAAAGAATGTCAGACAAAGTAGTGTCTGACAAATGTCTCTGTTTTGCAAGAGTAGTGATTTTGAAATCTAGTGTCTTTTACTACTTTGTTTTGGAATAGCTAAGCCTCTTTCTGGTGAGAAAGTAGGTTTATTAGAGCTGCTAGTGAAAGAGGTACAACTGGTTCTTCAGCTTGCGAAGAGAATTGCCCCCCAGTTTTCTGGTTATTAACAGTGATACTAAGCTCTGGGCTAAACACACTTGGTAGAGGATATTAACTGATAAGGGTTAAAGGCTGGCAAAATTTGTACAGTGGAAAGTGATGCTATGATTTTCTGGAATCAGGGAGTATTCTCAGGTAAACTGGAATTTCTGTGTATGCTACTTTGCACCAGCGAAGTGGGCAGTCACTTTGAACCAATGACACTAATGCAGGGCTATAGGAGTTTCCATTTTTGGTTAGTTACAGGTTTGGGCAATGGGTAATGCATGTGTTGTGAATTTTTGGATAGTTTTTTAGTGAGGAAAAGGGAACAGGTTTCTGAAGGAATGCAGGAGCTTCATCATGGAAGACTTTGTGCTGTCCAGATCCGGAGGAAGGTCAAAGTATCTGGGGTTGTGTCCCAGAAGCTATTCTGCTAGCACTTGTGCACCAAGGGAAGCAGTGGGACAGTTGTGTTGCAGAGGAAGCACCAAGCCTTGGCTGCTGCTTCCACCTTGGGCTGGGTTACACTGCCTTATTATGGCCACCAGTGGCCGCCTGATGGCTCAGTCTGAAATGACTGATTTATTTTGTTTGTTCTTGCCCTTACCCCAAGCATAGCTACTCCTTTCTGGACCAGTGAATACCATGGGAATGACAAATGCACTCTGGTTGGTTTTTCTTCGGCATGGAGGCTCCAGGTGTCAGGCAGTCTGGTTGATGTTAGTCATTTGCATGATGGTTTTCTGCCCTTTTTTCCCCCAGTCATTCATTTTTATGTTTTTTAATGTATGGTAAGAGATGACAGGCTGAGAGAGGATGAAGTCAGCAAGGTGAACTAGTCCAGTGCCTCGTTAATGAGGCATGCTTCAGTTTTTGGGATTCTATGGACAGATTGGATACAATGGTCTCTTCTGGATTAGAAAGCTTTGTTAAAAAAACTCTGTAAAGTATGTGTACTGGGAATGCAGAGCATGTTCCTTTGCGGAAATGGGATACTGGAGTCATAGGGCATGCAGGGGTCTTTGGAACAAAATATGTGACAAAAGCTTATTATATTATTTTTCTCTAATGAAATGGACAACCCTGTGAAATGTTCTGGATGTGTGATATTGAGAAAAAACAGTGTAGACATCTTAAAACAGCGCTCCAAATAACAGCCTCAGAGTGTATACAAGTCTGAGTTTACAGGGCTGTGCTAATCAGTGATGCTGCGTAACAAGGTGATTAGAATGTGGCATGTTGATATTGCTGCTGTAGAAAAACAAATCAAGCCAATATTTGTGCCAGATGGAAAAAGCATGGTTTCACTAAAGAAGTCATAAATCTTCTGAAATAATTTAATGAATAATGTATTAGAAATACAAAATGGAGACTGTAGTGACTAGAACAGTAAGCACCAAGCATGATAGTTCGTTACATTTTGAATCTCATTTGGTTGGACCAGTAACTGCTTCCATTTAAGTTTGCTGTTTACATAATTACTTTTATTTCTGCAGGACTGTGCATCTGTATTAGGTATAGTTTAATGTCTGTGGGGGTTTCAAATACTTTCATCCTTGAATTTTTTGATTAAGCATTATTTACTGCTGTATAAATAAGGAAATAATGGTTACAAGAAACAAGGTTTTCTTTACAGGTTTTTAAAAAGGTTGAAATGCATTAATAAAATTTATTATCTGTTTTTGTAGCTAATTTTGGCATTAGATGTTGAAGTGTGAAACAGTTGCTAATATATCAGTAAATATTGCGAGTTGGATCAGAGCCAGTGTAGCTTTGGGAGGTTCATACTGAATTTTAGTACAAGCCACTCTTTAGAAAAAATTAGAGTTTTTGTTAAATACATTAATTGCAGGTGTTTACTGTAGTCTTATTCCTAGTTTATTACTGATTGAATGTAGAAAATATGTTCCAGCGCTCTTATGTGACATAGAGGATCTGAAATAAATAGTAAAGGAATAATACTTTGATTCTAAGTATTTAATGCCATAATTTCTTTTTATGCTGCTACAGCAGCAGAAAAAATATTTTACCAGATTTCTCTAGGCTTATGTTCCCTGACAACATTGTGATTTAGAGGACCCTAAAAATATTAAGTGTACACTTGTGACATTATACCACATTGCTTCTGCTGGAAGAATGTTTTCCCTGCAACTCAGGTGATCTAATACTTCAGAACTGATGTGGCTTCTGTGGTACATACTGAAGTTTCACAGCAGCATAAGCTTACATCTGTGATAAGTAAGGGAGCTGTTAAAAAAGCTTTCATTACATCAAATTATTGTCCTATTATTCTTTATAATAGCCAAGTGGTCAGAAAATACTTATTAGGTGGGTGGTGCATTCATTCTGAGATGCCTTTAAAATTGTTATTATACAGCTACATTTCCTGGTGGCATGTGTTGCCTGTAGTTGTTGCTGCAATGAGGAAAACTCCTAGTAGGATGTTTTTTAAGCTTAGTTTTGACTGAAACTCTCATATTGTTAAGACAAAACAAGTAACACTGGCTGAACTGGTCTGTCTAACTCGCAGAGGTCAGCAGGCTGCATAGGTTTAAAATTAATGCTCTACTGGAAGCATTTCAACAAATACAGTACCATTGCTTTTGCTTGGAAAGGGTAAGATTGTTTATTCTGTGTAAAATAAAGCTTCTAGAGCAGGAAAGCCCAGGGAGTGCAGAGAGATCGTGGTGACTTCTTGTGGAGTGTGGGACCAGCTTGGACGTACTGTTTCCTCTTAACACAGACATGCAGCCCCAGGATGTGCTCTCCTTACAGGACAGAGAATTGGCTAGAGGTGGTTAATAGCTTGCCCTGACAATATTTGACAGCAGGTAATAAGATAGAAAAGATAGAATATTCAGTTTTGCTATTTTTAGGCTATGTTACTTACTTAAGATTAGGCTGAACTAATTCTTAATTCAGAAGTTTAGATGTGGTATTCTGTAAGTTTGAACTATTTAAATATACACAAATAGTTTAGGGGTTTTTTTCCCATTAGAAAACTATTTATTATTTGCAATCATTAATTTTTTAAGTAATTATTGGGAGAAACTTAATCTCTTCTCAGAAACTGGTTGAGTGGACAAAGGAGTGATTTTATTTGTTGAAGAAATACGTGCATGTAGCAATCTCGCAAGACAAAAGGGAAAAGACCTTTGAGATTACATGTGAAGATCCTGTCTTGTTTCTATCTGTCTTTGTGATTTTGGTCTTGTAAAACCTATGTTAATTGAGACCACTGTGCTTGCATCTCTTGATTTGCAGAGTGATAAGGCTGGTCACTCATTAAATTTCTGAGTGTGCTTCCAGAGACAGAACAAACAGTCAAAGCTATCCTAATTGAGTGGCAGCAGTTTGCATAAAAAATGCTTTGTAGATAGGAATATTTAAAAGTTTGAATTGGGAGTGCAGTGGCTGGAGAGCAGCCTTGCAGAAAGGGACCTGGTGAACAGCAGGCTCCACATCTGTCAGCAGGGTGACAGGTGTCATCCTGGGGTGCATTAAACACAGCACAACCAGACAGTCAACAGAGGGGATTGTCTTCTGTATTTAGTATTGGTGAGACCTCACCTGGACCACTGAGAGCAGTTCTGGGCCTCACATTTTAGGAAGGATGTGGAGGCACTGGGATGCATCCAGAGGAGGGCAGTGGTGCTGGTGGAAGGGATGTCCTGTGAGGGGCAGCTGGGGTGTCTGAGTTTGTCCAGTTTGGAGAAAAGGAAGCTGAGGGGTGACCTCAGTGCTCTCTGCAGCTTCCTGTGGAGGAGAAGTGGAGTGGGAGTGCTAATTTCTTCTCTGTGGGATCCAGTGACAGGACCCATGGGAAGGGCTCACAGCCATGCCAAGAGACGTTCTTGACATTACGAGATACTTTTCCATTGAGAGTGTTTGAACACTGGAACAGGCTTGCCAGAGAGGTGGTTGATGCCCCAAGCCTGTCAGTGTTTAGCAGACAATGCCCTCCAAAACATGCTTTAGTTTTCTGCTAGCCCTGAATTGATCAGGCAGTTTAACTTCATGATTCTTGTAGGTCCCTTCCAGCTGGAATAGCCTAGCCTAGCCGTAGGGAAGTGAAGTGGGGCTCTGTATGGGAGTCCAAATGCTTCAAAAATCATGTCACTGGTGGCTTTTTTTTGGATCAATAAGAACTATTATATGAGGAAGTAATTTTCATAATCACCATTTCATCATCATTTCAATGGTATTTAGATGTCTCTAGCATTATAGTATGAAATAGAGAATTTAAGGAGATAATTTGGGTCAGGAAGGTCCTGTAATCAGTTAATGGGTAGTATAGAGTAATCAATTACAGAGTAAGTTCTATAACCTGTGTCTTTCCTACTGCACAATGAAAACCTGGGAAATTGAATAAACTATGAGGAAATAGAACTGGAGAAGTTAGAAGGTTGCCTCCAAAAGCAAGGTGCACTGATTTTTTTCTCAAGAAGTCACTGTAAGCTGTGGAATGTACTCTGCTGTATTGGCAATCAATTAACATAAATATGCATAATTACATTGGCTTGATGTACAAGTGTAGTCCTTTTTTTTCCTTCATATCCAGGCTTTAAAATTATTTGCTGATATTTAAGTGCTTAGTCCTTACTAAAATTCAATTGAGATAAAGACCATGTTGGAATCTTTCTTCCAGTTTCAGTCTGTGGAGCAGCTGAGTCAAGCTTTATGATTCTCTAATATAAAAATAATTTATTGTTTTTAAAAAATGTGTTACTAGAAAAAGAGCTATTTGAAAGCCATGCCCATATCATTCATGAGTGTAAAGAATGTGTTCAGTGTGTTTTGTAGCATAATGTAAACAAATAATGTAGTGGATATTCTTTTCTGGGCACAATTAAGTAATGTTCTGTGAAAAGGTGTATCTTCAAAGCTGAAGTAAATAAGGAAGTGACTGTGTTGGAGTTTTGTTATTGATAAACAAATGTAAAGACAGCAAAATGCTCAGAAATTATCTCTGTTGTTGAAAATGCTGAAAAAATGTGTAGATGGAAAGATAAATGCAGTTCTGGAAAATGATTGAAAAACCTCAGTAATAAACAATGGGAAATGCATTGTAGATCACTATATGCATTGACAGCTTTATAGTTTACTGCTGGTATTCACAAAACTAAATGTTTCTAAATCAAACTGAAGAAGGAAAGTTTTTTCTGTCTTAAAAACTATAATATATAACTTAAAAACTATAATATGCTCAAGATTTGCATACTTAGGGGAGGATTGTTGCTTCCTTACCAAAAAAAAAAGGAAAAAAAAAAAAAGAAAAATGGCAAAAACTCTCATTCTCCCCTCTTTTTCCATTTAAAAATTTTCTGAAATCAAATACTGTAATACTTAGTGAGATTTTAATGCAGAAAATTGCAACAGCTCTGAGGCCAAGCTGCTTAGCTTTCTGTGGCACCTTGCCTATTGCCTCCTTAATCCTAACCCATAAGGTCGCTCCTTCTCTGTCACTCCTCATCCATCCTGAGGCAGTGCTCCATGCACTCCAGCTGCTCTCTTATATAAAGGGCATCTCCCTCTCCTTTACCTCCTGGACTGCCTTTTCCCAGGAGTGTGAACTCTCCATTGCATAGCTCCCGTCCTGCCTCCATGATCATGACATGTCGTACCCCTACAGCTGCACACAGACCTTTATCCCCCACACTGCATGCAGTAATACCCAGGCATGTCATCCCAGCATGCTGAGGTCCTGGAAAGGATTTGTGGGACTTTTCTCACATTGGTGCTTTGTAGGAACATTCTTGCCCACCTGTACCTGCTGTTTTGTTTTCTTTGTGATTGATCCTTTCTCATCTTACCATGCTTTTTCCTTAGCAGTCTCCTTCATTGCTCCCTCAGGACTGTGGGTCACCCTCTCTATCCTGTGTAGTTCCTAGTTTAAAGCCCTCCTAATGAGGTCAGTCATCTTACTGACAAAAATACTTTTACTCTGCTTGCAGGAAGGGGCTTCCTGTCTTTCAAGCAGATGGTGATCTGCAAAAAGAGTCCCATGGTTGTAGAATCCAGACACCTATGGCCAACACTGGTCTGCAGCTACTTATCAGCCTGTATTGCCAGTGCACTCCTTGCACCCTTTCTCTTCACTGGCAGGCTTAACGAGGACACAGCCTGGCCCCTTGTGCTTTTCATGTCTGTCCCCATGACGCAATGCTGGAATCTTTTAGCTAGCTCAGCCACTACAGCAATATGCCGAGAGTGGGACACCTCTCCTGAGCTGGCAGGGAGAGATGTGGCTTAGAGTTTCTTGCTCTACAGCACAAAGGTCTTTAGATCAGCACAGGTTGAGGACAAGGAATGAGAGGATGATGAAAATGTGTGTGATTCAGAAGAGCTTATGCTTCTGAAGGGTCACTGACAGAAAGACCCAGAATACAGCCTGCAACAGTTTATAAACTGGGGAGGTCCAAGGGGCTGGAATCAAATTCTAACCATATGGAGAGGATATGGGAGGAGAAGAAGGAGGAGTTTCATACTTCCGCAACTAATGGGAAAACAGTGGTGGAGAGCAGGTCACATGGGCCAGTGGGGCTTCCTGTTTTAGGGGAATTCCAAGGAGTTTAGACAGGGGTTGGCTCAAGGGAAGGACTGACATAGAACATTCAGGAAAAAGGGATTGGGTTAGGTGAAACTGACAGCTCAGGAGGTGGATATAGCCTTTGGGACAAACCATTAATTCAGGGAAACAGGGGGATACAGAATAGTTCATTAACAATGGAACTTAAACCACAACACCCCCAGAGCTCTGTAGTCACTTTTGGTACTGTCCAGGTTTCCCCTGTCAGTGTCATTGGTGCCCACATTTCTTATGACATTGCCTCTGCTGTTTTTCCCTGTACTTACCTATTCCCAGAAATTTGGATGGTTTTTCTTTTTGCAGTCCCTGAAATACAAGATGCAGTTATGGGAGTTCCTGGCATACGTTTTAGTCCTCAGTTTCTGTGGATAGTTACCCATAGTTTTATATATGTATAAAGACTTTCTTCCTTCTTGTTACTCGTGTAGATATTCATCTTGTCCTGTTTTTCATTTTGTTTGTCTGTTTCCACAGTTCTAGCATATGTAAGGTTTCTCACTGTGTTTCTGTTGGAGGGATGTAGCCATATTTGTGACACCAGATGTGTCATTGGCTCCTTTTGTAACTAAATAAAATTGTCAAAATCTGGGCTTATGCAATATTGTGTCACTGGCGTATCTACATGGGGTGGCATTCACTGTGTGCAGAAGCCAAAGATCACGTTTCAATACAGGGAGCTGTTAATCTAGAATTTTAGTTTGTCGTTTGTGAGCTAAGGCTTTATATAGATCTCTGTTGCCTCTTCTATGAACACTGTCATCACTTCGGAATGGCTGAAGGTCTAGCTGGAAGGAGTTAAGAGGGTAAAAACCTGAGCTTATTGGCGTAATTATTTCTTTTAAAGCCAAAATATGTGTGAAAACTTTCTCTGTTTGCAGTATTTATTTCCTTAAGGTCAGCTTCCCTGAACATTTGCACTGTACATTGATGCTGGTTTAATAAAAGATGAAGGGAATGTTATGAGCTGAATTTTTTCTCAGTTTATTGTGCCATACAGTATTTTTTCTTCCATTCTAGGTGATTATTAGGCCACATGAGTCTAATAATTACAATTGCAAGAATTTTGGATTAGCAAATCTGCTTTTTAATTGAATATAGAGTAAAACATTCTTTTCCTGGATGGCTGTGTTGTACTGTATGCAGTAAAGTCTTAGATGAGTTTCTATTAGAAATTGAAATACTAGACTCCAAAATGACTGAAAAAGAATGACAGTCTTTTCTTTGTAAATGTAAAACTTTCATAATTGAATTTTGCAAGATTCACAGTACAGTTTATGGTGTGACGTATTGTATACACAGTTAATTTCTGTTAACATGAAACAGTTTCATCAATAGCCGATGGCACTAGAATTATAGTTAGATCTATTTATGAAATCCATTATAGTGATAAAGAAAATTGGATGTATTCTTCTGTGCTAATTGTCATGTAGAACAACTGTGTATGCTGCCTCACTGCATTTTGCTGCTTTAAAAAATAAATTATAAAATGAAAATAATACTGTGACTGTGTTCACTGAATTAAATATATATCCAAGGCTCTATTTTAAAGTTGAGTCAATATGATAATTTGATTTGTGTCACAATTAGTTGACACAAATGGTTGCAGAGAAATAATGTATAGCAAAGGTATTTAATCCTTAAAACAGATGGGAAAATCAGATAGTTTAGATGTTAATGATGTTTCTGAAAGAGATATAGTATTACTAAATTGCTGGTTACGTGGATTTGATAATTTTAGTGTAAATTTTCAGTTTAGTTTAACTGCTGAAGGTGGTTTGTTGCAGTTCACACATCACAAGCCCTTACTGATGGTACATGGTATGATTTCACATGTGCTGATACTTCATAAGCTGATAACTGATAAGGAATGTATTTTAAGTACTGACATAGACAACTTGTAGCTCTTAAACTATGACATATGGGGATAATTTTAGATTATTTGATCTAGAGCATGCTTGACTAAGAGTAGCCAAACACATAATAACCCAGGAAATAATGCAGCATTTTTGCCTCTGCTACCACCTTGCCTGACTATTCCAGCTTCCCTGGGCAGTGTGTTTCACAATGGACTGGCAAACAAAACATTTCAACCTTGGCTTCCAACAGCTTTGTCCCCTTCTTTTTCTTTCAGTCTTCATCCTGTAACTGTACATGACCTGTATGTGACCTGTTTCCATCCCTTCCAAACTCTCTTCAGTCACTTTCCAGTATTTCCCCCTGTACAACATGCCTTTCATTCTCCATGAAGACCTTAGTGTGTTTATGTTTTACTCTGGAGATGATCAGGTTGACTCTGTAACCTACTGTATTTAGAAACAAGTGTGTATGATACTACTGTATGATACTCTGAAATTAGTTGAGGTTTTCTGCTCAGGAGTAATGTATATACAGGAGGAATTTAGTACCCAAGGCAGATGCAAAAATGGGATTTAATGCCATCCCATTATGTTGTGCTGGTGTCAGACATGCATGTTTCGGGGTATTTAACTTCTTAGATATGATTCTGCTGTGTTGGATTATTTTTCCCCTTACAAGTGGTCCATGTTTCATTTAGAAATAAATACTGTAGGTTTTTTTTTGGGGGGGGGGAGGAGAATAAAAAATAATGGTCTTAGGAAACACAAGTTTAGATGGTTTGCCACAGACAAAACCTGCTGTCTAGCTAAAGTTTAAGATAGACTTGTGAATATTATCCCTCCAAAACAGTTCTACACAAATTTTTAAAGTGGATTGTTTTATTCATACTTACATGAAAAATTCTTCCCTGGTGACAGCTCTGGAGACATGTTTTGTCTTTATTGTACAGAGTAACTCAGATAAATTGTAGTGTAAGAAATCTGTACCTTCCTTTTGTACCATGTACAAAATTAGATCAACAGTTGGGTTGTTTTCAATTAAATGAAAGACATAATATCCTTTAAAAGTGATTTTTATTAATCTGTGTTTGAAATGTAGCTGACAGTGGTGTGAGGTAGCAAGTGTCTAGAGAGCCATATGAGAGTACAAACTGATAGAAATGTGCTTCAGCTTTATGGTAGTTTGTTACCTAGGGAGTTCCTGAGTCAGATATGCTGTCCTAGTTCTTAGTAGCTCTTCAGGATTTTTCTGTATCTATCTATCTATCTATCTATCTATCTATCTATCTATCTATCTGACTTTTTTTTTTTTTTTGCATAGATTTGGCCATTCACTTTTGAACCACATAAGCTTTTTTTTTTTGCTTATAACTTTTACCAAAAAAATACATAGGTTAGTTAGCTGATTGCTCACTAAAGAAGGTCTTTTTTTAAATTCTTTCCATATAATGCTGTACGAGTTTTACAGTGAAAGAAGTTGTGCAGGTGTATTAACTGTGTCTCTTCTTACATGTTCCTTCCTCCTCAGACTCCTAGTGCTTCAGAACCCTTCACTGTAGTCATTCTTTCTGTATTTGTCTTGTTTCCTACCTTTCTGAGGTTGATGCCCTTCTCTAAACCTTTTGCATGTTAAACATATCTTCCTTGAGGTCAACAAATTGCATACATGAAAGTGGATGTAATCAGTAGCATAACAACCCAGTCTACCCCTTTGCTAAATAACATTATGTTCAGCAGGTGCTGAACACTGAATTTACGTTTCCGTCAGTCTTTCTGTACTGACTCCAGCATCTCATTTCTGTGGGCGTTTACATTACTAAACTGGAATAGCTGTTTTACCCATGTGCATCTCTCTAAATATTCACTATTTCGGCATCGTTCCCTCTGATGAGGGGTCTGGCTGGGGTTCCACAGGCCTCCTCACAGGGTCTGTCGTTGGGGGCTGCGACCTCTCCCAGGAGCTGCCCTTAAAAGCGCGGCTTGGATCCTAGGCGGCACAGGCTCCTAGTATCAGCTCTGATGGCTGTGGAAACAGCACAGTGATATCAGCTCGGTGCTGTAGCAGTGATATCAGTGGCAGTGATATCAGCAAGGCCTAGGAGCAGTGATGGCACGAAGCTGCTACACAGCTTCTCCCAGCTAGCAGGAGGGCAGGCGACGCGGGGAAAGAAGAGCAGGAGCCAGTGATCTTCAGGTTCTTCCTTTATTCTGGAGAAGGCAGGACCCAAAGAGCCCGAGTGCTCTCGGGACCCGGTTTATATGGGGTGACCTTAGGGGCAGGGATAACCAACTAACCAATGGG
>VYXD01015582.1:0-12322 GCA_013397195.1 Hylia prasina
TGGGTTTTCAAGGAAAGGCATTAAAAAAACCCCCAGTCGCCTCCAGTTTGGGAGAGGTGGTCACAGTGAAGCTGCAGGAGAGGCTTTCAGAGAATGACTAAAAAGAAAAAGGGGGATAAGGGAAGCTTCAGCTTGGTGTGAGTGAAATCCTGCAGCCGCTGCTCTGGCTCAGCCTGGGAGCCTCCAGGACCCTGGGCACCATCCCAGCGCAGGAATGAGAGCTCTCCCTGCAGCCTCCTGCCACAGGACGGCCAGACCCATCCTTCTGCTGCCTTACCCAAGTGTCACATCCCTCTGGTGACACGGAAATGGCCTTTTACCTGCACTCCTCTGCCCTGCTCCTGGGAGAAACACAGCCCTCGGAGGGCACACCTCCACATCCCGCCAGGAAAGCGGGTCCCGGCAGCCCCGGGGAGGGCTGTGGAATGCCACGCTGGCACTGGGCGTCCCCTCGCTGTGGGAGCACAGGAGAGGATGTTGCTGGCTGTGCACTCCCCACATTCCCTCCATTTTCGCCATGGGGTATGAATTCACCCATAATTGCTGCCGTAATCCAAGAATGGGCAAAATTTCTCCATCTTGGGCTGTGTGACTCAGCAGAGCCCAGATCTGTCAGCCAGCCCTGAAGGAATGAACCTTTTTCCAAGCTGAGGATGAAGCAGTGCAGGCCACCCCCTGCTCGCAAGAGGACTACTCCATGTATCTGTTTTCTTTCAGAAAGAAAAAGGCAAACGTTGACCTCACTATGAAACAGTTTCAAGGTATCCTTAGAAATAAAGGGGAAAAAGAAAATCAGAAGGAACCTCCTCAGACTTCCAGCGTTTGTCACCCTGGCTGCACTTTAAAAGAGCGCTGAGGGCAGTTCTGAGCCTGCTGCACAAATCTTTGCTCTCGAGGCAGCTGGGATGGCTCTTCCCTTTAACACAAGCCTTGCTCCCATCAAGGATTTTAGGTTGCAATTGCCTCCCTCTCCGAGGCTATGTAACTCTCACTCTGGCACAGGGTCCTGGTGGTGGAACTGCGCACTCTCTGCCTGGGGCTACGTGCTGCGTGTTTCCTTCCATATGTAATCCCAGCGGGCCCTTCGCTTCCTGCCTGGAATGCTTTAACCCCGCTGCAGCCTTCCCCTGCCTCCCCGTGCCAGGGGCAGCCCCTGAGGCTGGGCAGGAGCAGGGTGGGAGGAGAGGACCACCAAGGAACAGAACTTCAGTGTAGTGATGCAGCTCTTGTCGAGGAAAGAGTCCCACAAAAGCTGGAGGTGGAATTTAAGGCCTGAGGAGCTGCCAGCAGGAAGGTTTGCTGAGTGAAGGCAGGAGGGAAGGGAGGCATGGGGCCAGGTGGGATGAGCTCCAAAGGGCTTCCAGGCACTTAGGACTGCTCAGTCTGCACATGCACCGGAGCTGGGGGCTCAGAGCCCTTGCTGGGCATGGATGGGGATGAGATCCATCCACCTAAAGCATGAACTGAACGCTCTTCTGGGGGAAAATGAGGCTCCCCCACCTCCCTCTGCCCCAGTACCTCCCCTGCAGGGCTGGACAGGCAAACCAAAGTCGAAGAGAGCTGATCAGACAGTGCAGGATCTTTCTGCCTGGCTTTGCTTGGTGGAAGCTCACGTGCTCCATCTAGTGCCAAGGAAGCTGAGGATTTGGGGCCCAGGCTGGGGTCCCCAGAGAGGATGGTCCTTGCCACGCAGCCCTTGGATCAAGGGGCAGCACAAACATCCTGCTTTCAGCTCTTCCTGATGAGGGCAGAGCTTTGTCCTGCTCTGGGGACAGAATCAGGGAATGCGTTGGGTAGAAGAGACCTTAAAGTTCATCCAGTTCCACTCCCTGCCATGGCAGGGACACCTTCCACTATCCCAGGCTGCTCCAAGCCTCATCCAGCCTGGCCTTGGACACTTCCAGGGATCCAGGAGCAGCCACAGCTGCTCTGGGCACCCTGTGCCAGGGCCTCACCTCCCTCCCAGGGAACAATTCCTCCCAATATCCCATCTAAATCTGTCTTGTTCCACTTTAAAGCCATTTCCCCTTACCCTGTCACGATCACATGAGAAATACCTGTTGCTTACATCCCCTGACCCTTCCTTAAATCACTCACTGTACCTTAACATTGGAATATAGGGAAACCACTTAGGAAGGAAGCTTTCATTCCAAATGCACAGGCTCTGCTTGCCAGGGTGCAGCCTGCACTCCTGAAGATGAATTACTGCTCAGGCTGGACTTGGGATGGCTGCACCCCACTGAAGCGTTGGGGCAATGTCACTGTCACTGGAAGCAAGGAGTGGGTTTCTCCGGGAGAGCCCCCGGGATCTCTGCATGCTCCAGGAAGGGTTTGGCTCAGGCTGATGATGAATTTTCTTGCCCAGCAGGTCCTGGGAGGCGCTGGGCGCTGCTGAAGCCATGTGGATGATGGTGGGGCTGGCCCTCCTGGGCCTCGCTGCGGCCGTGCCCTCGGAGGACAGGAAGCTGAGCGACAAGGCCACCACGCTGGCCGAGCGCAGCACCACGCTGGCCTTCAACCTCTACCACGCCATGGCCAAGGACAAGGACATGGAGAACATCCTGCTGTCCCCCGTGGTCGTGGCCTCGTCGCTGGGGCTCGTGTCCCTCGGGGGCAAGGCCGCCACGGCCTCGCAGGCCAAGGCGGTGCTGAGCGCGGACAAGCTGAACGACGACTACGTGCACAGCGGGCTGGCCGAGCTGCTCAGCGACGTCAGCAACAGCACCGCCCGCAACGTCACCTGGAAGATGGGCAGCCGCCTCTACGGCCCCGCCTCCATCACCTTCGCCGAGGACTTCGTCAGGAACAGCAAGAAGCACTACAACTACGAGCACTCCAAGATCAACTTCCGGGACAAGAGGAGCGCCCTCAAGTCCATCAACGAGTGGGCGGCCCAGACCACGGACGGGAAACTCCCGGAGGTCACCAAAGACGTGGAGAAAACGGACGGGGCCCTCATTGTCAACGCCATGTTCTTCAAGCGTAAGTTCTACCTTCAGCTCTTGGTACAAGGGACCCAAAACCTCCCCTGAGCCAGCACACAAAATCGTGCCATGGGTTGGGTTGGGCCTTAAAGATCTCTGAGAAGCCCAAGGGAAGGTGGACAAATCGTGGGTCTGCTGGAGGCAGCTCTTTGTCAGTGGTTGCGAACTGTGCAGGGAATTACCGCCCGTCCCCTTTTCTTACCAGCTGTGTTCCTCTCTCTCCTGTAGCTCACTGGGATGAGAAGTTCCATCATAAGATGGTGGACAACCGTGGCTTCATGGTGACCCGCTCCTACACTGTGGGAGTGCCCATGATGCACCGCACAGGTGAGTGGGAAACCTCCTGCCCCACACCAAGAACAACTGGAGTTAGGATCGTTGTTCCCTCTCACCCAGATTCCCACCAGCTGCTTCCAAGACTGTTTTGCCTCATGAAAGCAAAGGAGGGGAGTGTGTGTTCTGCTGATTGAGTCTCTCTGTGAGCAGAGAGAATCCGTGTTTGCTATGAGGTGCCTGGCTGTTGGGAACCAATCCTGGCTCATCACACAAATGAGAGCCACAGCCAACTCCAATAGCACTGGGCCACTTCCCAAAAGGGTGTCCAGACCCTCTTCCCTTCCTGGTCAGGGAAAGTCCAAGCTGAATTCACTTTGCCTCTGCTCCACACTCACTGTTCCTTGCTTCTGGTTCAAGGTCTCTACAATTACTACGATGATGAGACAGAGAAGCTCCAGGTGGTAGAGATGCCACTGGCTCACAAGCTCTCCAGCATGATCTTCATCATGCCAAACCACGTGGAGCCTCTGGAGAGAGTGGAGAAACTGCTGAACAAGGAGCAGCTCAAGACCTGGACTGGCAAGATGAAGAAGAGATCAGTGGCCATCTCGCTGCCCAAAGTTGTCCTGGAAGTCAGCCACGACCTTCAGGTAAAGGAGGTGCTTAAACCTAAGTTGGGCCTTGCGGTTCTTTGGGGTGGGAGGGACACTGGGATGGTGGGTTATCCGTACCCGCTGCCCCTCTTCCCTCCTGCACTGTGTCACCTCCGGGAGGGTTGCTGACCTCTTGTCTCCTCCTAGAAACACTTGGGTGGTCTGGGCCTGACGGAAGCCATTGACAAAACCAAGGCTGACTTGTCCAAGATCTCTGGCAAGAAAGACCTTTACCTGTCCAACGTGTTCCACGCCGCGGCTCTGGAATGGGACACGGAAGGGAACCCCTACGACGCCGACATCTACGGCCGAGAGGAGATGAGGAACCCCAAACTCTTCTACGCTGACCACCCCTTCATCTTCATGATCAAGGACACTAAAACCAACTCCATCCTCTTCATCGGCAGGCTCGTGAGGCCCAAAGGCGACAAGATGCGCGATGAGTTGTAGTTGGGTTTGTTTTGGTTGGGTTGTTTTTTTTTCCCAGAGCTTTGGTTTGTGTGTGTTTTTAGGGGGGGATTTTGACAAATGGGAAACACTATTTTGTATCCTTCTCGAACCATGGGTGCTATTCAGACCAGGGTGCATTGTGAGGACAAACCAGCATAGACTTTACCTCACCCCAAAATCCAGATTGCACAAACCCACCTCCAGAGAGGAGCAGGGGAGCCTGGCACTGGAGGGTCACCGGGAGTCAGCTGAGGTGGCCATGTTGAAGCTGAGCTCCTCCCTGCACCGCTTAAGCCTCCTGCTCAGTTCCTTGCTGCTCCACCAAGGCACCATCCTCCATCCCAAACGCTTCCATCCCACCACACGCTTAGCGCTGCCGCTTGTCTCCCTGTGGCACTGCTCCAGAGCTGTTCCCACTTCTCTCCTCTCTCTCCAGGGGTGTGTAACAGAGCTCCAAGGGCCACTTGTGCAGTCCAGTCCCTCCCTGCAGGGCTCAGGAGGCAGCACAGAACAGAGATTGTGTAGAGTCGTGCCCTTCTGTCCTGCCTAAGCCTGTGCTCTGCGTTTGATGCTCCTTAGGGAGAGCATCAAAGCCAAGAGCACCCTGGATCAACACTCTATGGAGAACTGAGGGGCTTTGGGGTGTCAGGGGGAGCCCAGAGTGCAGCTTGGGTTTCTAGAGAGGGTAACCTGAGGTCCCTCCACCCCTCGGGATCACTGAGGGGTGTCATTAAACAGGTAGTTGTTCTCACTCCTGCAAGTGCTCTGCAGCAGCCTGTAGGGCTGGGAAAGACTCTGTTCCCACTGCCAGGGCTCTCCCAGTTCAGACCAGAGCTGGTTCCACTCAGCTCCCTGTGGAGCTGACCCCAAGGCACTCCAGGCTGGCTTCTCACTGGGAGGTGGGATCAGGTTCACCTCCACTTTCTTGCTTAATTAAACACAAAGCTTTAAAGCTGCCATTACCTGACTTCCTAATTATGCTCTGCAGAAGCTCCATGGTACTTTAGCTCCCTGTCTGCTGACCTGGATAAGGGGACCCTGAAAAACAAAGGTATTTATAGTTATATTTATGTCTGACAATTAGCAGGTTTCGCAGCCTGACCCAGGCTATTCCTAGCTTCTCTTCAAGGGACATCATCAGGTCAGTACTATTTAAAGGAGCTGATGTTATCCCAGGAGCATTGCAGCACTTGCCACGCACTGAGAAACACCACAAGGCAAACACTGAGGTCACGGAAATGAGGAAAACCCAATGGAATTGCCAGATCTCTGAAACCAGCATGGAGCACCTACATGGCTTTGCTTTTATCTCCCTGCCACTCTTCCCTGCTGACATAGAAGCCCACTACTGCATATTCCCAGGTGCTGGGAGGCAGGAGGCGATGCCAGGGATGTCCCCAAATGTGGGACACTTCCCGGTGAATCAGCGCACTGAACCCGTGCAGAACCTTCTGGAGGCTGGGCTGAAAGGGGTGGGCAAGGCAAGAACACACTGTGGGATATTGTGAATGAGCTGCATCATGTGGATGCAGGTGTCTGATGGCTTTTATTGTCTGTTCTTGTACCACACAGTGACAGTTGTGTCATTTTTGCAATAAAACTTTTTTTCAATGAATCCCTGGCAGTTGGAGTCCCTTGTAGAGGAAAATAAACTCAGGGAGGTTCCTTGCTATCCTTAAATCCAAGACACCCTAATGTAGCAACTGTGGACAAAAATTACTCAATACACAAGAACAATTCCCATGGCATATCAATCATGAGAAAGGAACACTCTTAGCAGCTTTTCCCTTCACTGTTTTCTCCTGAAACTGCAAATATTCAACACTTTTAATGCTCCACAGGTAGAGGATCAAGTGCCCTGTCCTGCTGGGTCACTTAGCAGAATACAAAGTGAGCTGACAGCAACAGGGACCAGCCTTCCTCCAAGCCAAAGCTCCTCCAGCTGGGATCCACTCTGGGGAAACAGAGGAGGGAAAAAATGCAACCTAAAGATATATTCCCTAGGTGGAAAATCCAGCAGTGGCAGACGCTGTTCTCCCACTGCTGGAAAGGGATGAACCTTCTGCCACTCACAAGCAGGACTAAAGGCACAGACTTGTCCCCTTTTCCCTGGGCTGGGCAAGCACACACATCCCCTGTGCAGCTCACACTGGACAAGCACCAGGTGCTTCCCAATTTTCACTGAACTGGAATTACTGAAGCCAACCACAGCAGGAACACCAACCTGGAATAGCAATATTGAAATGAAGCTAAAAGCTTTCCAGAAGTCCTGAGTTCATCCTACCCCCTGCTCATCTCCCAGGGTTTTTGTCCCAGGGAAGCACCCAAAAAGACACAGGGAACTGAAAGAGCTCCCTCTTTTGGAGCTTCCAACAACTCAGGGTGGTGGTAACCCCAACCAAGACACATGGAAAGCGTCCAGCTCACACTTGCAGCCACAGCTTCTCTGGGCACCCTGTGCCAGTCTCACCATTCACAGGGAACAATTCCTTTCCAATATCCCACCTATCCCTTCCCTCTGGCAATGGGAAGCCAATTCCATGTCCTGTCCCTCCAGGCTCTTGTCCAAAGTTCCTCTTTAGCTCCCCTGGGAGGCAGCAGGAGAGATTTCTAACCATCACCATCTACCACATGGGAACGTTTAAGACTTCAGAGACAACATGCAAAACTGGGTGTGACTTTCATTGCTTCAGATCTTCCCACTTTCCAACATTTCCTGCTCCTATGACCTGACAGAGCTGCCTTGTCACCTTTTATATTCTCAGATTTATTTCCCAATTCAAATTTGTATAAAAAGACTGGCCTTAGTCTAATATTAACTGTTTATGGTGTGCACAGAAACCTGAAATCACTCACTGACACTTTAAGAAGACACATCTTGTTCCTGAAACTTTTAACAGATTCCCCGGTGTGCCAGAGAAGCTGGGAACAGCAAGGCTGAGGTTCCCTGGACAGACTAGTTCGAAATTCCAATTCCTAAGTTGTCAGCCTAGTGCCTGCATAGCAACCTCCTACAACCAGAAATGTGGATGTGACAGCTACTCCTAAAGAACAAAGCAACAAACAAGCTTTAAACTCCTCCAAATCTCAACATCTTAATCCTGCACAACACATTCTCTCCTGTGATGTGCCTGTCTCTTCCCATTCCTGCCCACACTTCCACCAGATACTCCCACCACACAGCTTAGGACAGAAGGTTTGAAATCCTGAGTGTCAGTTTTGCCCACAAATCCACATCCAAAGTTACCTGACTCTAACAGGAGCTGCACTGGCCTGGAGACTGCCAAAAATGCTCCCCCTTCTGGAAGCACTGGCTAAGGGACTGGGATGTAGGGAACAGCCACCAGTACTCCATGGAGTGTGTGTTACTCATGACCCTCCAAACATGGAATTGCTGCTCTAACTCTATTTATCACAGGTATCAGTGCTTTATTCCCACTTTGTTTGGACCAGGATCTGGGGAAGTTCACTCCAGAAGGGAAACACAGCAAAAGAATTCCGTCCACACCAAAGGTGGGAGCAATGTCTTCCTGAAGTACGTGTTGAGAAAATAAAAAAGGGAAAAAACAAACAAACAAAACCCAAACAAACAAAAACCACCACAAAACAAAACAAAAAAANTGTCTTCCTGGAGTACGTGTTGAGAAAACAAAAAAGGGAAAAAACAAACAAAACCCAAACAAACAAAAACCACCACAAAACAAAACAAAACAAAACAAAAAAAGAGAAAGCACCTTCACAAACACTGTCTTTTGTGATTTTATTAAGAGATGTTTTCAGGACAGACAAGCTTCTGGTTGCAGATGTTACAAACCCTACAACGAGAAACAGAACACTCAGTGAGCTGGGGGCAAACTCTTTTCCATAACCATCATCCTATCCCAAAGAAAGAACAAACAAAGCTTTCCAATTAAACTGCACATCTCATTTCCTGCTTTTTGGCCAATGATCCCCTTTGCCCACTGAGGCAGATCTTGCCAGATTCTGTGGTAAGACTTCCAACTGTGATTACTTGCTTACAAAAGCAGCCTAGAAATTGTTCTCATGTACAATTCTAAGACTACCCAAACTGGATCCTGGGCCAGGACAGGATGGATGTATGAGGGATACATTCCCTGTGCTGCCAGCTGCACACTGGCAGCACCTGGTACAACACCAACACATCCATGCACCCAACTCAAGCCACTCCAACTTGTAATAAATCCAAGGTCCCCAAATCCATGCTGTGTAACACAACGTGGAACAAGGCATGTGGACAGATCCATCATCTCATCTCCAGAGGAGTGTTCTGAGCTGCTCAGCCACATGCCTTGAACCCTGTCTCCTTTTGACCAGTGCAATGCTCAAACCCAACCTTGGTCACTGTGCTGGGCACAACACAGCAGCTTGTCTTCCCAAAATGCCAGCTTCCAGTGTTTTTGGTGGCCTGAAACCTTTTCTACACGGATCCTCAGCACATTTCCCTCTCAGTGCTCCCAGGGACTTACCCCTCAGGCAGTGGGCACTGGCTGAGGCATGGCTGGCTGTTCTGGTTTGCCACCTTTCTGCTCTGAAATGGGGGTGGTGGGCAAAATCTCTTCTTTGGGTTCCACGATGCTGACGTGGTCTGGCAGAGGCTTTTTGGGGCCAATCTTTCCACTGGGGTCCCAAGGCAACATAATCTTTACTTTGATTCCCAGTACTCCTGCAGAGAGTGACAGGATAAGGGAGACATTAAACAGATCAAGCATAGGTTCCTAGGGATGAACATCAAGGTTACTAAGCATCTCTCTTCACATTCAAGATCTGCTGACAACACTAACACAGACATGCAACAGCCTAAATATCTAATTACTGTGAATTTTTATCAGTGTAAATTCTGGCACCTTAATTTGGATATGCAAAGTTATTCAACTCACTGCCTTGGCTGATTGCAGTTCTACCCTCAACTCATTCTAAGCCTGGTTTTACACTCTGTCCTCTTCCTCAGCTCATTCCTCTAGGGAATTCCACCGGGTTTTTTTACATCCCTTCTCAGACAAATGCCTCGAAATCATCCAAAGAGCAGGACATCCTGGCCAAGGCAGCCTTAGCACAGCACCACAGAACGTGGCACAGAGCAGGCTGCAATGACACGAGGGTGTCCCTTCAGACTCGTCATCGTATCATCACCGAAGGGAAGCTGGACAACAGCTCTGGCTGTGTTGGGATCCCTTACACCAGGAATTCTGCAACTAACTGACCCAAAGCCAGTTAAGACACACGAGTCATTTGTGTTTTACCAGGAAGGAGAACAAGTGGAAGCAGGTTTAGCTGGGAGGACTGTCTGACACTCTCTGTCTGAACAGAGAGCCCTGTTTTCTCTGCCCATCCTGAGGAGCCAGGAAAACCAGAATCCCAACTGCCACGGGCTCTTAAACCCAGGCAAACAGGCACTCCATCTGGAAGTTATCACCAGCCTCAGAGGCCCCAGGACACAAGTGAGTGTCTGGAAAGTCTACAGCCACATTCCCAACTGGGAACATTCAAACCCCATCAGCAGAGGGGGGGATGACCTGGTGGTAAAACCACACTCGCTGCTGAAGGTCCCTCGGCTTTCCATTCCCAAATGACTTCTACTTTAGATGTAATGTTCAAACCCCACAGTGAGAGTTCAGTTGCAAAAGCCCAAGAAAACGGGATTTTCAGAGTCTGAACCATCCACATCAGCACAACTGAGCTACTCTGTCAGTTCTAGAGAAGGAACCCCACAGAGCTGCAAGGGGATCTGCACGCCAGGCACTCACCCTGCCGGAGTAGGACGTGACGCACGGCTGTGTCCACGTAGTAATTCACTGGGTCCCCACTGTGGATCATCAAGCCATCCACAAACTTCATGGATTTGGCCCGCTGACCTCGGAGCTTGCCGGACACAACGACCTCGCAGCCCTTGGCCCCGCTCTCCATGATGAAGCGGAGGACGCCGTAGCAGGCTCTGCAGGGAGAGGACAGCCAAGCCATGAGCCCACTCTGCCAGACCCACAGGGCTCCCTGAAGGAACTTCACCGCAATTCCAATCCCAGTTTCACGTGTCAGGAGTGCAGCTCCCATCCCTTCTCAGACAAATGCCTCGAGATCACTCATTGGTGACAGGAGGCTGCTGCTGGAGCACCTCACGCAGCACCACAGGACGTGACGCCGCGGAGGCACCGCCACCAGAGCCACCCGCTTCTGACTCGTCATCGTCTCATCACCGAGGGGATGGGAGAGCAGGGCCACTGCCACCCCAGCCACAACACAGCCACCAGGCCTGAAATGGTGTTTGCCTCACCATTTATTCCCAAAGGACCACATGCAGCGTTATGCCCCACAGACAACCTGCGACCAGACAGACACTTAACGCTCCAGAAGTAACTCTGAAGCAAACAAAAGTTTCAGCGCGGCATTACCAGGTCAAACCTTCGAACTGCAGAGGAGCTGTTTTTTGGGAATGGCACTGGAATCCCCCAGCACCCCCAGAGGCAGGCTGCTGTACTCACCGGCGCACAGCCAGCCCTCCCAGGAGCTTGTAGCGCAGGGACTCGGCCTGGGCGATGGCACACAGGCCCCTCGTGGCCACCTTCTCGGCGTAGAGCTGCACAGGAGACAGGCACACTCACGACAGGGCTCTGTGCCACCTCAGCCACAGAATCACAGCAGCTTTGGCTTGCAAAGTTCACCCAGCTCCCCCCCGTGCCACGTGCAGGGACACCTTCCACCAGACCGGGTTGCTCCAAGCTGGCCTTGAACAATCCCAGGGATGGGGCAGCCCCAGCTTCTCTGGGAAGCCTGTTCCTCGCCACCCTCACAGTAAATTTAAGTTTTACTTTAGCAGAAGACAGGAGCTTCATTCTTCTCCACTCCCTACATTCAGTCCAGTTAATCCTTCCACATTTACAGGCAGCAGCTTTATCCTACATCCCCTTCCCTGTATAATGTGATCCAGCAGCGTGGGACAAGCTGGAATAAATGAGCACCACCCCAGCACACACATTCCCCCTCCTTCCCTGCTTTGTTTTAGAGCAAGGAACTGGTAACAGGAGCAGATTTCATGGAATAGAACTACAGAATCCTTTGATTTGCACGGACCCTTTAAAGGATGCCTCATCCAACACTCCCCTGGGAAAACACCCCTAACGTTAAGCATCAAAAACAACTGGTGTGTCAGTTTATGTTCTGTTTCGCAAAGATCCTTCTGCAGCAGAACAGTTTCTTTGTAATTTATTTCATATTTCACTGCAGGAGTACTTTTTGAGGCCAAGTAACACATGGCCCAAGCTATCCTGAATCCACCTTTCAGCTGACACCATCCTGCCACCACAACTCCAACTGCAGTTCCTGAGGCAGTTTTACCTCCACGCTTCCCTCGGGGAATCCAAACCTCTTCTGCACCACGGCCGTCAGCTCCCGGATCCGGCGGCCCTTCTCTCCCAGGACATTCTGAGTTCTGTGGGAAAATAAGTACAGGACAACTGAGGAAAGTGTCCCCAGGAGTGAGACTGGAGCCATCCCTAAGAGCTTTCAGAGCATCCCACTTCAGGAAGGCTGAGTTACCTGGTGGCAAGGATGATAATCTCAGTCCTGGTCGGAGTGACCCGGACTTCCACTCCGGAGTATCCATCCTCAGCCAGCTCCCGAGTCAGGAACTCATTCAGCTCAGCTTTGAAGATGCCATCAGCGACAAACTAAAAGGCAAGTGGACAAAGTCAAGGTCTTGTCACATGCTGAACTTGAGTGCAATTCACCCAAATTCCTCCTGCAGCCTGACAGTCTCTCCTGACAACAACTTCCTCCTCCTCTGAGAGANCCGGGCGGTGCGGCAGCGCCCCGAGGCCGCGGAGGATCCGTGCGGCCGCGCTCACCTTGCGCTTCTTGGAGATCTGCACCGCCATGATGAGCCGCGGCCCGGCGGAAAGGAAGGAGCGAGCCCCGCGGGCGGCGCTATATCCGCCTGCCGCCGCG
>VYXD01015582.1:13514-143042 GCA_013397195.1 Hylia prasina
TGGCACTCCGGGGCCACCGGGGCACGACGGGAGATGTAGTCTTTGTCACGCCGCCATGTTGGGGAGGGCTGGGCCATGTGTACGCCCCGAATCGGCGTCGAACGGGCCCTAAATGCCGTGGGAACGGACACGAGAGGCAGCAGGGTATAAAGCAAAACAGATAAATGATAATTCGCTCCGGGATTATACCTGGAGACCTGCTCTGCCCAGTCGTTGCTGTCAGAGGGTGTTGTGCTGTCATCCAGGAATCACAGCATGACCTGGTTGGGAAGTGCCCTTAAAAGCTCATCCCGTTCCACCCACTGCCCCAGGGTGCTCCAAGCCCCAGTGTCCAACCTGGCCTTGGACACTTCCAGAGATCCAGGGGCAGCCACAGCTGTTCTGGGCACCTTGTGCCAGGGCCTCCCCACCCTCCCAGGGAACAATTCCTTCCCACTATTCCAGCTATCCCACCTCTGGCATTGGGAAGCCGCTCCCCCTTGTCCTGTCATAATACTTTTTTTTTAGGTTTAGGTTTAGGGATTGTAGGGGATTACAAAAATAATGCCAATAATGGCTAGAGTTGATGCATGGCTTCTAGGAAGCAGAGATTTAAACTGCATTTTATCACGGATGTTATTATGGTTTGCAGTTGGACCTGATGATCTTAAGGGCTTTTTCCAACCTGGGATGCTGAGAAAATGCCCACTGTGCTCCTGACTACTACCACAGCAGGAAAAGCAGTGGGAGCAGGAAAGCACCTCCCATCACCCGAGGATCCCAGTCTCCTCTTTGCCAGGGAAAAGCCTGGAGTACCACTAGATGTCAGTGCAGACGGTTTCCAGGGTGGGAAAAGCCTCTTCCCCAGGGATTCATTTATCCAGAACTGCAGGGATGGCGGAGCATCCCAAGACGCGCTTGTAAAGGCGGGTGGCGGTGGCGGCGAGGAATTGTGTCCCTTCCTGTCACCAAACACCTTTGTCTCGCTTCTGGTGTGCCCAACCATCCTGCCCTTCCCTCTGCCAGCTCCCCCTGCTCTCCCTGAGCCTAAGATTCTCTGTCCCATCAGACTTTGGCCAGTGTCCAGCAGCTGGGGATGTCTCTGTGCAGGGATTTGAGCCCTATGAACTGGGCTCTCAAATAATTTGTCAGGAAAGACCCTGCCAAGCTCCACAAACCCCACTCTGCTCTTTTCCAACATGGGACCACCATACTTCCAGAGCGGAAAAGATCTGCCCAAGAACATCTATTTTTTTAGGCTGAGTTTACCCAGGAGGGGCACACCCAATATATTTCTGTGTCATATAAAGGCAGCAAAAGGCACAACAAAAGGGAAAAGCCTGGCCCTGAGGCATGTCCCCTTTTCCATGGCCTATTAAGGACAGACTATGTGTCATGTCAGCATTTCAGGGCCAGCACCCAGGGCTGGAGCTGGGCACAAAGCAGGGCCTGGGTGGTGTTTGGCACCAAGGGAATGTCCCCTGTGCCCCCAGACATGGCCTGGATAAGCCAGGGGGCTCCAAGCTGTGGCCTTCACATTTCAGTGCCTGCCCCAAACAGCAATGTGGGATTCCTCCCTCAGCACCAGCCATGCCTGCCTGCAGCCCTGGGTGACGCTCCCAAGTGCTGGGAATGGATTCTGGGCTGGTTGGAGATGCCCCTGCTCGCTGCAGGAGCCATTCTGCTATTCTGTGAATGCACCTCTGCTCCATCCCTGCTGAAAGGGAGGCTGGGAACAACATCCCAAAAAATGCTGTGATGTGCCTGCACCCCTCTCCACAGAGAGCTCAGGTGTGGCCCTACAGGTCCAGGTGGCTTCCCAGGCCCAGCAGTGGCTTGGATAGCAGCAGGACTGGGATTATCCATAAATCCCATGAGTGACAGACACTCAGGTTTCTGGGTCCCCACCCTCTGGGGCTGCACCCCTTCTGTTCCCCATTTCCCACTTTTTTGTGGGAGGCAGGGGCTGCCTCGCCACAGGCACAGGAGCTCCTTTTGTCCCCAGAGCACATCCAAGGGACGGAAAAAACCTCGGGCTTGCTCCAGCCACGACCCTCCCTGGCTCTGGGCACTAAACCCTGGGCTGCAGCCCCTGCTCTGGCAGCAGCACTCGGATCTCCTCTTGGACAGGCAGGAGCAAAGTCAGGGCTGCACGGGCAGGATGTCACCCCGGGATGTGGCACTTGGCAGCAGCAGGAACCCCTGTGCCCGTGGGGAGGGCCCTGGCAGGTGCTGGGAGGTGGTGCCAGGTCTCCTCGCTGCGGGGGATGTGGCTTGGAGCAGGTTTGGGAATCAGGAGCTGTCCTGCCTCCCCCCAGCTCCATTCACTGCCCAGACAGCAACATGCTTTATGGCAGCCGAGGGCCATTGCACGGGCTCAATTAATCCAGTATCCCAGCGTTTTCTCCCCGGGAAGCTGGCTCCTGTTCAGAGCAGGCAGGAGGGGCTGGCAACCCTTTGCAGGGACAGCCAGCAGCTTTCCCAGCTTGATGGCACGCTGGATTTTGGGACAGCCCCTGCTTTCTGTGGGCAGCCACAAAAGGTGGCACTTGGGAGAGAGTGTCCTGCCTGGCAAAGTCCCCGACTGCCATGGCTGCCCCCAAAATAAGGGAGATCCTGCCAGGGACTGTGCTGGCTCTGCAGGAGGATCAGGGAACAGCCTTGGGGTCATCAAAAATACCAACTGGTACAGGCAGAAGCACAGGGCTGCCCACTCCTGCTGTGGTCCCTCCAGCACAGACACCTGCAGGATTTGGGGTGACACAGTGGCTTCCTGCACATGCCAGCCCCATCACCTCAATGGATCTGCCTGAGGAATTCAGGGATCTCCTTTGCAGGAGCCTGTTCCTTATGATTTCTTTCCGTGCAAACACAAGCCATGGTGCTCCAGGGGGATTTGGACAGCCACATCCCAACCTACATCCCACCCCCTCTCAGTGCAGGAACCAGTGGCCCAGGACACAAAACCTTCCAAATCACCTTCCCTACAACCATCAGAGGCACTGCAGAGCTAATGAATGTTCCCAGGGAGTAGCTGTGGAAAATGAAACCAGGGCCAGAGACGGACAGGATGAGATAGTTTGCATTAAATGAATGGATATGGGTCCTGGAAGGTAATTCCAGCAGAGATAAGATGAATTGCAAGCACCAGTTGTAAAGTGTTTGTAAAGTCTGACTCCAACAGGAATTTTACTGCAGGAGGTGCTGTATTAAAAGTGTACTGCTGCACTTAGCTGCTACTGCCCAAGCTGTATAAACCCCTCACTGAGTTACTCACCATTCCCTGGCACCTCTGGAAAACTTCCTGAGAAACGTGTTCTGCCTTCCCACGTGGAGCAGCCCTTCGGAGCAGGGAGAGATGGAGAGAACAGGGCTGGGAGGACACGGGGTGTCAGGGACACCTTTACAGGCCTCTTGTAAACATTTCACACCTAGGAGGATTTACTGGTTTTAGCCTGGCAAGAACACAGGGATTAAGTCCAGCAAACCTTCTTGAGGAAGGTGGCAGGATCCTGCAGGACAGGGACGGAAGAGGGCACAGAGGGAAGATGCCCCAATCCCATCTCCTTCCCTGCAGCTGGAAGAGCGGGATTAAAACCCGGCTCAGCTCCAGGCTAAGGAGGAATAACTGCTCTGGAAAGGTGTGTGAGACCCTCCTGGAGAATTCACACCTCTGAGGACACATTAAAGCTTGAAAACAACCACCAAACGGGCAAAAGAGAAGCTGTGCACTGGAAGTAGTCTGGATTTAACGCAGGAATTGCAGCACTCAGAAAGGTGTTAGGGAAGCACAGAGTCTGACCCAGCAGCCAACTCGATTGTAGTCCCAGCCTGTTACCTCCAACACACCTGCTAAATTGTTGGTAGTGGCTCTTCCCATGGAGTTCCATCACTTCCACACTTTCCTTTGGGCACCTGCCCCGCTAAACAGGATTTTGCTTCGCTGCCTGGATTCACTTTAAGGACTTCAAGCAGATTATTAAATAACTTAGACTTCCTTTAGAAACAGGAAATGGAATAAGGATGCTGGGTGTGCTGTTTAGCTGGGATTCCTTGGGCTCGTTACTATTTAATGAAGCGAGTGGCTGCTGGCAGGGATCATTCCAGCAGCTCACACCCAGCCCCACAGCTCTGCGTGAGGGATGTAAATTGAAACTTTAATGGGCATTTCCAGGAGAGCAGTTTGCCCTGGCACTGCCACCCGAGACCCAGCAGCTTAAGCAAGTGATTCTTAATCAGTTTTCAAGCCCCAGGAAATGGGCTGAGGGCAGGAGGGGCTGTTTTGCCCCACCACCACATTTAGTGATGATTTACAAGGTGCACTGAGATAAGGCCAGTGACAAAGGCCATTCCCTGCTGGAACTGCTGACACGACACACGAGGATGAGCCTGGAGGGACAGGACAAGGGGAATGGCTCCCCACTGCCAGAGAAATCCATGGAGCCATCCATGTGGGAAAACAACACCCTCAAAACTGAAAAGCACTGGAGGCAAGTACCACTTGAAAGAACTTGCTGAGGTTGCAGCAGGAGCCAGCAGGGCTCAGGTCTCAAATTCCAGACCCTCAATCCCAGGATTTCAGCTCCCTGTCCTTCAGGACAAGGGGAAGCAGAACTGCTTTGCCAAGCTGATCTCAGGTGCTGGAGCAGCAGGGAGGGAGCTGCTGGTGCAGGAGCAGCCTGGCAATACCCAGCTCCGTGCCTTCCCTGCTTTCTCCTCTCTGCCCCGGAGACACAGCCAGGGAGCAGCAGTGATAAACTGGCTGCTGGTCCAAGCACAAGGTTATTTTCTAGGACATTAAGCAGAACCCTCGGATGCCAGCTTGCAGGAGAGCCATGAAGAGTGACAAGACACCTGACCAGAATGCAAAAGCAGAGCTGCAAATGCAACACCTTTTTTTCCCCTCCTTATCTGTTAAAAATAGCTTTAGAGGGGAAGCTCAGAGCAGTGTGAGGGGCTGTTGGCTTTAGAAAATGAGCAGTTTCAGCAGAAATATTCAGTGACCACCACCCAGAGAGCTCTGATTTTTGGTATTTTAGCCATTCACACCTTAAACATTCAAGCTGCAGTGCAGCCCAATTGTTTGGCAGGGGCTAATAAAAACCTGAAAAATCTTTACCCAGCCTTCTTTTCTGTAGGAATAATACCACTAACATCCCAGAATTATCTCCATCTACGTCTGGCCAGGACTCCAAATCAATAAATTGCCTCCTCACCCTTAGATTAGCTCAGTCAGGTAATTGTGAAAGCAGCAGCAGC
Organism: Hylia prasina; assembly: GCA_013397195.1. NCBI lineage: Eukaryota > Metazoa > Chordata > Aves > Passeriformes > Sylviidae > Hylia > Hylia prasina. Next base: position 18,753 of record VYXD01015582.1, read on the forward strand.
AGTTCCCCACTGTTAGGCAGAGCAGCTCTGCCAGCTGAATTAACACAAGATCCCTCGTTATCCCAGAGCAATCCCACTCCAACAGCATCCCTGGGGAATAATTTGCACTGACCTCAACAATACTATGTAGCAGTCTGGGAATTGTGAGTGCTGTATTTGTTATTACTTATTGGATTTAATACTTGGGATTAAAATTCTGTTTGGAAAGAAGAATTTGGACAAAAATAAAACTACCACCTGTTTATCTGGGAAAAAAAAAACCCCAAACCAACCCAAACCCACCCTTTTTAGAAAAAAGGAGGAATTTTAGTTTTACCTCTGCCACTTTCATTCCTGGCTCAGCTCCAGCTCTGATGTCCCAAGCAACCCACAAATGCTAAGATCCTTTGAGAGAAATTCCTGGGAAGTCCAAGCACTCACTGCTTCCCCGTCTCTCTCTGCAGGATCCTTCTCTGCTGGCATCCTGTCACTGGGTTTGTCATCTCCCAGCTTCACTGATGTTCTCAGAACCCCACGAGTCCTTCGGCCACAGTCCCCTCTTTGGCCCTTCTCTTGCTGTCACACAAAGCATCCCTTCCTCGTTTTTGAGGAGCAGCAATGATTTCTGCCACTGAATTCCCAAGTGCCAATTCTCTTTTAAACCCCACAGCAGAACCTGCAGCAGGAAACTCTGGGAACATGAACAAGGTGATGCATTAGAGCTGTTCCCTCCTCAGAAACCAAGATGTTCTTATGAAGTGGGATTAATACCACAATATCCATTTGTTTAACCCCATAAACCTTATTTTTAAGCCATGAGCTTCTCACGTCTCTTGAAGCAAATTTATTCCAGGAGATAATCCAGGATTGTTGCTGTTTTCCAGACAGTGCCCTCCCTCCATGGGAGTCCTTTGCTAGGCAAGGAGGCCCCAGTCTTAGAGAAATTAATTAGTGCAGTAATTTGCCCAGAACACAGAGGAGAAGCCGAATTTGTCCCACTCTGCAGGATTCAGCTGAATAAAAAAGACAAATAGCTGTGCTGTGGGATTTTAAAAAGCTGCTGTCAGCATTCCCAATGCAACCAGACCTGGAAATTCATTCGTCTTTCACTAAACAATGGAAAAAGGAGAAGCAATTACAGTAGACAAAACTAATTACAGCAGAGCTGAAGCACAGCTCACAGTACTCACTCTTCAATCTGCATTCAAAAAGAAAAATCCAACCCCAAAACCACTCCATCAAAAAAAAGGTGAAAATCTGGGAGTGGAATGAAAGCAATTTTGAAATAGAAGGGGCACTTCAGCATGGCACAGGCTGGTTTTTGTAAGGAGAGGCCTTCAGGTGATGCTGGCAGTGCTTGGCAGACAGGACACAGGGATTTGTCCAGGGGTGATGCCAGAGTGGGAGCGAGAAATGAGCTCCCAGTTCCTCCTCAGTGGGGCCCATTCCATGTTCACCTGACACCCAGGTGAGTTTTGGGTGGGATGTTTTTTAGCTGCCAGAAGAACTGGAGCATTACTAAATGCCAAGGTCTGGGGTTAGATCTCCAAGAGTTGGACTCCATGATCCTTGGGAGTCCTTTCCAACTCAGAATATCCTGGGATCTCTGTGGATACTCATGGCTGAACAGCTTCTCCTTGCAGAGTGAACACAAAGCACTCCAGAGGTGAGGTTATCCCCGTTTCCTGATCCTCACAGCCATCCCTGCCTGACCCAGAACACTCCAGGGATATTCACACCTTTGGGTGAAATGACAGAAGAGAATCCAAAGCTTTTTGTAAAGCCCATTCAATCCCAGGCTGGCAAGGGGCAGTGACAGCTCCTGTGAGAGGCAATTCCTGATCCCCAGAGCTGGATGTCCCAAGGGCCTGGCTCCTGTTCCCTTTGGAAACCAGCTATGAAATCCAGCAGACAGCAGAAGGGCATTTTAAACAAAGTGGTGGAAGAAATGCTGCTTAATGCAGAGACAGGCTGGAAAATGGATTGCAGGGAAAAAAAACCTGAAGTGGGGAGAGCAGGAGGAATGGGATTGGGCTGTGGATGGATGTGGCAGACATCCAGGCCTCATTCCCTGGGGATGTGGGCCACTCTCGGGATTTGAAAACCTCCACAAGCCACTTCCAACACATAAAGCTGCCACTGGCTACAGCAGTGTTTAATTCCAAAGGATTTCTGGGAACAGACACGAGGCCATAGCAGAATGTTGTTTCTCTCCATGGATCCTTAAGGAGATACAGTCTGGAGCCTCAATCCTGGAACCCCATTCCTGAGTGTCCATGGCCACTGCACAGTGCTCAGCCCAACACTGTTTGACACAGAGGATCTCCCTGCCAGAGAATCATTCAGGAAATTCCTTTCAGATCATGGAGTCCAACAATTCCTCCAGCAATTCCGGGGACTGCCCCATGTCCCCAAGTGCCACATCCACATGGCTTTCAATCCCTCCAGGGATGGGGACTCACCACTGCTCTGGGTGGCTGTGCCAATGCCCGAAAATCCTTTCAGTGAAGATTTTTTCCCTCATATCCAACCTAAACCTCCCCTGGCACAACTTGAGGCCATTTCCTCCTGTCCTCTGATTCTATTCTAGGATTCCCTACATTTTCAGCCTGGAGAGGAGAAGGGTGGGGGGGAACTCTTCAATGTGCAGCAGTAGTGGAAGGGAGGGTGCCAAGGGGATGGGGCCAGGCTCTCCCCAGCAGTGCCAGGATCCAAGGAGATGCACAGGTACCTGTCAGACTCACTCTCCCCCTCCTCCTCATGCTGCTCCACCAACCAGAGGGATTTCCCACCTCTCCATTCCGGTATCACTGCAGTGCTTTCCTTCATTTTCTGGCTGAAATGACCTGCAATGCAGAGGCTCACTTGCTGCACTGATCCTGCTGCCAGATCTGTAATCCTCAATCCCCCTGGGGAATGCCTGGAGTAGGAAACCACTTGGCATGGCAAGCACGTCAGCATTTTCCTGGCTGCATTTTTTATTGTCTCTTTGCTGCATCCCCGACTTCAGTTAAGTTTTCCTCCCTTTCATCCCTCACTTTCTCCAGCCTTCCCCAGTGCCTTGATCTGAGGCCTCAATATCCCTCAGCTCCCCCCTCTTGGGGACATCTGTCCAGGTGTGGGGGGACAGCACATTTACTCCCATCCATCCCAAGATTTTCATGTAGGGCAACACATCTGCAAAAGGAAAAAATGTGGGGAGACACAACTCTTCCCTTGGCAGTGGCATCCCCTCCTTCCTGGGAGGCTCCAAAGGCTGCCTGAGGTAGATTCCCTGCTAACCCTGCCCCTGCCATGCTGGCAGTTACAAGTTGTTAATTATAGGGACCTTGCTGGAAAAGCAGTGCAAGCTGCAGAGCAGCCAGACTTCCAAGGAGCAGAAGATGCTTTATTTAGGGAAGATGGTGCAGTTTTTGTTCTCTTTTTAAAATTACCACCAGCAGTGAGACATTTGTGCTACACAGGAAAGAGAACCCGCCCACTTGCTTTGGTTCCTTTTAGTATTTCCATAAAACAAACAAAAAGAAACCTTGGCACAATTTGGAGGAAACATCACATGGTTTACCCCCCATCTCTTCTACCCAATCTGAGCCCAATCTGTTAACCTTTCTGAAAATCACTGAACCCCAGACTGGTTTGGGATGGAAGGGATCTTAGATCACCCCCTTCCACCCCTGCCATGGGCAGGGACACCTCCCACTGTCCCAGGCTGCTCCAAGCCCCATCCAGCCTGACCTTGGACACTTCCAGGGATCCAGGGGCAGCCACAGCTTCTCTGGGCACCCCGTGCCAGGGCCTGCCCACCCTCACAGGGAAGGATTTCCTCCTAATACCCAATCCCTATCCACATTCTTTCAGTTTAAAGCCAAAATCTGAGAACCAAAGCAATCAGAGGAAACTCTGGTTTCTAACAGATCCAGCTGCTGACTTCCAGGGACCCACATTTCACCCTCTGCACTGGGAAAGTTCCCCAGATTCCTTCTCTCAACTATGCCAAGCAGGAAACAGAGTCCTGGAGCCTTTGTGGTTCCTTGTCACCTCTCTTTGCCTCTAAGTGTGCTCACCGTGTGCTGCTCACACCGTGCCCATCTGTGGGAAAGGCACTTCACGGAGAAGAGGTTTTCCTGGAAATCAGTTTATGGCAAGAATGATGGGATCACAGCACAGCTGCTGCTGGCTCTGTTTAGGGAAGGAGAACAAGCAGAGGAATGAATGGGGTCTGTTAAAAATGGACAAAAGGAAAAGTGGCTCCGCTGGTGGATTTGAGGATTAAAATAATGTTTAAGTCATAGAGATGGTGAAAAGGACCCCAAGCAACAAGCAAGAAGTGAAAAGAAAAGGACAGAGCTGTCAAAGCAGCAAGGCAGGACAATCATTTTTAGAGGAGCACCATGTATCCCTATAAAAAGCAAGAAAGATGGGATTTCTCAAAGGAAGAGGCTGCAGGAGCTCAGGGGAAAAAAAGTGAAGCTCTGTGCAACAGCTCTGTGTGAAGAGTGGAAGTGAAAAAAGATCCAAACCAACCCCACAGCAGAGTGCTGTGTTCCGTGAGGGAAAAAGAGTCTCCAAAACCAGAGAGCACGTGGAAATTATGGCTCATTTGGCACCTACCATCTGTAGGAGACTGGGATTAGCTCAGCAAGGACGTGGTCACTGGTGGGTGGCTTCGGAGCGCTGTGAGAAAATCCAACCTGGAAACGAAGCCCACAGAGGCATCCCAAAGCTGGAGAGCCTTGGGATGCAGTGGGAATACTCCTGGCACAATTAGGCAAATCCAGCCTATTAAGGGACAATCACTCTGAAGGGTTGTTATCAATCACTCCCCTCGCTTTCTTTAGGCAATTATCCTAATTGCATCAAGGCTATTAAGCAATTATTTTGATAACTGGAGCTTTGTTGCTGGCTCTTCATTTCTGGCTATGTTTTGTTCTTTGTACAAATGCCCCCTCCAAAAGATGTTTAAAGCTGACTTTAAGGATGTCCTTTTCCCGAAGCACAAGATTCAGATTTCTGTGTAAAAGCACAAATCGCCTCTCCAGAAAACGCTGATTTTTTTTATCCCCGGGTTTTCCCTCAATTCCTCCCTCCCCGCCAAATCTCCCGGGGCAGTAGGGATTTAGTTCCACTTTTTTATTATTCAACTTTTTATACATAATAAATACAAACTTTTTACAGCCAATATAAAGAAAGCATTTGCACTGATGCTTTCAGGGTGTACTGAGCTGTACACGATGCGACGGCCGATACATGCCCTGTATGAAGAAATCATAGTTAAAAAGGAGGCATCTTTTTACAACTTTTCTTCCTTTTTCTTTTTCTTTTTTTTTGCTTTTTTTTTTCACTTTTGTTTTTTAAATAAAATTAGCAGCTCTTACAGAAAATATTTTAAAATACAACCAAAGAGACTTTTAAATAAAAATTTTCTGGATTTTCGAAAGTCCGGGTGTGAAGGACACAGAAAAACTGGCCAAAGAAATTGAACATGAACATTATGGCAAAAACTTGGTTTTCTTCTGCGTTGTGAAGATCTCAAAATATCTGTGAACAGTTAAATCTTTTTTTTTTTTTTTTAACTTTTCTTTTTAAACTTAAGAATAAGTTTGATAAACACATAAAAAGACCTCAAACAGATCAACAGGACGAGAGGTGCAAAAGAAGGAATAATATGGAAAAGACTTCATTGGACAGTCACTGATTCCATAACTGATCCATGAATTGTTGTCCTCAGACAGCCCCACTCTTGGTTTAGGATCCCACTGGGAAAGGAGACTGGCAAGCACTGGAAGTCTCAGAGACCCAGCCTGGGCTGGGATTTCCAAATATGTGCAAAGTTTATGATAAAACCTTGTTAAGATGAGTTGTTGGGTTTTTGTTGTAAATGCAGCCTCAAAAAATAGCCCTTGTTAGTAAACTGAAAGTAGAAAACTTACTGGCTTTGAAAAGAAAACCGTGAAGACACAAGAGAACCCACAAACAGCTCCAAACCCAACCTTGGGATGCCTCTGATCTGAAGTTTTCATCTGATGGAGAATGCTGACAATATTTCAGTCAGTATCCAAAGAAAAACCTGTTTTCGTCCAGTTTTTTCCTCTCCTCCAACCATTCTGCTCCACGTTCAACTTCAGAACATTCTTTGCCCTTTTCTCTCAAAAAAATCAAAATCCAAGCTCCCTTTTCAGAGCTCTCTGAGGGAAATGTGAAACTCTTTTCCTCTCAGTTTCTTCCCTGAGAGGAACTGGGCACATCTTGGGCACGAAGGTGGTGTGAAGGCAGAACCTGGAGCTGCTCCTGGCTCCCTGGCTTTGGCTGGTTAATGGGATTGGGGTGGGAAAAGGCTCCAGGACCATCCAATGCAACAACTAAATGCAAGTAAATACTCTAAATGGAACTGCTAACTCTAGAACTCAGGTGGTTTGATGACAAAGATACACTGCTAACGTTGGATAATAAAGTACACGGCAATAACTGGGATAAGAGTGACCAACAAAAACAACCCAACAAAAAAACCAAAATCCCCAAAAACCTAAAAAAAAAAAAAAAAAAAAAAAGGGAAAAGCAGCTCAATTTCCAGATCTAGACAAAATCTCACTTGCTTTTTTTGCTTTTCTACCCGTTGGTTTCTGCTGTGGAAGAAGATGTTGCTGCAGGTTCAGCACCTCCATGTTAGATCCTCTATGAGTAAATGCACTGAGTAAACACAAAAGTCCAAAGGCAGAACGTTCAGCTGTGAATCACTGACAAGGGGAGCACCCATGGAACAAAAGCTTTTGCTTCTCCAGGAGATCATTTTCCCGTCTCTTCCTTTCTGCAGGGGGATTCAAGAGGAGCCAGCCTCTCCTTCAGACTTCTTTTTCTGTTCCCTTTTTCATTCTTTTGATGAATACCTCATCAGGCAGGTGATGCTACTGGAAGGATCCACAATCTTTAACACATTCCTATGGCAACAGTAATATACTGTACTAATGCACAGGAGCAAAGGATGCTAAGACTAAGCTGCATGAACGGGGCTCGCTCTTGGTCTCCACATAAAAATGGAGCATCTTCAGCCAAGAAAAAAAAAAGCCAGTCTTGGCCTGTCTTGGTTTGTGCTAAGAGAGGAAGAATGATGCAGAGAAATCCAAACAAACAAACAAAAAAACCCAAAAGGCACAAAATATTCATGACTGTGGGAAGGAATCCGCCAGCTCACTGCCACATAAAATCCTCCCTATCGCTCGCTCTAGTCCAAGTCTTCATCATGCAAAGGTGCCTAAAAACGAGATTGACCAAAAGCTGTGTTTGGCCTTGATTGTAGCACTACTAATTAGCCAGTCCCCTCGTTACACCAGAGTGATTTCCACGTCCTCCATCTTCTCCATGGGCCGGCGGTGGTGCTGTGTCGGGGGGGGTGGAGCTGCTCGCACCTGCAACATTCAGAACCAGCCTGTGACTACCCCAAAATGGCCAAATTCCATCAGAAACCCTCACATCTCCTGCACAGACCTCCGGGCTCACCCCTCCAGATGAGGGTTGTGGAGGGGCTGTGTGTCCAGCTGGATGCAGCTCCAGTGCTCCCCAATTTAGCCACCAGGGATTTTCCTTATGACCTGCCACAGATTCTCTCCAGGGTGCAATCCCACGGACAAGCCAGGATGTAAACCTGGGAGAGGCTCATCACATGCTGAATCTGACGGTGCTTTTGCCTGGAATTTCTGTCCAGTAGGAACTACCAGAGTGTTTTGCTGTATAGGACTCACTGATATTTCATTAATCACGGACCTCAACACACCCAGAACTTGATGCTGATTTCACACTCTGCCACCTCAGTCACCTTCTGACAGAGATCACCATTAGTGCCAACAGGGGTTTTAGGACACCATTTCAGAATACACCAGACTTGCTACAGAAAACATGAACTGTGGAGCAATCCTGCACCAAACTGCCCAATACTACTGGAATATTCAGAATGTCTTATTTGAATATCCAAAAATGCTCTTTTTCTGCAACCTCATTCACTGAGAAGGCCAGGAAAAGACAAATGGTATGTCTTAGGATGATCTGGTTTAGGGCTTTGAAACCCCCAAAACTTGATGTCAATCCATCATAGGAGATGGATTTTGTCAAGTTCTAAGTGATTTAATTCTTCCCTTCCTTTCCTGGCAAATGTCCTTTTTCTAGGCAGCGAAGACAACACGAAATCCTCATCATTAAGAACTGTGAATCCAAACCCCGCAAACCAAAGGGGCTGGAAAGAAATAGAATCCCAAATGTGCAGGGAACTGCTGGAAAGCAGGAACTGTATAAACCACAGGACTGACCTCTTCTGGCATTTACTCCCCAGCCCTTTGTCAGCTCTGTTTAGGGGCTGTTACCCTCTGAACACCCATAAAAACCACAGGATTTGCTGGTCACTTACAGGCCGCAGTTTGCCATAGGAACTTTCCGGAGGAATTCGTGGAGGTTGGGAGAATCCAGAGGACTCTGAACCAAAGCTGTTTTCTGAGGAAATAAGCAACAGCCTATTACAAAGAAGCCCCTCAGTATTGCTGAATTTCTGTGGCAAAAATGCTCTTTTGTTGTTTGCCCTCCCCTCTGAAAGGCTTCTAAATGAAGCCTTTACCCAAAATGTTCGCAAATTTCTCACCGTTCGTCGACGGAGATCTGGGGAAAAACTGGGATCCTCTTTTATCCGGGCTGGGATAGGGACTGGTGGGAGGCTGGTCATACAGAGGCAGTGGTGGCAGGGAGTTGTTGGCCTTTGGAGTCGGGGACACCTGTGCCAAAAATCGGGAGAGGCTGCAGCAAATCCTCCTCGGCACGTTTAACACACACACACACACCAGTTTTCCAACCCATCCCTACTCTCCAGCAAGTTCCCTCTGGAGGAAAAGCAGCTGGCAGGAAAGTTTGGGAAGGAAAGCCAAGGTATCCAACAGGGATTCAATTTTTTTAAATCACAGGTTGCCACTGAGCAGAAATTTTCAGCCTTTCCCAGGTAATTCAGAGGCTTTTTGAAGGTTATTTGAAACAAAAAGGTCGCTCGGCCAAGTGGGATTCACACGAAAGTGTTGGGATCACGAGCTTTACCCCTGCCCAAATGCATTTAAATCTTCATTTTCATGGTCTTCCTAAATCAAGGAATAAAAATACTGAAAAATTCCTTTGTAGAAAAGAGGGAAGTGCAGTTTCTAGCTCCAAACTCCGCACTGGAATGTGTCTGATTTTCTAATACGATATAAGGATTACAGACTTACGCTGTGGAAATGAGGACATTTTTGTAAAAAATTACTGTAATCCAAAACTTGGCAGTAGCCTGCCCCTCCAAATTGAGAGGATACAGAACAGATTTAGGTATGAAAACACTAAATTAGGGCTGAAAGAGCCTGTAATTCTCTTTTTGCCAGGTTGTGTCGGACATCTCAGTCTCTCATAAATGAATGACAGGAAGTGAACCGTGAATTTTCTCCTTTGATTCCTTTCTATCCAAATATCTGCCCTTATTCACAAATTTGCAAAAATACATCAGTTGATAGTTATTAGGCTGGGTAAGAAACTAAAATGCAAGCACTGAGGGCTTGGCTTGCTTTTTTTCCCTTAAATTGCTTCTGATTTTTTTTTTTTCCCTCCTTAAACTAGTTTTGATTCTTTTCTCCCTGAAGAAACGACAGATCTTTGCAAATTGCCCAAGTAACAAACCGAGCCAGCAACTCTTCCCATACCTGGATATCCCCAATCCACTGAGTCTCTCCATTCTCTGAGGCCGTGAGCTCTTCCACCAACACGGAGGGGAAGACCCCGACACGGCCGTTGAATTCTCCCTCCCAAAAGCCATCATCATCCTGGTTTTCCTTGTTCAGGATGCGGATGATGGCTCCCTCCGGGAAGGACAGCTCGTCATCTGTCTGCCCCTCGTAATCATAAAGTGCTTTTACAAAACAGACTGCAAAATGGAAAGGGAAAAACCCAGTGAGGCAAGAAAAACATTTAAGTACAGGCAAAGTTTGATAGCTGGAGCTGGTGGTTTTCAAGTCCTTTTAAAGATTCGGTTATTGCTGAGCCAGATTATTCCGGTTTTCCTTAATTTTAATCTCAGCTGTATGAGCTGAAGAGGTGAATTCTGCAGATTTAACAGGAGAGAGATAATTACTGAGAGAATTACTGGGAATGGCTGTGTTCAGATATGGGTCAGTCTCTCTCTGCAACCCCCTGAAAGGAGGTTGTGGCCAGGTGGGGCCTTTTCTCCCAGGAAACCAGAGATAAGATGAGAGGAAACGGCCTCCAATTGCACTAGGGAGGTTCAGGCTGGATATTATGGAATATTTCTTCCCTGGAATAGTGATTAAACACTGGAACAGGCTGGGAAATGGTGGAGTCCCCCTGCCTGGAAGTGTTAAAAAAATGAGCAGACTCTGCAATATGGCAGGATTTGGTCAAAGATTGGATTTCACGATCTTGGAGGTGTTTTCCAACCTTAATGATTCTGTGATTCCACGAAACCTGGGAAAATCTCCCAGCCTCGATGTCAGAGCGTTTCCAAGAGCCAGCTGGATATCCTATGTATCTTTAACTGGAATTTACCATTGGAGTCTCCATTGAGGCTGCCTGGCACCAGGTCAGTGTCCGTGGAGTTGTTGGAGGTGTGGGATCGGGTGTCCAGCGCCGCCAGGGACTGGAGCATGCTCAGGAGGCTGCTGGAGGTTGGGAACTGCAGGTACTTCTCTGGCACATATCCCACCTGCCCCGCCTTGTTCCGTGCCTGTCGACCAACAACAGGAGCCATTCTCTGCTGTGAGCACTGCTCTGGAAAGGACCCCAGCATTCCCTCCCATCCCAGCTTCTATCCTGCAAGAGTTCATGGAAAGCAGCTCAGAAAATGATACCTTTACCCAGTCTTCCATATCTCCGTCTTCAATGACCTCCAACACCTCGTGTTCCTCTATGGTCAGTTCATCTGGCTGAGAAGCCTGGAATGTAGGACAGGAAGGATGGAAAAGAAAAGTGGCTTTAAGGGCAAGGCACGGGCAGTGGAAAGAACATTCCCAGCTAGACTTACATTAGAAGTGATGTTTTTTAAAAAACTGAAAGCTTTAACATAATTTAAAACATCCCAGTGAAAGTTCTGCCATTCACAAAAGTCCTTCTCCCTCAAAAGGGACAGATGGAACCTCCCTGAATCCCACCCTATCAGAAAAGCAAACCTCAAGCTCCCAAAGTCACCTTTATTATCTGTTTTTACAGAATTAATTTTTCTAATCCATTTAAAAGAAAAAATCACTAACCTTATAGGAATAAACAACTTTGCAGGTGAGAGGGTAATTTCTGAGAGTACCAGAAGGACTAGAACTGCTGTCATCAAAAACATCCATGCTGTCTTCAAACTCTTCACCTTCCTCCTTTTCTGCATCAGCATTGACCTGGTAAAACAAATTCCAGTTGTCATTACAGCAGCTGCTAAAAATTGCTGAAGAAGTAACAATAAAAATGAGCTGGTTAATATTTTTTCAGTGTGTGTTTTGTATGACTTATTGTTATTGAAAGTAACTCAGCTGGATTTCTTTGTTCAAGCACAAGCACATGTGGGACTTGAAAAAGGACTGCAGAAGATTTTGGAAGCTCCAGCTCAACTGCTGGACAGTTACAAAATCCATTTTTCCCATAAGCTGTGACTAAAGTACCTTGGAGATGCCATTGCAGACACACAAAAACCAGTTTAATGGAAAAAAAGAGAATTTACGCCACTGAAAGATTAATGTACCTGTGACCACAAGTTATAAAATCAATCTGTAGTGGAAATATTTAAAGTTTAAAAAAATAAGCCCCCAAATCAACCTTCTAGCTGGTGTGTACCCTGCACAACAGATTTGCTGTAGTTTATTACAAAAATTCCTGGAGACAGGAAGATTTGTACAAACTTGCTATAAAAGTTTAAATAAAACCCGAAGTCAATGTGCTGGAAAAATACAAGTTTGGGTAAGGCTGCCATGAGCTGTGCTTTGGCCTTGTGCCCAGGTTATGTTTTGAATAAATACTTTATCTCATGTGAAAAATGATGAATGATTCTGTGAAAACAGTTCTGTGAATCAAAGGCAACACTGTTATGTAGAGCCATCTTCCCTGTGTTTATTCCTATTAATTTGGGAGTGAAATTGGCGCTCCCTGTGAAAAGTGAGAGACATAAAACAAAAAAAGAAGTTAAGCTGAGCCTACAAATTCCCTGTGCAGTTTCCCTAAACCAGGTCTCTGACAGCTTTGCTCTTCTAGGCCTGGACTAGAGGAGCACAAAGCTTCATCATGTTGTGACTTAATTACTTTTTATGTTACTATTTCCAAACCAAATCCTTGCAGTTCTGGTGAGTTTTTTTTCTCCCTCACTATCTCTCATTCAAGAGCAGTTTGCCTCCATCTCTCCTTCGGTGTGTTCGTGGATGTTGGGATAACCCAAAAAGTGTCCTACAGCTGGGCAACGCTTTGGGACATCAGCAACCAACTACAAATTGTGGCAAATCTGAGGTTTCCCCTCCTGTTTCTCTGCCTTTTGCTGTGCATGGTCCCAGCAGCCAGGGCTGACATCCAGCTGGGACATCATGGAAATCAGCAAATCATGTCTAGAAGGTTTGGGCAACATCTGCTCCTGGTTTTCTAACACGAGGAGGAAAAACACGCCTTCATTTTCAGCGCGTGGGCTGCTCTGAACTCCTCGGCTGGAATCATTTGGGAAGCAGGCACAGAGAGGGAAAACAGGAAACGGAGAGCTTTGCTTGCTAAAGCTCATCCTTTTGGATCTGGGATGGAAGATGGCATCAGCAAGGAATAAATGTATGGGACAGAAGGACACTAAAGGTGCCAGACACGCAGCAAACGTGGGAAGAAATGCAGGGCAGGTGATCAGAAAAGTGGATTATATACATGAAAAAAAAAATCATGGAAATATATATATAAATATAGATGTAAATATAGATATAACTATAGGTAGAAATAGAAATCTATCTTGCTTTGTTGCACATACACACAGATGGGTCCTGTCCCTGTTCCCTGGGAGCAGAGCCCGACTCCCCCCAGCTGTCCCCTCCTGTCAGGGAGTTGTGCAGAGCCACAAGGTCCCCCCTGAGCCTCCTTTTCTCCAGGCTGAGCTCCTTTCCCAACTCCCTCAGCCTCTCCTGGCGCTCCAGCCCCTTCCGCAGCTCTGTTAAACACTGCCCACTCCTCCAGGCTGGAGTGAAAGTGCTGCTTGTTACAAACTGCAGTAATTCCTCTAAATTCTGGCATAATTTTGGTCCCAGCTCTAAGAATTCCATCTCTGGGCTGTCCCTGTCTGGCTTGCCAAGGTCAACAGAGCCACTTTTAAATACAGGAGCCTACGTAAGTGTAAAAGGGGAAAATGAGACTCAGAGCTGAACCTCCCAGGCTGTGGCAGCGCCTGAGACCAGCACGGGGGGCTCAGCTCCAGGGCCAACTGTGCCATGTCTGGGGAGATTGGGAATGAGGGATTGGGAGCAGACCAACAGGCACAGAGGGAAGTTAAAGGAGGTGGAGTACAAAAAGAAATGGAGTAAAATCACTGTTCAACACAGCTATGCAACAAATCCTCATCTCTCGTGACCAGAGAGGATCTGAAGTGAAACTCGGCAGGGGAACTCCTTTGGGATTTTGGAGGGCTGACACTTGGGTCTGCACACTCCAAGATCTCAGGATAACATTATAAACTATTAATGAAACTTCAAAGAAACACAGGTCTTGGACACTTCCAGGGATCCAGAGGCAGCCACAGCAAATCTGGGCAACCTGTGCCAGGGCCTCCCAGGGAACAATTCCTTCCCAATATTCCATCCAACCCTGTCGTCTGGCAGTGGGAAGCCATTCCCTGCGTCCCCCCCTTGTCCCCAGTCCCTGTCCAGCTCTCCCGGAGCCCCTTCAGGCTCTGGAAGGGCTCTGAGCTCTCCCTGGAGCAGCTCCGTTACCCCACCCCAGGCCAGGAGCAGCCCCTGGGGAGAGGTTTCCCTCTGGAAGCCGTACCAGGTGCGCGGAGCCGTTGTTGGTGACCGAGGGCAGGCTGGCCCAGCGCTCGTTCTCCAGCTCCTCCATCACCTGGTTCATGGCGCTCTTCAGCCACGTGTCCACGGACACCCCGATCTGCTTCAGCAGCTCCAGCCGCGCCTCTGCCTTCAGCTTGATGATCTGGGGACACAAACACGCACGGCTCAGAATTCCTGAGGATCCCACCCGGCCCCGCGGCTTTGTCCCATCCAGCCGGGGGGAAATGAGTCCCACTCCTCCTTTCCCTGGAGCCAAGACACAGGGAATGGTTTTCTGGAGGCTCAGCCAGTCTCACCAGCTGGTGTTTTTTAAAGGAACACCTCTGAGTCGATGCTCGCTCCCAATTCACACCCTTAAGTAGTTTGGTGCAACTTTAAAGTTCAACAACCCAGTGCTTCCCAAGAGTTCTAAAATTCGGAATATCCACAGTGCAGACCCTTCCAGGTGGTGACTAAGCTGGATGTGAAACACAAACAGACCTGACAGGATACACACACACACACACACCAACCCGCCAACTCCCAAGCGAGGCTGTTTTCCACCAGCACGTGCCAGAGAGCACAGGAAACTCATTTGTTATGGAAGCACAATATGTTAATAATCCCCCAATTAAGCAAGTATCGCACTCCAACAAACAGTTTCAGGATTTTTGTCTTCAGAACAGCATGAAAATGGAGGTTTTCTGACAGCTGGGTTCACTTCAGCATCCTGGCACGCTCGCTGGCTGATGGAGCCAGGGATTTAACAAACTCATGGCAAAGCACCACCCTGATCCAAATTAGTTCACAGTCTGAACAGGAGGGATGGGAAGAGCAGAGTGAAGAAATTCAGGATTTCAGCAAGAGCAGATTTGCAGCAAGAAGTGGAGGGCAAACCCAGGGACAAAACTGAGGATATTTTTGTCCAGACCCGCCCTCTCAACACCCCCCTGCTGCCCTTGCTCATCAGAGGAACAAAAATCAAGTGATTTCCCAAAAATCCTTCAGTGAGTCACTGATGGAGGCAACAACAGAAACCCACGGAACCACCCTGGAATTCTTCCTGCATTCCCTTTCACAGCATTTGTCATTTTTAGCAACTAGCAAAGTTTCATCTCCTTTCTCTCCCTTCCAGCCCTTCCCTCAGGGATCTGGAGCATCCCTGACACACCAAGCACTCAGCAGCACTGGGAACCCAAGCAAAACCAGCAAAAACAGGTGAGTTCAGGCAAAAATTAGAGGGAAATTCCCTTTTCAGTAGTGGCTGAAGCACAGCATGTTCTTCATATGAAGAATATCTGTACAGTGAATTCAAATGCCAAGGGCTGCCAGGTAGATATTCATCTCTTACACAAATCCTTACTCTATACAAAATTTTGTGTTGAGCTGAAGTGATACAGGTATTTTTCTCATTTTTGATATGCTGCTGCAGTTAAAAGAATCACAGAATTGCATCTTTCTACTAAGAAAATGAATCAGAAAAGAAATGACTGTTAACTTTATTAAGCTGAACCCCTAAAGATGTCTCCATTTCCACTTAATTTGTGAAGGTGACTTTAAACCTGTCTCAATCAAACCACTTTTAAGAGACATTATTTTAAATTCTGCATAGAAGAAATGTGATTTTTAAAGAGGAGGTCAGTTTTAAGAGGGAAATTTATGATGTCAGATGCCTTTTTATATGGCTACAGCTGCATGCACACACTCTCCCCAGTATTCAGGGATGGAGAAAGGAGGATGGGACAACTTTGAGAGGTGTTTCCCATGGGAAAAGCCAAAGCCACTGATCCAAGGGAAGTTTCCACTTCATGCAAAGGGTCTCCAGGTGAATGATTAACAGTAAATAGTGTTCAGAGAGCTGAGAAAAGCAGGAAACATTAAATACATTAATGTGCATCCCTTCTCTCCTGTTTCTGAGCATCCCGCACAGGGCAGGGAGAACAACCCTGTCAAAGGCAACTTACTCAAAGAATCCCAGAATGTTTTGGGTTGGAAGGACCTTAAAACCATCCAATGCCACCCCCAGCCATGGGCAGGGACACCTTTTGCTATCCCAGGGTGCTCCAAGTCCCGTCCAGCCTGGCCTTGAGTATATCTGTCTGTCTGTCTGTCTTTAAATATTAATGTTCATGTATATATTTACTTGTGGAGTGAAGCAGCTTTCCCCTAACTTGTCTTTACATCCTGACACCCCTTTATGAGCACTTTCCCTGTGCCTCCAGCAAGGAATTGCTCAGCCCAGTTGCTTTGCTGTTTATGCAATTTCCAATTAGGCTGAGTTATGCTACAGCAATAAACACTGGTCCAGGCTGCTACAAACATCTGCAGTTGCTGTTAGCCCTCGCTCTGCTGTAGTTTGTTTGTACAAATTGTGAGCTAAAATAAACAAGCTGCTCCAAAATCCTTGAGTGTACCCGACAAGAGGGTTTAATTCAACGTACCCAGCAAATCCAATGGAGTTCCCCCTCCCTATTTACACCCAGGAGCATTAACAGTCAACAAATGTTTGTTCCAAACCACAAATGTTTTGAGTTTCATTCCACTGCAGACAAGCCATAAAAGCACCAGGAGCATTAGGTCAGGCCTGCACTTGAAAGTTATTTACAAGCTGAAATTATATTTTTATCTAAATAATTATGCTGGTAGACCAGAGTTAACAGCTTCCTATCTGTAGGAAAAATACAAATAAAATGCTGCTCAGGAGCAGAACTTTATCCTGCTTCTCACACATGGACAGCTACACATTTAAACATGATTTAGTGGTGGCCTTGGCAGTGCTGGGTTGGACTCCATGATCTTGGAATGCCTTTCCAACCCCAGTGACTCTGTGATTCCATAAAGACACAAACATTTCATTCAAACATCGCCACACCTGAATTAGCTGGGGTTTGATGCTTTCATTATGCAAGAATAAAACGTTAACCAAGAAGGAAAACAGGGTAATAGTGGTGATTTCACCAGCATTTCACCACATTGTGTCACAAGCTTTTCTGGAAGTCTTGTTCCCTTGAAAGATCACCACATAAAAACTAAACAAGGCTTTAACCACTGGATTTCCCTGCCTCCCACTGGGTGTTCCCCAGGGACACTCCTGCTGTGCTCCCTGACTGAGTGACCTCCACTGACAGACTCGAAAATATCTTAAACCAAGTGTCCCCTGGCATTCCCAGCAGCTCTGAGCATCTCCAGGAAGGCAGCTGAGCTTCCAAAGCCCAGGAATTCTGGAATCCAGTGCTGGCTCTGAAATCTGGGTGCTGCCCAAATTTCATTGTTAGGAAGTCTCAGTGCAGGACAAACATTTCAGTGAAACTGCTGTTTACAGCCACCAATTACTGGTTAATGGCTCAGGACTGGGGTATTTTCACACTGATTAAAAAACCATCAGCCACCCACAAAATGCACAAACTCTTCTGGGGGTTCCTGCCCCTCTGAGCTGTTCTTTCTGCCGGGAGGATCTAAGAAGATGAAAGGAAAAACCACCCAAGTTTTAGAAAATATAAACACTGTTATCTATTCCTCACATACCTAAGGTTGCCCCACATGGGAGATGCAATAGTTTTGTTTGTTTACTGTTCCAGTCTTAATTAAGCAATGGTTTTAGACCCACAGCTTACTCAAGATGAAGACACACAAGTGCTCTGCAAGACATGGAAATGAAACCCAGCAGGAACATTACAGAGCTGCTCCCCATTCCCAGGAGAGGAAAGGGCTGGAAAGAAACCCAGAGTTCCTTCACATCCCACAAACACCTCGGATCCAAGTCCTTCAAAGCCATTTATAGAAGTGTTGGGGTAAAAACCACACAGAAATGCAGCAGATGTTGCCCCTTCAATATTTCGGTTTAGGTTTTTGTTAAAGGCAGTTTTAAATGGATTTTCCTGAAAGCAGAGTTGCTTTACCTGCCATGGCTTTTCGAGGGGCAGAACAAACCCTGGGCCTTGCCCAGGGTTTTTCTCCTGAAGAATTCAGAATTATTTATTTTACACAGAAGTTGTACTTAGGAGCTTGGTCAGATATTAAATCAGATCAAAATAGGATTATGAGGAGACCCAATCCATCTTCTGTGAGAAATGCTTTACTCTGCTGCAATATTTTTTCATTGGCAGGGGAAAAAAAAAAATCATAGAATCCTGGAATCATTTAAGGTGGAAAATCCCTCTAAGATCATGAAGTCCAACCATTCCCCCAGCACTGCCAAGGCCACCACTGATCATGTCCCCAAGTGGTTGGACACTCTCATCTGGCTAATTCTTTTGGCCAGGAAGAAATCAGTGAGGAAAAATTCTGGCAAAACATTCTGGAACACCACTATCTTTATTTCTGTCCCCATTTAGAAACACTTTTTGTTGAAATTCTAGTCTTTTTAACTGTAAAAGATATGAACATGAAATAGTATTAAAATTAAGTAATTCTCTTCAAGAAAAGTCAAATTTTGGGCCACTGGGATTATGATACAGTGATAGGCAGACATGACCAAAAATCAATTTGATTTATAATTAAGTCTTGGAATGCCCTAAACTTCACAAAACCCTAAGTGAGTCTCATCCATGCAGTTCAGTTTTAAATCACAGCCCATGTGTTAAAGTAGGGGTGTATGAGGAAATAAACCAAAAAATTCAACTTGCAATGCCTTGCTGGGGTTTGGGGTGGGAAAACCCAAAGCTGTGGCAAAACCACCCCAACCAAAAAGATAAATCCTTTCCAACACAACTCACTTAAAATCTGGATCTTTTTTTCTGCACCAGGTGAGGAATTAGCTCATAAATTACATTTTCCACCACAACACTGAGTGAGCTTCTTTTCTAAGTGGGAGGCTGGGCAGGAGGTTTGTACAGCTATTCCAGGAGTTAATTTATATGCTAAATAATCTGCATGGACCGAAATCCAATGAAGCTGTTGGGGTGAAGCAAAGAGGAAATGAGGAACTGGCACACACAATACTTCCCCCAAGGGAATTCCAAGGTTAAGGAAACAGAGGGGAAGCTATTCCTGGAGAAGAATCCACCTGCACAGCTCCAGCCCAACTGGCAGATGGGTTTTTCCCAAGCTTAGGCACATAAAACATTAAAGATCCCTAAGAATCAATGGGGCTTGAATGGAAATCACCCAGATTCTGTAAGGAGATAAGTGTCTGTATAATATATGTGTGCAAACATTTATTATCACATTTCTCTGTGCCCCTGGGGTGAACACTGGCTCCTCATAGAGAGAAAAATGTTATGGACGTGTCAGAGCCAAGATTTAGGCAGAGGCTGGATCAGAGACACCCCAAAGCCCATCACCTTCCACTGTCCCAGGCTGCTCCAAGCCCCAACATCCAACCTGGCCTTGGACACTTCCAGGGATCCAGGGGCAGCTTCTCTGGGCTTCTCTGGCTTCTCCTCCCAGGGAACAATTCCTTCCCAGTATCCCACCTAACCCTGCCCTCTGGCAGTGGAAGCCATTCCCCTTGTCCTGGCACTACCCACCACGTAAAAAGTCATTCTCCCCCTCACTAAACTGCTTTTCACCGAGGGAGTTTGAAATTCCTGCTCTGCGGATGTCACTGGGATTTCTCCAGGCCAGTCCTCAATCTGCTGACCTGGAAAGACCAAACAGCTCCCACACATCTCCTGCAGGGAAGGCACCTGGTTCCCAGCCTTTGCTTCCTGAGCTCAACCAGAGATGGCAGCGAGTGGCGTTTTACAAATTCACCTTTTCTTTGGATTAGGAGCCTGATTCCCTGGAAGTGCTCCAGGCCAGGCTGGACAGGGCTTGGAGCAACCTGGGATAGTGGAAGTTGTCTCTGCCCATGGCAGGGGTTGGGACTAAATTGATCCTGAAGGTCCCTTCCAACCCAAACCATCCCGTGGTTCTGCAGCTCCATTTCATTTCTTTTCCTGAAGCATATGGAATTTGCTTTGTTCCCACTGTGCCACAACACAGCAATAAATATCCACAGCCAAATACAAGGAAAGGGAGAAATCAGCCCCCCATGTCCAATTAAAAATGGCCCTACACCTCTGAGCTGATCAAACAGAGTAAACAGCTCTGCAGTGAGCCTTAACCAGATCTAATCTGGCACAAACACCCTCTGGAGAGCTGTAGATATCCTGATGAGGAGACAAAATACATCCCCCTATAATTAAATGGGAATAGGATTAATTGCTGTGGAGGCCCAAAGACCTGAGAGCAAATGGGAAACCTCCCACCATCCTGGAGAAGAATCACGTCAGCCCTGGGACACCTGAACTGCTTGGGGAGACCCAGGCTGGAGTCTTGGGTCTGAGAGAGGAAAAATGAGAGGAGGAGAAGAAATCTCCTGTGCTGGCACTGCTGAGACACCTCCAGGCCTGGGGACAGTTTCAGGATCCTCAGGATTTGAAGGACATGGAGGGGCTGGAGCGTGTCCAGGGCAGGGAACGGAGCTGGGAAGGGGCTGGAGCCCCAGGAGGGGCTGAGGGAGCTGGGAAAGGGGCTCAGCCTGGAGAAAAGGAGGCTCAGGGGGGACCTTGTGGCTCTGCACAACTCCCTGACAGGAGGGGGCAGCCGGGGGGTGGGATTTGGGATCTGCTCCCAGGGAATTTCTGTCTCCAGTTATTGAAAGATAAAGGGATTCAGGCAGAGGGAAAAGAGAAAGCTCAATTCTTTCCTTCCTGCTGCTACAGAAATCAAAGTTGAAAACACAAAAGTTCTACTTCAATTACCTGAATTGGGTGAGTGAGTACAGAGGAGCTCCAAGAATAGTTTATTTTCACAAATTATCAGTTTTCAACGTCAATTTCCAAATTTTTAATTGATCTCCTTTACAGCTGATGCCTGAACTGTGCCACTTTCAATTTGAAGGAGCACCTTGTGCTCTCAGGGCTTGTCCTTATCAAAGTGGTTCAATGCTGCTGGGAAAAGGATGGAATCCCTCTGGATCTGAACTCCACAGTGTGTCATTAACTACAGTCAATTTTACTGCTTTGCCAGTGCCACAGACATTATCACTCAAAATCTAACATTACTTTAACATTTCCTTTAAAAACAAGCCATCAAAGAAAACAAAAAAAACCCCCAAACAACCATTTAACAAACACCAAATTTTTCAATTTTAACACAAAAATGTGCATGCTGGTTATCAGTTACAGTCACATCCACCACGTATCACCTGCACAGCAGCACTCTGCTGGAATTCCTGATTTCCCCCCAGTTCTAATCAAGAAGTTTGCTCCCTGAAAACATCACAAGGGAAAAGAGCTGTTATCCCAGGGACAAAAAGATCAGAAATAACACTCTGAGCTGTGGATGTGCCAATCTGACGCTTTATATTCTTCATCTTGCAGAAGACAAAAAAAAAAAAATAGGATTCTCCAATATTTCCTGGTCCTGAGTGCATTTTTACTCTAGTCTTTTGCTGCACTTTCAAGTTACACCTGTTTCCACATCCATGTACTTGTTAAATCCAGTTATCCATATGGAACAGCTCCTCAGCTCCTCCCAGGGCTTAGATTTCCCTGAATTCAGGGTCTCCAAGGAAGAGGGCAGTGAGATGAGCGTATCTATGCCAAATACACCCTAATTTTCAAACCTTTACCAATAAAAATCCTCTCTAAAAGACCTGACTCAGCTCATCCTGCTTTTTAAGGCACTGGAGCAAAGGGGAGATGAAATTCCCCAAGGAGAAACAGGCAAGTGGAAGATGACCAAACCAGAAAAAACTAATCCCAATGTGTTTGTGAAATTGTCTTCCCCTTCAGGAATGATGGGGACAGAAAAGAAGGAACAATGTGGATTTGCAAAGGAAAAGGAATGAGTCAAGAAAGCAAAATGGGATAAAACAGACATAAAAATTTACATAAAAAGAGAAAAATAAAATAAACCACAAATCTCTGTGCCATCCTCACACACCTTCAGATGTGATACCAGAACAAACTCCACAGCTCCCCCACAGCCTAAATAACTTCTTGCACAAATACCACTCCCCATCCCAACCCTCAGTAATTCCAACTCCATCAGTTGCACTTAAACATGCAGGAATGTTTGGTTTCCACACAATGGAAGGAATTATAATTGCATTCCCAAAGAAAAGGTTTTAGCTCAAAGCTTAGGTTGTCCTTCTCCAGGATTTTATGTGTGCAAAACTCTTGTCTAATTTGTGGTCCTCTCTCTTAGAGGAGTGGGGACCAACAGGGCTAAAAGAAAAAAGCATTCCCAAGTGGAAATAAAATCTCCCTAAATTCACTTTTTGGCTTATCTGAAAAAAATAAACAATGCTATATTATAAACAGCTTTGGTGGCAATACAGCAAAGTCCCACAAAGTGGTTTCCACACCATTCCAAAAGCTCAGGGATAACTTAATGTCTTTAAAATATGCAGCAGGACAGAAAGAAGTTGGCAAGAATCCCCCAGTCACTGAGTTTCATCCTCAAGTCCTTGGCACTGGCACCATATTCCCTTGTAAAACAGGGCACACATTAAATGTTAGAAAGATAAGGGATGGTTTAACTCCAACACACTGGAAAACCAGGGAAATACACTATCTGTCTGTATTAGCTAAAACACATCTTAGAGAAAATAATATATAGAGCTTCCACTTCTTGGCACTTTCCCTCTGTCCTAAGTCACTGAAGTTCCAGACTGATTTAATTTGTACTTTTAACAATATTTTGCAGCAAGAACCTTCTCTTTGGCAACTTCTTACCCTGATTTTATTTTTTCCTGCTGCTTTTATCTTTCATCCTTGCAGATTTAATCATTAACTATGTATGTATATACACAACTATTTTGGAGTATGGTCTGTTGGAAATAATTTACTCAAAACAGGTTTTTAAACCACTTTCTGTAAGAATTAGGTTTAAAAGAACCCCATATCCTGCATTTGCTTTTAAAAAGGAGCCTGACAGTTCTCCTGGCAGGAGGAGGAATAATTTTGCTCTTTATTTTCTAACCCCTTCACCTGTAAATCACATTCCCAATTACATCAGGTACTCTGAGGTATGAGAAGCACTTCACTGAAACAATTAGGTTTCTTCCACAGTTTTAATTAAGCAACCCACTCATCCAAAACCCAGCAGAGATCAGATCCTGCTGCCTGCAATGGGCTTTTTCAGTCAGTGGCCATGAAAACAGTTCACTTTTACCAACCCAACACTGGCAGCCAAATAAGTTAATCTTTTCATGAGTCTTAACCCACAAAAAGTCTCAAAAACCTCTGGAACCCTTTTAAAAGCACCTCACAGTAAAATCAGAGGTACAAGGATTATTTCCAGTGTTTTCCCATCAGCAGTCAGATTTAGTTTGTGTATCAAAAACTGCAACAAAAAACCACTACAACAGCAAATGGCAGTTGCTTCTAGAACCTAAAAAATATGAAGACAGAGATAAAATCACAATTTTCTGGTAGTAATGCCTTCAAGCAGAAGGAAATTAGTAAAAACAATAAGACTGTTTTTCAATCTGTTTCAGATAAAGCCCCTAAATACAGGGATTCTTGACCTTTGACAGAAATGCAGCAGGAGAACTCACCCTTCATCAGGACGTGTTTTTAATATCACTCTTCTGATCTGGAGTTTCATGAAGTTCATTCAGTGATTTGACAAATACCAAATGAAGGGGGGGAAAAATGACATCTTAAAATTCCCCGATTTTTGACGCTAAAAATACACAATTCCATCATCAACCAAATGAAAGAGCTGTACCAAAGGTCTGCCTGTGGGAAGGCAGTGAAAATGCCACAAGAATTTCCTTTTTTACCTCAGCCTTGCGAATGCTCTCCCTGGCTTCATCCATTTTCTGCTCCAGCTCCGCCCGGGTTTGCTCGGACATCATGGGCCCGTGGCATTCCAGCTCCTCCAGGGTCTGCCAGGAACAAGGAAACAACACCAAGGTGCAGTAAATGCCAGAGACAAGTGTTTGTGACAATCAGGGGAGTTACTGTTCCATGGGATGCTGGGGATGACCACCAAAGGCCCACCCCAGGAAATGAAAGGTGATGACTCCAACTCTGGCAGTGGGAAGCCATTCCCTGTGTCCTGGCACACTGTTTCTTGTCCCAAGTCCCTCTCCAGCTGTCTTGGAGCCCCTTTAAGCACTGGAAGGGGCTCTCAGGTCTCCCTTGAGCTTTCCCAGAGATGTCAGAGCATTCAGGATGTTGTTTTTCTCCAGGTGATGCTGTGCTCAGGGGTTGGAATTGTACCAATGACTGGGAAACTGGGCTGGGTGCGGTGAGAGCACAGCATGCTCCTTCATGGCTGGATTTTTTGGGGGAAGAGCAAGGAACTTTTGTCTTTATTCTCCCTCCTACAAGACACAATGAACACACTCCAAAATCCAGCTGCCAAACACAGCCCTCGGCTCTTCAGAGCGGAGCCACAGGCATAGAAACAGATTTATCAATTCACATCTGATTTTATATCTTCGCGTTAGATTTAAGGGCAAATTCCCTCGCCCTGGTGTGGAACAGAGTTGTGAGTGCAGGCCCCAGGCAGTTCCCTGGTGCTTGCAGCAGCTCCTGTCCCAAGGAATGTGCTTTCCCCAGCTTTACCCACCCTCTGGCTGTGGACGATGTTCTTGTGCTCGCGGGCCACGCGCGTCGCCCATTTCCGCGCCTCCTTGTTCAGGCTGTGCTCTTCCGTCGTTCCCGTCTCCGATTCCAGCTGCCGGCTCTGGAACAGGGAACGAGGGGATGAGTTAGGATGGCCCAGACCCCTGGTTAGCCCTGTGCTTATCTACAGGGTAACTTTGGATTACATTTATCAGCCTGGGATCTTGTTTCCGATGAAACAAGGAAGGTGTGACAAGAACTTCCCGGTGAACTTTGGGATGGTACCGGGTTGTGGGAAGGCAACTCCAAAAGCCAAAAGTTCACAAGAATTCAATTCCCAAAGTAAACAGGCATTATGGGAAGCAAAGGTCATGGAATCACGGAATGGTGTGGGATGGAAGGGAGTTTAAAAGCCTGGCCAGTGCCACCCCCTGCCATGGGCAGAGACACCTTCCACTATCCCAGGCTGCTCCAAGCCCTGTCCAACCTGGCCTTGGGCACTGCCAGGGATCCAGGGGCACCCACAGCTTCTCTGGGCACCCTGTGCCAGGGCTCACCACTCTCATGGGGAACAATTCCTTCCTAAAGATGAAAGGTTTAGTGTGACCAAGGGGCTCATTCTTTGTAAACTGTGATGAAACCACAAAGCCATCAAATATTTTAGTACAGCACGGCAGTTTCTGCCCAAAAATGTCTGTGTCTGCAAAACAGAGACTGACATGTCCAATCACATTTTTGATATTGTTCCTTCTTACTCCTGCTTCTGTTGTGTCAATGACTAAAAGCAAAACTGTCCCCCTCAAGAAGTTCCAACTGAAGCAAGACAAAATAGTTCTCTGCTATCTTCAGGCTGAACAGAACAGAAACATCTCCCAGCATGGAATGACTGATCTCATTCCCAATCTTTCCATCATTTCCATTTGTAACAGAGTCACAGAATCATTTGGGTTCCATCTTCAAAGATATCCAAAAGATACCTGGACAGAGTCCTGGACAACCAACTCTGGACAAGACAACCTCCAGAGATGCCTTCCAACCTCAACCAGTCCCTATGATTTTTTTTCCCTGATCCAGTCACTGCAATCCACAACCTCCCTGCACTCCTTTTTATCACAAGCCCTGACATAATCCTGCCCAACCTTTGAGATCTACCAAAAAAGTCCCTTATAAACTATGACTCAAGAAGAGAGAATACACACAGAGCTGTTGAAGTGTGAAAGAAATGTCTGTGTCACAAACTTCTCACTCCGTATGGTTCAAAAGGCACCATTTTTCATCATCAGGTGGAGTTTGAAACTAGACAAAAAGCCCAGAAGGATGAAAAGGTTGTTTAGGCAGGAGAAATCCAAGCTTAGCCATTAGGAAAGGTTAAGAGATCAGAAAGACATGGAATTATTTTCAGAGTAGCTGGGAAGCCTCCAGCTGTTGCAGAAGAGATGCTGTTATCAGGCATTTTAGCAGGAAAAGTGGAATGATTTGTGTCAAGGAAGGATGACAGTTTAATCACCTACACCAGCATTTGGCACAGAGTGGAGTAAAACCAAGAGACACCAGGAGGCAAACTGAAGTCATTCTGGAAACAAGATTTTTCTGGCCTTTAGATTACACTGTCCTCATGGAAGAGACAAAAACCACTAACTTTGACTGATGGCCTGTCAGGGGATATAACTGAAAAAGAGGCAAAACTGGTTCAGCTCATTACTTGTTCAGTGAAGTTCCTTGCCAAAAGTGAACCTGAAACTCTGAAATGCCCAGCCAGTGTTATTTTCCAAGCACAGGGAATTGTCCCACAAGGTGTGGAGCAGCCCAGAGGAGGAAGAGGAGAGGTGCAGGCACGGGGCCAGCACTGGGATGATCAGGTAGGAAGGTGAAGCTTCAGGTGAGGATCTCTTCACCCATCCCCTCGATTTAATTTTTAAATTGGCTTTTATTGAGGCGGATTTAGAGAATAATATTCCTTCATTACTGACTTCTTTAATTACCTCTGTTAAGCTACTCTATTGTAAACCTGAAGAAGACAACACATGGATTTATTCAGGCACATCCAATCCTTAAGGTAACATTTCAGCTCAGTTTTTTTCCCAGCTTCTTCCACAACTTCCACCTGAGCCTTAACCTTTGAGCAGAATCTTTGACATTCCCTCTTCCCTATGAAACATCCAAGAGTGAGAACTGCCCATAATATCTTTTCAGTGTTCCCACTGCTCTTGCTCCTACTCAGAAGCTCATTTTCATATGGCAAGAATCCAGACTTTTCAGTCACTTCATAATCTTCTTCATTACCCCAAGTGTGATTTTGGGTTTTAGTCTTTTTATCAAAAGCACATGACCAGAAAAATGAATGAGGACTTTGTGGCTACTCTTTAAGGCCTATTAAAAAATAAAGGAATTTTGTAGGATCAGACTTGTATTAGTTATTTATAAAGCAGTATCGCACCCAGGCAGACCTTACCCTTGCCTAAAGGTCTAAAATTAAACTAAAATAAAAATGCAGCAATGAAAAGCTTGAATTTAAACCCTCAGAGAAAGACAGGCTGGACAGGAACATGAAGAAAATGAAAACCCCAGCTGCCATTAAAATAGGTGAGAAGAAAGGAGCTAAAGCAGATTTATCTGCTGTGGACAAGAAAGACCAAACTGTAGGGAAGGAGAGACTGAAGGGTCTGATCCTGACCTGATTTACTCCATGAAGCTGACGTGTTTTCAGGACTGGAACCTGGTGGTGCCAAGACGTCCAATGACTCAATTTAACCTCTTCCAAAAAGAGAGGGAAACCAAACCCACTCTCCGTGGCCAAGGAATGAAGGGAGAGCCAAAAAACCTGAGCTAAACATAGATGGACACTCTGCTGTTCCCTCAGGGCTTGGATTACAACGAAAACAGTGTTTAGTGCTAAAAATTCCATCAGTAAACCAACAGAAACTTCTGGATGGCTCCAGGCAGCTAAAAAGCTTAGGGGCAGCAACGCTGTTTCTTAAATTAACAAAAGCATTCAGGCTGCAGACTAATGTCACTTCTCCATTTTGGTCTGAAACGTTGGTGCAGGTGCAGGATTTGCCTCCCAACAGGCCCAAACTCAGCCTGTATTCTTATTTACCCAGTTATATCTGGATGCAGATGCCACAGCACCGCCTTGAAAGCAATGAAACATTGGCTCTTAAGCCTCCAAGTTCCTTATTTTTGTGGCCGAGGCCCAAAAAAGTTCCCTTCTAGCAGGGCAAAAAAGCAGGGAACATTTATTGCATGCAAAGCACCGACAGAAAACACATCTGAAAACCCAGGCATTTCTTTTAAAAAGAGGTGAAAACAAGAAGTTTCCATGCCAGTGCTGCAGAGAAACGCTCTGGGGAGGAGGAAGGAACACACATGACATTTTTCACACAACTCATTGCTAAACTCAGCAGTTCTGAGAAAATCATGAGCCAACTCTGGGGCTCCTTTTAGTCTGTTATTGCTGAACTCGTTTAGTTTTAATTTAGCCAAGAGTGAGCTGGGGCTGACTCATATTTCAGTCAATTTCCAACATTTCCAAATTGGACGTCCTCGCCTTTAAAAATTAAGATTTTTTGCATAAAGGGTATCTTTTCCCCCCCCTCGGAATAACAAAAAAGGACTTAAATCCACTATTATGATTATCACATATATGTTACAGTAAGGCTAAATCCAAATCAACCTATTATTGGTGCTTTACAGAACCACATGCTGCTTTTTAAACTAAAAATTTTGTAATATATTATTAATACTAGACAGTATTATATTTGTCTAATAAATTGAGGAGGGGGCTGCAGAAGGAAAAGAAACATCTGACTGGGCAGGGATGTTCTGGTTTGGTTTTTTTTGGTTGGTTTGGGTTTTGGGGTTTTTTTGTTTGTTACAGGTTTTTTTTGCTTTTGAAGTCTAGAATCTTAAAAATATTGATTTTTATTAAATATCACTGATCAACAAGGCTTTGTTATTCCCAGGCCTTGATGTTTCTGTATTAAGAACTTCTCTTGTACACAAGAGATGAAAAGCACAACCCTTTTCTAAAAGATTAATTTGAATCTTATTTATTTTTAAAGGTTTTGATTGTTCTCACTGAAATTAATTTTGAAATTAGAGTGCAGAGTATTTTTGTTAATTTACTTCTATTCTCACCCTCATAATTATCCTCATTTGCCTCAGCTCTCACAGCAGCTGCATTCCCAGCCAATTTTTCCAAAAATCTATTAGAACTAGAAACAGGGGAAAATTGCCCTCATTAGGTAACCAAATGCAAAAAAAAAAAAGGACTTTTTAAATCAAGTTTGATGCAGAAAAACTGATTTTGTAGATACTTTCTATGCAACATAAACAAATTTGTAGTTTTTAAGTGGCCACTTCTTTCAAGGGCAACTTCTGCTCTCTGATCTTCAGTTAGAAAATACTCACAGCTTTGCTTAATCTGTATTTCCTGACTGACAAAACACAACCAATTCTAACTGTGTGCTCTCTAAATTAAAATTAGGTGGTGAAAATTAAGATAAAATCAATAAGGCAGTGTAAATTAAAATAAAATCCATTAGGTTGGGAGCCAATTTCAGCTCACTTTACTTAAGAGAACATCAGAAATGATCCTCACATTCAACCTAAGCTAAGTCCCCAACAGATCCAAAACTTTCCTTTTTCTTCCGTATCAACTTCAAATGTAGATGTTACATCTCAGATCTTATTTTAAGCCAAACTGGGGTGGGAGGGATTAAATAAAATCAGTTTTAGACAGGCACAAGATGGGTCAGGTCACAGAAGGAAGGCAGAGCTTTGCCCGCTCACACCCACTGATCACTTCTTTACCTGAATGGTTGTAATTCTCCTCAAAAAGAACTCCTAACACTGAATAAAATGAAATAATTACTCCTTTGTAATATATATTTAGCCTCAAAAAGGTTATACTTAAAACCAATCTGTTCTGGTATTAAAAGGTTGATGAAATTAAAGAATAACTTTAATTTTCTTTTTTAGATTTGACTTCAAGAAAGTTGTCCTCAAACCCGGTCTGTTCTGGTATTAAATGTACAGACCACTGTGAATATAGAAATATGGGCCATTTTTGTACTTGTTTATGTAACTTATAACAAATTCCTTCATACAAGAGATGCTGAGAAATTCCAAGATGTTCTTTCTGAGAGTGAAGGGAAATTCACCTTTATTTTCACAATCTACCCATAAAACAGCCAAGTTACATGGGGGGCAAACTGCAAAACTTTCCACTGAACTTCCTGAGGTGTTTTTGTGCAAATTAAGAGGGAAAAAAAAGAGATTATTTTCATGTCAAGAAGCTGTGGGAGAAATCAGCTGGGCCACAGCTTTTCCTCATGTTCTCTCGGAGGAAACAGTGACTAAAAACAGGAAAAAGACCCCAAAAATGAAATGTCAGCTTTTCAGGGCCCTTCTCCTCCCACTCCAGGGACACTTTTGTGTCATCTGCCTCCTCTTCTCACGTGATAACCCTGGGATCAAGGAAAAAGCAGCTTTTCCAAACAGGAAAGAAAGAAAAGCTGGCAAATTTCCTCTTTCTTTTGCCCTGTTCTCGTGGCTTATCTGTGAGCACAGGGACAGCGTGTTTTCCACACCCTGGATTTCTGTGGAATTAATAAATATCCATTTCCTTGTGGGAGGATGGGGGATGATTAAACTGTGGAGTATCACAGCAACCTCCTTGGAAGGCCAAGATGTGCTTTCCCTGGGATTTCCTTGGGAGGATAAAGGTATTTTAAAAGACTCTTTTCCATTCTCTATTTTGCTGTTTATAAATCCATGTTGGGAATTCATTTCTGGAGAGGATTAAAGTTTGGTAGGAACTGATCAATCATTTCTTTCTGAATATTTTTAAAACAAAACCGTTTTTTTAAGGGTAAGTGGTTTGTATTAGGGATTTTTTTTGAAAACTTTCTTTTTTAAAAATAAGAATTTATGTTCATCAAAATGAACCAAGACAACAAGATTATCCAAGTAATTCAGTAACACGAACATTTGATTAAAATCAAGCTCAAACCAGGTTTTTTTTAGATAAAGGAAAATACCTGATTGATGCAAAACGTTTTCAAGTGGCTTTCTCTTTGTGGGCACCCAAAAGTGTACATTTTACCTAGAGCAACTGGGATTTTGGGGATGAAAAATCCTGGAAGTCAATGGGGAATTGTTTCATTCCTTCCTTTCTTAGGAACAGACTCTGTTGCAGGTTCTGACTGTGCGTGCTGGGATCCCTTTGAAAGCAAACTGGGCTGTCCCTTGACTCAAGGATTGCACAGAAATCCTGGTAACAGCTCAGATTAACAGATAAAAACCTCACACTTCTCTTACAAAAAACAACTTTGGGATGGACCATGTGAAAGTGGAACTGACACCAGAATTCAGATCTCTCCATATCCATGCTGTTTATGAGATTCTTCCTGCCTACAGCCCTCACAACTCCATTCCAGTAAACTTTAAATACTCCAAATTTTGAGCCCAGTCTCTGTGGATCAGCCTGAAGAGAGTCCACAACTTGCTCTTGGAAAAGGTTCATATTAAACTTTTGATGAGATGTATTAACTACTCTACTTTTTTCTTTCAGTCCTCGGTGTGAAAATTATCATGCACAACCATAAAAAAAAAAGTAAAAGCCAACTGAGAAATCTCGGCAAAACATCTAGAAACAGAACAGGTGGCAAAAGAATGCTTGGCAATTGTTCTCCTGCAATTAAAGGTTGCTTTATCAATTAGAAAACACCCAATTTCTGATCAATCAAAAGTCTGAGCAAGAGCCTTCATTCTCTTGCACTTACTGATTAAAAATGGGATTGCCCAGGTAGGATCCTGTTAGCTGAGCAGAATTACATGGATCATAAAGAAGCATAATTCAATTATTTTGAGGCAAACTGGTTACAGCCTAAGCAGCTGAAGATGAAAAAGCTGCAGTGCACTGAGGAAATGCAGGAATTCTGCAGCCCAAGAGGGTTAACCAAGCAAAGGAGTGAGGAACTGAGACACGAAGGATCCATTCATCGCTTCCCAAAAATTCCTGGAGTGAGGCAGCACACGTGGACCCTGTGAGCCCACATAAGTGCCAGGGCATAGAACCCTGGCATTCCTCACATTGAACAGTTTAGTGGGAGTGAATTCCAGCTCTCCTGGCCATGGGGATGGCCCTCTGGAAAAAGAGCCAAATTAAATCAGCGACAGGGCTGCATTTCCTCAGTGCACACTCAGAGCCTGCAGTTGTCAGACAACCTTTCACACAGCACTGTCTTGAGCTGTGAAACTTTAATTCATGCCCCAGCAGATTAGAATAAAATTACAAACCCTCTGCAAGAACACAAGAGACATGTGAAGCTGCCCCCCACAAACAACAACCTTAAAGTGATTTTTCCTCTTCGAAGTCTCATTGTGAAAAAAGCTTTTTTTCCCCTCTTTTCTGTTTTATAGACACGCAGATAGTGCATTCTGTTGCCACCTCTCCAGAGTGTAAATTCAGCATCCCACATGCACAGGGATCACACAGGGCTGACCAGAAACACCCCCAGGTACCTCTGCTATGGTCATTCTCATAGCACTGACAGGTGAGGGCTCAATCTCCACCAGCTGAACTGCATTAAAACTCTGGATGCAGGGAGTGCACAGGGAGGAGAACACGGCAGCAAAGGTTAGAGAGGCACAGCAAAGATGCAGAAAGATTCTGCTCACCGTTATCAAGAACAACCCAAAATTTATCACAGAATATCCTGAGTTGGAAGGGACCCATCAGCATTGTCCAATCCAACTCCTGGCCCTGCACAGACACCCCAACAATCCCACCCAAGAGCAGTGTCCAAACACTTATTTGTGGGAATAACTGACCCTTTCTGGAATAAAAAGCAAAATCAGAGTTTGCTAAAAGGGAAATGCAAAGGAGACCCAGTCAGAGGTGTCAGGGTGACTGGGAAAAATCACTCTTATGCAGGTCTTGATCTGAATCACTTCAAGTGCAGATCAGGACTGTCCAAGTCAGTTCATTTATGAAATCAAGCCAGAAGAAGTTTGTATGTTTTGAAGATCCAAACTTATTTTAAACAGCTGTTTCTTAAAATAACATCGGTAATGTCAATGGGACATCAAGAATCCACTTTAATCAAGGTGCTGTTTGGAAATGCACTTACATACTCTGATTCACTCGATTTTAATGTCATTAATGATTGCTTTGGAAGCAACACAAAAACCAAGATAAGATTTCTGGATATTATTTTGGAATGCAGTGTTTTAACAGCATTATTTTTAGTAACTCTCTATATGTGTCTCTAAGTATTCCTTGAGCAATTTAGGTGTGTAGGGACACTTCATTTGGCACAGTTTTAACCCAGCATTAGTGAACATTATGAGACCCTCACCAGCGGGATGAAAAGGCAACAAAATTTAGTAGGAATTAGGTTGAAAGCAGTGAAACAGAGGGCTGTTAGTCACAATCTGGAAGCTAAAAAAGCTATCCATTATCTGTGGATAATGTAGAGCCTGTTTGATGCTTTTTTTACCATCACCCACCTCCTGCAACCAGGCCACTCTCCCTTTTTTCCCCGAAAATAGAGCAGGAGGTTAAACCAGACTGGGATACCAGTCATTCTCTTCCCCATTTATAACAATCTGCTTTAAAATAGAGCAACACCAAGTAACTGCAGGGATTCACAGGGCTCTTACAGTGTCACTGTCACTGGGCTGGAACTGGAAAGGCTGAGGTTTGTGGAACACAGAGTTCTCCTGTAAGAACAGCTGGAGATTGCTATCCCGCACCACCTGAGGAAAGAAAAAGGTTTATTTAGACTCCTTGTTTTGTGAGCTGAAAAACAGCTGGAGAGAAAAACCAGCACAGTTTCCAACTGAGATTAAGCCTGCAGGAGAGGCTTGGGTGCACCAGCAGGGAATTAAGGACCTGAGTTGTTCAGAGGTACTGGCAGGACACACAGGGTGTGACAAGGACCTAAAACATCCCTGCCATTTACCTACAAAATGGGGAAAAAACACCAATTATTAAACAGACACCCTGTGGTGTCACTGCCATAAATATTTTCCCCTCCTCTTGTGGGTAATTTCCTGTGCACTGCTCTTTCTTAAGATGAAAAGTCTTAATTTGGCAGAAATTATTAGATGTGGGAGCTGAAAAGACTATTTAGAATAATGCATCCAAAATCAGTTACAACTTTCATCTCTCTTTATTAAATTGCTTTCAGAGAAAACTCTCCAAGCTTGCATTTTGCTGAAGCAAAACTCCTTCAGCTCCCAAATTTGTTTAATGATACGTTTCAGGCACCATGACACAGATCCCTAAACAAACCTCTTATGTCACAATTTACACAGATTTACAAAGAAATACCCAGTGATTGCAAGATGAAAAAATAGGATCACTGGTTGAAGAACTCTTACAGAGCATTCACTGCCTCAATTGATGAAAATGCCCCAAATTATATCAATTTATTACCAAACTGGGGGTTTACATGTACAAAGCAGATAATAAAGATGGTATTTATCCAGAAATAGCAGCACTGTGCATGACCAAGAACTCTGTGCTGCGTGGACAATGAGAAATAAAACTTGTTCTCTAATGCAGCAAAATGTTGATGCTTGTGTTGCTGAAATACTGAACTGTAAAAAATTAATCTCCAGTTAAAGAAAGCAAATAGTCCTCCAGGGCCAATAATACACTCATCTAAAGCAGAAAAGTACATAATTACTGCTCCAATTTGAGCAGTTGAACATAAACACACTCAAATGGGGAGAAAACAGACAGGGATTTGCATCACGAAATCCCAGAAATAGAAATTCAGAGAACACTGAAGAAGGAAACATCTGCAGCTTCAGAGGGTGCTCAGCACTGACCTGACATCAAAATCATTTCATTTAACCAGCTATTCCATTGAATTGTCCCTTAGATCCACGTGAACACTGACCACAGCACACAACCCCGGGCCATGCCAAACACGTGGAACTATTTTAACTTCAATTAGGGAAAAAACCACCAACAAAATAAAGTTACTGAGGATGTGAAAACCTACACGGATATTTTAATGCGCTTGCCCCACACAAATGCGACTCCCAAACAACCCAGTTCAAAGCAGAAAACTCATTTTTCCAACTGCACTCCTAGGAGAGTTCCCCTGAAAGCCACGAGAAGTGGTTAAAAATGAAAACACTGTTATCAGAACAGGAGGCTCGGGAGAATGTGCAAGCCCAGCACATGAAATCCTGCATTTGCACAAAATATTGCACATTTGATAAAAAGAGAATGAAAAGACTCCAAAGCAACACTGAATCCTTGGGATTAAGCTGCAACTTTTCCAAATAGATTTCCTGTTATTCAGTAATTAAATCAATGTTCTTACACAGTTTCTTTCTGAAGTCAATGTCAACTGACAGTTTAAAACAGACCTGAAATCAAACATTAAATATATCCCACATGCAGAAACAAGGCACAGTCAGAGATGTGCATAAAGGAAATTATTTGCCCTCTTACCAGAAACCACACAGAAATGTTACTCAAAACAGCAAATGGAATTTCAGAAACTGTTCTGAAGAAAATCAGCTTTTTTTCCAAAAGAGAAGTGCAAGAAATACAAGTCTTGACTAAGACTGCCCAAGTGAAAAGGAACTTAAATTGTATTTTGATACAGTCACAGTCCCAGACTGGCTTGGGTTGGAAGGGACCTAAAAAATCATCTTATCCCACCCCACTATCCCAGGCTGCTCCAATCCCTGTCCAACCTGGCCTTGGACACTTCCAGGGATCCAGGGGCAGCCACAGCTGCTCTGGGCACCCTCACAGGGAACAATTCCTTCCCAATATTCCATCTAAACTTACCCTCTTTGGGGCCAGGGTTCCCATTCCAGTGTCAGAGGAATGACAAGGGCCACCCTGGCCCAGGAGTAATAAAATCTCCAAAGCTCCAACAAACAGTGATAAAACTATGAGAAACCTGCGTTTTAGACAGAAAATCTGGTTTTTAGCTGTTTCCCTGAATCTGCACCACAGCCACCCCTGCCCATCCGCGGAGCTGTAGAAACCACTTGTGGGAAGCAACCTGCATCCTTCTAAAGCAAATGCAATTTAATTCCATCCTGCAAACAGAAATATAGTTCAGATGGAAGAGCAAAAATATTCCTCCCAATGACCTGAAGTGTCTCTTCTAAGCAGAGCCTGCCAAGCTTGTACTGCAAACTAACAGTGAACAGGTGAAGCATTCAAAACCCCAATAAATATTTAAAACCTTTGCTTTGATGACAGGTTTATTTAAAATTGCTAACAAATTTATTACATGTTTAACAACTCGAGCTGCTTTTCAAAGACACGGATGGGTTTTGGTGGAGAGAAAATATTTTGGGTTTTTTTTTCTGGATTCTTTTTCTGGGCTGATTACTGCTACTTGTTGTGGAAAGAAAGGATAAGCAAAGCCTGTGGAAAAATCCACCGGTCAATATATTCAGAGTGAAACACACATTTTCAATAGCAAGGCAACACAAATTTTTCTTCTCCGCATTCCTGAAGCACAAGGAGAGAAGCAAACGGAGCTGTAGAAACCAGTTGTAAAAGCCCTGCTCAGACCTGCCAGCTGGATTTACATTTCTGTCCCTTCTCCAGGCACCGTGCCCACGGAGTAAAGCACAAACCCAAGTCTCACACACAGCCTGCCTTGGCTGCTGTGTAAAATCAGCCAGACCTGCACCTCCCTGGCCTGGGCAGCACCAACCACCCCGACCTCAGCTCACACAAATATCTGAGGAAAGCATTCCTACTCCAAGCAACCCTTTGGATATGGCAGTTCAGAACTGGATCAAAGTCCCAACCAGGCAGCTCTCTGAGCATTTTGAACACAAAGGATCTGATACCACAGTGAAAAATTAATTATGCAGACATTATACAGAAGCCTGTTTAGCTAAAAGATTCCAAGCCAGCATTTCTGGGGAAGGTATTTGAAGCAGACCTGAATAATACACCCCAAGGTAAATTATTGAAAGTCCTTCTACAACTGAAGAGAAAATGGTATTTTGATTATTTTTACAGTTGCTGCCAAGTGAATTCAAAGCTGAGGGTGAAGCCCACTTTTCATGCCCTCACTTTAGATCTCTGAAGGTGTGAGATCACTTGCTTGGAGGCAAATAAGGAATGTGTTAAACAAGCTTTTGCTCCACCTCTCTGTGTGAATGAGCTCTGTTTCTGAGTGGGTGGGTAAGGTAAATGTAAAAAGGAATATTATGACTGCACCAAAGCAGCTTTTCTGAGCTCAATGGATTTTTTTTTTTTTTTTTTAGGCCAGCAGATGAATTATTTAAGTATCAAAATTACCCTGGAAGTGATCACGCCCCTCTCAGTCTGGCTGCTCGACAAAGCAAACAAACCACGTCCATGACAGGGCTCTAATTTGTTTGCTGTGTTTGCCACTCTTAATTCCAGGGAGAAAACAGCGCAATAGTTTGGATTTTAAGTCGACAGACAATTATTGAGAAATGATCCGAGCAGTTTCCCAGGGCTGTGCTCCAGATTACACCGTGCAGAACCCTCAGCTGCAATTTCCCCTCCCAAATGTGCAGGGTGAGGGGAACTGAGCGTCTCTGGAGGAAAATGCACTCAGGGGAAGGCAGTCTGGGTGCTAGAGGAAAAACTCTCCCCAAGAAAACTGGTGTCTTTTAACTTAATGCCACACTGGAGTAACCAAAAACAACAACCCTTCAGTTTTGTCACGATTTTGGAAGCAAATCTCAGGCCTGAGGATTCATCCATGCTGCACGGATTCAGCTACAGAGAATCATGCAGTTCAAACTTACCCTGCTGGAAGTCTCCAGTAAAAACTGGAATGTGTTTTGTACAGCTTGGCATGTCTCTAGTTCAGTCCTGCTGAATGCCATTAAATAATCCTTAAGGTGATCATATATATTTCCATCAAGAGCCTGCACAAGGGAAAGAAATAACGAAAATTAGGAAAAGCAAGGAGCAGCTCCGTTTACAATTTATCAGTGATCACCCTGGGACTTGCAAGATGCTCACACCATTTTTCCAGCAGATTTACACCTGTGAGGAGTGGACAGAGCCACTCGCTCCTGGCAGAAGGGATAACAGTGCTGGGCTCCCATTAGATGGCAGCACACAGCACTGCAACAACATCCCTCGATTTCCATCCAGCTGTTCCCATGGGCAGAGCAGCTCTGGAGGAGGGAATGTGCTCAGGGAGATGTCACTGAGGGCAGGGAGGACACACAGCAACTGCAAGGCCACAGGGTGGTGCCAACCAGAGTATTCCTCAGGGAATGGTGCCAGGACACTCAACATCTGGATGTGGCACATCCCCAGCTGTTTGCTTATCAAAACCAGCTGGGCAATAGCTGCCACTTCACTTTCTTTTGTGCACAGGAGCACCAAATAAGTAACACAAATTTATCCCAAACCCAGCAGTGACAGCAAAGTTCAAACCCCAAAGCTCTGTTGTAAGCAGAGCTGTAAAATCACATCACACAGTGCAGGTTACACAAGTTCTGTGTTAAATATGACTTAGCAAGTGACTGACAATGTCATTTAAATATTTAACTCAGGATGTATTTAAATATATATGATATAGATGTTAAACAGGTCATATTTCACAGATATCCATTTAAACAGCATATTCACGGAAACTGTGCAAGCTCCATTTCAACAAACTCAAGGATCTGTTTCTCTAGAAAATTTTATTTGATTATTTAAATCATTCTGAAAATTTAAGGGAGGAGAAAAGAGTGAAATTGTGCACGACTTAAGGAATAGTTTCTGCCCCTGAAAAATCAAGCCCAGTGTTTCAGGTGAGGGGAACAGACGCAATAAACCGGACACAAATCCTGGAAGTGTCCAAGGCCAGGTTGGATGGGACTTGGAGCAACCTGGGACAGTGCAAGGTGTCCCTGCCCATTACAGGGGTGGAACTGGATGAGCTTTTAGGTCCCTTCCAACCCAAACCATCCCATGGTTTTATGAAATCCCTCAGAGCTCAGGACAAACAGAAGAGATCTTCCTTGTGCAAAGTTTTCCCAGCAGTACCTTCAGTGAGGGATGCTTTTGAGGAGATAATCAAATGGTGGGACTGGAATTCTCACGTCCAAACTCTGATATCCCAAATCCACTTCACACTACACTATTTTCTCCATCCTCCATCTACCAAGTGTAAAGGAATTTTTAGCAGAGGCAGATTGTTTCCTTCAACCTTACACATTAAACCTGCCTTGAACTCAATAGTTCTATGGCCATCAGGATGCCATTATGCCAAACCAGTAGCAAACTGGGAATTCCTTCCAAGCCCCCACACTGCAGCTGACCAAAGGCCATTTCTGGGCTGCCCCAGGAAGGACTTCCCAGTACGGATGGGAAAGAGCTGTAGGATAACTGCTCCAGGCTCCTGCAAAGTGCTGTCAGCTCCACCAAACACTCTGTTAAACAGAAGTTTTACCAATTCTTATTTGAAGAGTTATGTAATACGAGACAGGTTCAATCTTTGCCTGTGCTGGTGTGGGCACAGCTTTGCTGGGATTCACCCTGAGCTGGCTCAGGAGGCTCAGCCCCAAACCAACAGCAGGATTTGGACATTCCCTGTGCTGGCACCCCTGAAGGGACGAGCCCTCGGTGTCACACGAGTGCCAGAGTCACAGTCCCCACCCCATTCCAAGGGCACTCATTTTCACACCCAGTACAGGCTGCCCCAACAGCAGCTCAGCCCTGTGCTTACAGAGAATACAAATGATGGGTAAAACTGCCAAGAGTGCCTGTGCTCACCCTGGGGTACCACGGGAAGCCTCAAACTCCCCCAAAATAAAACTGTCGACTTTTATCTGTTCCTAAAGCTTCTCAGCTCAAACACCAGGGCTGCAGTGCAACTGTGCTAAGAAATGTAAATAAATAATTTCAATTTGGCAAAGCAATTCTGAGTGCTCACTTTGCAAAGCAGCTGGGATTTTTTTCCATCCCACGATGCCATAAATGAGCATTTCACAGCTCCCCATCAAACCCAAATGTTGTTTTTATGTCAAACCCCACACGAAGGGTTTGTGTGATTACATTTAAGTCTTAAATGCTGAGATCTGCACTGGGTTTTGACACTCTGGGCGCTTTGCAGAGCCAGTGGAGAGAAGTTGGTACTTGTGTGTTGTGATTGATCCCTCTCCAAGATAGATGGCTAAAATAGGTCAGCTGAAAGGCAGGATGCCAAGGGCCTATTCCTCTTCACTGACCGTAAATAGTGCCCCCACAATTAGCTCAGACAGCCACGTCAGGCACACACAGCCCAGCCCCACACGTGTTTATTCCCTCCAATTATCATCCATGCAGCACTGGGGATTAATTCATGTCCAGCTGCAGTCTGCAGTTCAAGGAATATTTAAAAAAAAAAATAGGGAGAAATATTAACTTCATTATTTCTCCCCCTCCTCCTCCTGCAGTGACCACAGCTCTGCTGAGATGCCAGAAACACCCCCCAGTGTGATACAGAAAATAAAGATATTTAAGAAAGAACATCAGAGCAAAGTGTGGCAACACATTAGGGAGCACACGGGTCTGTCAGCATGTGAGAAGTGCATTACAGCCTGGCTCCTTTCATTAATTAAAAGCAGTTTCAATATGATGAAGTTCTTAAATACCGATGAGAGCTGCCAGAAGTGAAGTTCTGAAAGTCACTGCAATATCACACAGGCAGGGCTGAGAAAGCAGCTCCAACACAGGCTAAAAATCTCCTCGTGCCACAGAAAAGGTGACATCCCATCAGCCACAGGATCAGAGAGCTGGTTGGTTCCAGACTTGCAATAATAATGGATTTATTCCTTCTATACAATGGTAATTATTACATCGAGCTGGATGTGTTCATATTAAAACAAAAGACTTGACTTGCTGAACTGCAGGATATAAATTAACATTCACGTGGGGTTGTATCAGCTGAATCTCATTCATTTACAAAAGCTCTGACCCAAACCACTGAACATCACAGGTTTTGAAAGGAAAAGTCTTTTCAAAATTCCTCATCATGCAACTTGAAGGGGAAACTGGGGGGAAAAAAAAGAAAATCAAAAAACCCAACACCCATTATTCCTCTACAATGGCTTTTGTTCTCTTTCTGACTCTCCAGAGAGCACTAAATCACTTACTGTATTACAATCCCACTGAAAAACCTGTCTTTTTGTCAACTTCAAAAGGAAATCAAGGGTTTTTTTTTTAAAAAAAAACAAATCTGGCATCAAACCCAAGATAATACAAAGTTAAGTAGCATAAAATTACAATTTCCAAGGATAGAAAAAAGTCACTGTTTTTTTCAGAGATCATTTCTTTACAGCAGAATTGCCATACTAAAGGTGCAAAACTACTTCCCACTGTGTCCAAGCTTGAGAAGCTAAAGGCTGGAATTGGGGCTGAGAAGAGTTGAAGTTGTTAATAAATGCAATGGACACACAAGAAATCCTATATATTAACTCAAACCAATAAAATTATATACAGAGGGAGTGGGACAAGAACATTGTTCTGATTTCAACATCCCAGTTTTGTGTGTAACTTTGAGAGTTTTTCCCAGAAACAAAACTTCAGTCCCAGTTCAGATCATCATTTTCAGGAGGTTTTTTTATGTTTCAAGAGATGATACCGAACAGTTTGTGAATTGAGCTTTAATCATTCTGCATTCTATGAAAATTCCCTCAGAAGCAAATACGTAAATGAAAGTATTTTAGCTATTATTGGGCCATTTGGTTGCCTTTGGGAGGTTGTTATTCATTTAAAATAACATACAATGTAGAACTGACCCTGCACAGAATTGTCACCTTCATTTATGTGACCGACTTCAAGAGGTCTCTTCAACTAAAACATTTACAGGTCTCAGCCACATTCCACTTCAAAATTACCATTTCAGTATCTTGGAGAAGACAGAGAACAAGCTGAACTACTCTGTATTTTTTATTTTAAATGCAAACAGAAATTAGAAATGGAAACTATCAGCCCTACATACGATGCAGACTAGACTAGTATGAAGCCACCGAGGCAAGTTTTCCCTGTTATCCCATTTATTTCTGAAATATTCCTGGTATTCTGTTCATGTTTGTCTCGCAGAAACTCCTAAAAGCTGTGCTGAAGCTCTGGGTAATAATTTTACAGTTTAAACTCGGGTGTTCCAACTAAACCTCCCATTTAACCACCAGGCACCAAAACCAGCGCTGGGTTAAAAACCCACAATTAAAGGCACACTTGTAAAGCCACGTGGGTTTCACTGACTAATTCACACCAGTCTCATCTGAATCATCACTGCCTAGAAATAATTTGGTATTTGCAAACACACATTTATGGTTTTATGCATTTTAAACTCCCTAACCCCACGCTTGTGCTAAGAACCATCGTCCTCCAACTGGGGTGGAACGAGATGATCTTTAAGGTCCCTTCCAACCCAAACCATCCTGTGGCCCTGTGAGATTAAGTTTTCATCTCAAAACATCCACCCTGCCCTGAGCTGATGCAACCCAACAGTTTTTCAGGGCTAATTTTGCCACTGCAATCCCTGGCAAACGCTCCCTGGAGCTGCCACCGCTTGGCCGGAAACAATAGGACTGATGTGGAAGGCAAGGAATTTCCTTACATGGGTGGAGGGAACAGCACAAAATT
Organism: Hylia prasina; assembly: GCA_013397195.1. Lineage (NCBI taxonomy): Eukaryota > Metazoa > Chordata > Aves > Passeriformes > Sylviidae > Hylia > Hylia prasina. Next base: position 60,839 of record VYXD01015582.1, read on the forward strand.
AGAGCTGACCCTCCCCTGCCTGGGCTGCAGCCTGAAAACAGAAAGATAAGGGAAAGAAATGAACTGAACAAAAATCATTGTGTTTGTGGAGTGGTGACTTTGCTGCGGAGTCAATGGGATCGCATCCTGGTAATGAGACTTATTTTCCTGTTCAGGAGTCAAGCTCCCAAATCAAAAGGGAGATCTGTATTACAGATTCCACTCTCTACTTTATATTTACATTAAAATAATTTTATATGTGAACATATTTATATTAAAAATGAAAATGTCTTTTACCACCGTACTCTTATTTGCATTAAACCTCCTGTTTTATCTATCCCTGACCTGTTTTGCCTTGAAAACCACTTCAAATCCATTAAGAACAACAGGGACTTGAGTTTTCATCCTTTATTTCCTGTAATATTAGTCAAAACTTCTCCTTACTTAAAACTGAAAACCCAGCAATGTGAATTGCAGAACAAACATGCTGAGTGAAGCTTTTTGAGTGTTTGTGCTTCAAACTCCTGCCTCCAATCCACTAAATAAACAGAGGGATCTCACGGATGGCACAGCCTGGGAATTTTCAGTGGAATGGTTTTGGTAAATGAGACTCTACTGAGGGTTTTAATTTTTATATGTCAGAAAAGATAAAATTAATATTAAAAGGAAAGCTTGGGGTACAGACAATAATGATTTGTCAACAGGTATTCTTAGAATTCAGGCATCAACTTCAGTCTTTCTAGGGTGAGAACTCTCCGTATTTTAGCCCAGACAGAGCAACAAATCTCCTTTTATCTGACAGTGAAGGATAAGGTATTTTAAAAACTCATCTAAAACTCAGAACAAAGTCAAGGGCCCGGATCAGCTGGATTTGCCACACTCAGCACTATTCAGAGCCGTGAAATGGAACAGCACTTCCCAAGGACGTGAGGAGAGGAAGGAAGGAAGGTCAGGAAAACCCATCCTTTCTGGGTAACAGCTCCATTCCACAGTAATTTTCCTTTTAAAATGCTGATTCCTGGCATCAATTTCTCCTCATACAGAAGAAAAGCTGCTTATTTTCCCTTTTAAACTCTTCCACCCCTGCAGCATTTGTTACTGCTGAAATCCCTTCCTCTCCATCAAGACCCCCAGCATAAAAGTAAATCATGGCTGTGTTTGTCAACAAAACACGACACCTGTATCTGAATTCCCAAATCAAAGGCCCAGCAGGGTCCCTGCACAACCTGCCTGGAGCTGCTGCCATCAGGCTCTGGCATTCCCAAAGATCCTGCAGGAACAACTGCGCCCTGTCCGTGCCCACCACGGCTCTGAGGGCTGAAGCCTGACTTCCAGATGACAGGAAGCTGCTGCCCCTTTGCAGGCTCCCTCTTTGGGAAAAATCCTGTTTTTCTGCTAAGCTGGGCAAGTAAAGAAAGCTGCTAAGAAAAGCTGAGGGCAAACTCCCTTCCCTGCACCAAGGAGTGAGTGCTGGACTTGCTCAGCCTGCAGGGAGAGAGGAGCACCTGAATTCTGTAAAATCAGCATTTCAGGTTGACAGGAGACCAGCCACAGTCTGCATCCAAGGCAATGCAGGGCTAATGTAAGGCTGTAAAATGATCTGTACCTCAGGATCATCTTACACATCCAAAGGCTGTAGTGATAAGTCTGCTTTAGTGAGATCCACATCCAACTCACTCTTGAAGTATCACTACCTAGTTCTGTCTGGGAATATCTGGAGCACCTGGAGCACTGCATCCAGATCCAGAATATTTGGCACAGGAAGGACATGGACCTGTTATAGCAGGCCCAGAGGATGCCAACAGGTCTGAGTGAAGAAGGGTTTAAGAGTCCCTACAAGAAGATCCTCTCCGGCTTCTGCTCCTTCTTGAACTTCCACAGAAAGTACTTTTAAGGAATTTTGGTAACTGTCTCACTGTCCTCTTGCTGTCAGGCTAATTAATTTCTCCTGTTTCTTTTTGTTTTCCCTAAATCCACAACCTGCACAACCACATGCTATTCAGGAGTGCATTTGCTCAACCCAGCTCTCAACAAGGAAGCACAAGATATTCCAGGCACGTGCCCGCCGTGCTGAAGAGCAGAGACACATGAAAAACTGGGAATAAAACCAGCAGAGCAAGAGGCAGGATGAGAATATAACGATAGGAATAGGAAGTGCCTCTTTAAATCAGCAAGGTTTGATGAAGCTTGGAGCTTCCTCTTCTCCCACACCCTGGAGGAGCTCTCACCACTGCAAACACGGGAAAAATGGACACTGGAAGACCACAGGAGCCCAAGTTCCTTTCAGCTGGGTGCCCATGAACACACTCTGCACTTTCCCTTACCCCAGAGCTTTGTGTTTTCTGCTGTCAGGAGTTTGGGGCTTGTTTGCAAGTTCTTTGTTTGCTCTCATTAGTCACTTGATGATTGTTCTGCACATCATTTTGTTCCTTTACAATTTCACCAGGGTCATTGTTTTTACTGACAAAACCTTTGTTGTTGGGGCACTGCAGTCTCCTCTGAGCACAGAAAAATATGGAACAGCCACCAACAGATGCTTGTCACCCTCCCCCAATGCAGGAAAAAAACGTTCCTTTAAAACAAGAATAAGCAAAATTAATAACAAGATTTGCTTCCACTCTCTCATGGCATTGCCCTGTAGCTGTCACATTTTAGGAGGAGGTGAACAGAGGCATGGAAGGAAATGCCCTCTATAATTCCTATAATTGTAATTGCCACAAGGCTGGCAGCAGTGAGAGTTACCTGGTGGAGACAGCACTTAAATTAACACTCCAGGGTTAAAGGACAATTCCACTGAAAGCAGTGAGCACACCCTGATGTGAGACTGCCATAAGCATGGAAAACCAGATCTTCAAATTCTACCATGGAAGGCTTAAAAAACCCTGGAAGATTAAAACAGATTCTAGGAATATCTAGAAATACATTCCCCAAAAGTATCTCCCAAGACTTCTCAGACCTAGTCTGCTTTTTCTTGCACAGCTCTGGAATAAATCCCAGGGAGATTCCACTTTTGACAGGATGAATTTTTAATAAACTGCATCTTTGCTTTTGTACTTCCTCATTCTTGGAAGGGGAAAAAAAAATGTTCTGGCTCAAATCCAACATCTGGAAGATGACTTTGTGGCAGAGCTGTCACCATCATGATATCTTTGCATCTGGAGAGTACAGAGTGCTCTTCACTGCTCATGCCAGTAATAATTGGCTCCCTTCACGTGGAAAAATGTGCATTTAAATCCTTCAGCACTCTGACACCATTTCTGCTCTTCAAAGATTCTTCTGCTGACCACAAGAACATGGTCATCATCACAAAATGTCTGAGGAACAGCAGTGGGGTGTGTGCTCTGTCTGGATTTTTACTTCTTCTTACCCAAAAATAAATTATTTTGCCGCTCAGCTCAACAAATATTTTGATATTTTGACACGATTTCAAAGGTAAGTTAAAGAAATGCACTTTGCTCGAGAACAGGCCAGAGCTGCTTATTTTTACCTCCCACAAAACCAAATCTCACACAGAGAACCACCTCCAAGAAAGCTCTGGGAATTCTTCCTTAGAGAATTCCATCCAAATTTACCAGCAAGAACTCTCATGCTACAGGTGAACCATCCCTGACTCAGCCACAAGCTTGGATAAATCAGAATCTTTTCTGTATTACAACACCACAAGCTAAGGGAGAGAAACCTTCAACTGACACAGACGTGCACATGAAAATGCATTTCACAACAAATCCCAATGTTTCTTAATAAATATTTTCCTTAAAATATTTTCTTAAAACCATTTTCTTAATAAGTTCTTTAAAAAATTAAGAAACAAGTGTTTTCTTAAAAATACTCCCCTGGCAGATAAAATGCATTAAAAATGAGTAAAAAATTAAACAAATAAATAAATAATCAGGTACCGAGCATAAACATTCCTCAGGAACTCTCGTTTACTCTTTTGCACCCTTGCAGTTTTTTAACCACCTATTTTGCTGGGTTTAGCTTTTAATTCAGTTGATTCAATCTCTGTATTATCATTTTCATTTACTTCTTCAGATAAATCTCTTCAACAAAACCTTTTCTGCTCCAGTACAGGCTGTTGTTCCCAACTGCTCCTTGGATTTATCACCTGCATCTGTTTGTTTTCTCTGTGTGGGTTTAAAGTCACCTGTATTCAGTGAAGAGGCTATTCAAAAGCTGCTCACAGAGGAGGTTCAGGGATGGAAACGTCCCAGTAATAAAAATTTCAGTAATTTAATATATTCCCAAGCATTTCAGATCCTTATCATGCCAAAGAACTACAACCTGCAGCTTGCTGCAGTCCTGCAAATGTAACATTGCTCTGCCTCACCCACAGCATGAATGATCTTGTTGGGATATTCAGAAAATTCAGGCATTTTCCAACTCAAATTACAAATTCGATTAAATTTTATGCTGCTACATGAAACAGTAAGGCAGTGTGAAAAGGGCAGAGTGTATCTCACACAGGGAACCCCACGTTCCTCAACAGGCACCCCACAAAAGGATTACTCTGCCAGTCACTCTAAAATGCAAGGACCAAATCCAACAAAATTATTTCTAGGAATTTTTTGTAATCTACACAAATGTGTTCTTATATGGAAAATGGCCCAGAGTCACAGCACTGTGATTATTTGCAATAATTATGGAATCACAGAACAATGACAGCAATTATCTCCCACAATAAAGGGAAAAAACATGGTGGGGGTAATGCCAAAGGTATGGCAGCTGCAGTGCAGCAAGAAAATTAATCTGGGGGTCCCAAACCCCACTTGGGAATTCTGTGTGGCAATTATGCTTCATAGGAGTCCTTTCTCAATTATCTCCAGGGGAATCACACTAAGAATTTATGCCTGCACTCCTTGTAAGCACCAGTGGGTGAGGACAAAGGTAATTTGGGCCTGAAGTCCACAACTGAAAATATTGGGAAAGGTTTTTCCCTTTCACAGACAGATTCCCCCCACGCCCATGCCAAGGCTGGCACAGAAGCCCCATCCCAAGCAGTATTCCTGAAGAAGGACTGATGGAATCACCAGTCATGCCATATCCTCCAGAACCTGAGAGGACTTTCTAATCTTCTGCTGCTTGATGGGCAGTGATGGGTAACAAAAATCAACAGAAAAGTGAACAAAAATGGGATCTAGTGCTGTTAAATCTTTTAATTAAATCACTTCTGAAGTGCGGCCTGATTGGGAATACCTAAATATACTTTGGTCTCCTGACAGTATTTCCTGCTCATAACTGCATTAAAGTTAAGCTCCTTTTCAAACTTATTTCAGCCCTGTAGGATTAAATACTCAAGCCTTTTAAAAAACTCCTTAATTTCACAGTGCCACTGCTCAGAGGCCCTCCTGACACTGTGTGGGCAGAGCAGAGCCAGGGACTGAAATCACACAGGAAGAGACATCCCAAAGATCTGGCAGGGCTGGGATCTCTTTGATACAAGGCTGTCTTTAGTGCTCAGTCTTTGCTATTAAATAAATTGAGCCTTTCAGCAAAGTTAATTCACTGAATGTTCCAATATCCCCTTTTAAATTAGAAATGGGGCTCCCAGACCCAGCCAGAGAGAAGGGTCTGTGCTCAGTGGGAATGCTGAGACACAGAACCCAGGGATCTGTACCTGAAGTCACATATGAATATCATAAAAATAACTACAATAACCCAACTGAATGAACTGAGACTGAATCCAACTGGATGAATTGCCCAGTGAGAAGAGCAAAGCCTGACAGAAGTGGATCAGCTATTAAAAAATGTTGAATTATTTGGGTACACACAGAGCCACAAACATCTGTAAACATTTCAAGTAGAAAAAAAGGTATTTCTCAGATTTGTCATCTTCTTTTTATGCCCTTTTTTCTTGGAATTCTGTATTTTTGAAATTTATCTTTTATTAAATTGAATTCTCATCTGTAAAATTATCATATGCAATATATATAAATCTTGTATAGTAAACACTGTACAACTTTATTAATAGGAGCAGTTTAAAGTTTTCATTTCTAATACTCTTGATCTTGAATGAGAAACGTGATTTGTAACTACCTCCATGTACCTGGTTTAACACTCCAGTCAAAAGAAGCTTATCCAAGAAAATTCAGGCACCCAAATCCCAGAATATTGTCTTGATTCCTCCTAGCAGTTTTTTTTCATTTTCATTTTGGATCATTTTCAGCTCCCCATGATTTTTATGTGAGATTAAAAGCCTTGAGCCCAAGCACTGAAACTTTGCTGAAGTTTTAAAAATCCAGGATTTTTACATCATGGAAGGTTTCTGCTGGATGCCCTGGACAATGCTGGTACCAAGAGGAAAGTGAGCTGGGATGAAACAGTGCAGGGAAAAGGTTCTTCCCATTATCCATGAACAACACTGGGAATGCCAGAGAGAGATTAATTCCTTTAATTAGCATTCCAATCCTACAAGCAATTACCTTAGGGCTTTGATAATTTGTGAAACGTTATAAAATAATATCCTCATTCAGCTGGATGACACCATTCCACACGTCAGTCATCAGGAGTTACAGACCTAAGGAAGCTGCTGGCAGGGAATATTTGCTTCCCTCCACACCAAGGGGGTCTAGCCTGGCTGCAAAGCTTTTCAAGCAGAGATGACAACTTGAACAGATGGGAATTTTATTTTTGGGGATCAAAGCTGCAAGTAGGGAGACAAATCACACTGGAGCATTCCCACTCCTCCTCCTGTTCCCATGACTGAGCTTCTGGGCCAGGTTTACAATCCATTATCTCTTTGGCAAGTTGAAAAAACTAAATAGGAATTTTCAGCTGCAGGAAGGGGATTCCAAGGCAAGGAAGTTTCCTAAAGACTGTGCAAAAACCAGAGCTCGAGCAGCCCTTGTCCACCACGCAGGGAATGAGCCATCCCAAAACACCTGCACAGTCTGCAAACAGAGCAGAGCTTTGGAAGCTGAGAGAATAAAGAACCACATCAAAATTTGACAGCTGGGCCCTATGAAACCCTCAAAGATCTGTGAAAACTCTTGCCAGATTTGCCTCCCTCCCGGCAAGACAGTTGTAGATTAGAAACTATTTTCCCTGAAACGTTTTCAAGGATTTAATTAAACTTCAAATTCAGTGTGACATTTTCCATCTCACACTTATTGGCCTTGTGCTATTTTGGGCTTCATCTCCTTGTTATAATTCTTCCACTGCTTTCATTAGTGAAGTCACTCAGAAATGTTTTGTCCTGCCACTGACGACAGAAGATGAGTCACAGAATCCCAGGATGATCTGGGGGGAAGAGACCTTAAAATCATCTCATTCCACCCCTGCCATGGGCAGGGACACCTTCCACCATCCCAGGTTTGCTCCAAGCCCTGTCCAGCCTGGTCTTGAACACTTCCAGGGATCCAGGGGCAGCCACAGCTGCTCTGGGCACCCTGTGCCAGGGCCTGCCCACCCTCCCAGAGAGGAATTTCTTCCCAATAACCCATCTAACCCTGCCCTCTGGCAGTGGGGAGCCATTCCCTGTGTCCTGTCCCTCCATCCCTTATCCCCAGTCACTCTTGTTGGAACCCTGCACCCCTTTAGGAAATGGAGGGAGCCCTGAGATCTCCACATTTTCAGTAACTTTTACAGTTTAATATCTGATTTAACAGGACAAAACCTGCACGCACATTCAGTTTTATGAATAATCCACGAACTTTCCCCCCAGTTTCAATGGAAACATGTCCATTCCAGGTAACTCACTGAAACATTGGGTGGTTACAACCAACAGCAGGAAATAACACAGAGGAAAAAAGGAACTTTTCCCTGCTTCTTCAATTCTTCCACTGAATCAAGAGTTGCTAAAAACAAAGCCCTCAAGCAAACAAAACCCTGCAAAGGATCTGTTTGGGATGTTTTTCTCCATGAATCCTAAACCAGCAATGTTGGAACCCTGGGCACTGAAAATTTCAGACTTTCTGTGCTGACAGAAAGCAAACACTGCATTTGACCTGAGGCCGTGGAAAAGCCTTCCAAAGTGGAGTGATGGCACTGGGATTGTGGGTGTGGAGTTTGGATAGAAGTGTGTGATATCACATGGTGGAAAACTTAGAGTTTAAGCTTTTAGAATACAGTAATATATATAAAGCAAGATGGAGGATTTAGGGTATAGGCTAAGTCCTTCTTTTTCATTTTCTTCATGGGTTTGGGTGGTATTTTGTAATCAGGCAGAAAAATCCTCATTGGTTTCTGGGTTAAAAGTAAAAACAATTTAGGTGTCATCTCATAATTGGACAATTTGTTCTTAAAAGCCCTTGCAGAGAGTTAGAGACAGAGCCATTTTTCACTCTGAACTCACAGCTTGTGAGACTGTAACATCAATAAGAATTAATAAACATCTGAGTCTGAACATGAACACTGCATCTCTTGAACATTTAATCCCAGCTCTAACTACAGAAGAAAAGAAGATTAAAAACCCACCCAGGAATGCTGCATGCTCCCAGTTAAAGCATGGTCACCCCACCTGCCTCCCAGGTGCTTCCTGAGCTGGGCCCTTCCCCTGGAGCAGCTCCAAGGCTGCTGTCTGGCACAGGCAAGTATTTTGGGAACTGTTCTCATTGTGTTACAGTGTGGCTTTGAAACAAGATGGCAGTTTCATTTCCTGCTCAGAATCAGGGTTTCTGAGAGCTGACCAAAATATCTCAAAGCCCTGTTCAAATCCCCAACGGTTTCTACATAAAATCTTCAAATGAAAAACAAAAACAAACAAACAAAAAAAACCAGAAAGAAAGGGGGAAAAAAAAGGGCAGGGGGGCAGGTTTTCTGCTACCTTCCTCAACTAGATTTCTCCCAGATTCCTTTCAAGTAACTCAATCCCAGTCCCAATCCTTATACTGCCTTCCTGGTTCTCTCTGTCTAGCAAGGGTTTAGAACTTCTTTTTTTTTCTGCTTTCCAGTCATTTTTCTTGGTTTGCATTCAGCCTAAATCACTGATTTCATCCCTGATCATTCTCCCTCTCCCTTCCTGCCCCTCTGCCCAGGTGAGCCCCCACCTGCAGAGCTGCCCCAGCCCTGGGCCAGCAGCAGCAGGGCCTGGAGCTGCTGGAGAGAGTCCAGAGGAGGCTCCAGAGCTGCTCCAGGGCTGGAGCCCCTCTGCTCTGGAGCCAGGCTGGGAGAGCTGGAGGTGCTCACCTGGAGAGGAGAAGCTCCAGGGAGAGCTCAGAGCCCTTCCAGAGCCTAAAGGAGCTCCAGGAGAGCTGGAGAGGGACTGGGGACAAGGGATGGAAGGACAGGACAAAGGGGAATTACTTTCTTTCGTAAGCATCTGTAAAATCACACTGCCCTTTTACAATCAACCCTTTTTCTTAAGTTATTTCTGTGAAAACACCAAAGGAAACCTCACTGCAAAGTCAGTCACACATGAAAAAATGTTCATTGTTTTAAGATAATTAAGTTGCCCTGAGTTTTGTATTAGACTTTATCATGCTGCTTTTACAGTACATTGCCCTGCCACGGAGGAATGAACACCTGGATTCCTGAAATAAATGGGCTTCTTTGGGTCAAATGCTTCACCCAGGGATTCATTTGTGACTGAAACACGAGGTGGGACAAACTGACTGTCACCAGGCCAATGTGACCATCACACTTTCTCATCCTCACAACAGAAACAGCTGTGACTCAGACTCACTCCTGTGCCTCAAGGTCGCATGAAAAGTCTGTGTGATGGGCAACGTGATTTTTCAGGGGGTGAGTGCTAGATTGGAAACTGAAAATACCTATTTTATCTATGACAAATTAAAAATATAATTGGAAATGTAAGAATTGGGGGGCAGAGGGAAGGGATAGATGAGATATTTGGAAGGAATTCTTAGCTGTGAGTGTGGGCAGGCCCTGGCACAGGGGGCCCAGAGAAGCTGTGGCTGCCCCTGGATCCCTGGAAGTGCCCAAGGCCAGGTTGGACACTGGGGCTTGGAGCTCCCTGGGATAGTGGAAGGTGTCCCTGGGGTGGGACTGGAGGAATTTTAAGGTCCCTTCCAGCCCAAACCATTCCATGATTCTGTGACATACATACACACACCATAGCTACTGGTGCAAGTACCATTCACTGTTAAGGCAAATAAACCTCCCTTGCTTGTGGTTTTACCAAAATTAACATCAAAAGCTGCATTTCCAGTGCAAATCCTCTTTTCACTTCCCTGCAAACATTAACTCACAGTCAGCTGGAATCCAAGCGCTCTCGACTGGAGTTAACACATATTCCATGGACTGTGAACACCTAAAATTCTCTAAGGCACTTCTCAGGTATCAACTGGGAATGTGAGAGATGAGCATTTAACAAAAACGCCAAACAAGAGACCACTATTGTGTATTAATGATCTAATAATTTATGTGGATGCAGAACTACACTGCAGCCTGGAATTCTCTGCCCCCAGGTCTGATGTGCACATCCACAAACACAGAGACAGATGTCCCTGCATGGGAAAAGAGTGTGGGATCAGGATCAGCTGCTGTGGAACCTACAGTGAGCACCTTCTGGAGCACTGGGGTCGTGTGCTGAGCATGAGCCCTTCAGCCACCCCCCTCTGTGGGAATGACCATGAGGAAGCCAAGCACACTCATGAGCTGCCTGGGAAGGAAAGCTCCTGTGCCCATCTGATGCTGCAGATAATGCCATCAGTGGCTCCTTTAACTGGGATTGCAAAATATTTGTGGCTTGCAGCTGACAAGGACCGGAAGTGAAACAATAGTTCTTTCACTTGCACAAGTCCCCTCTGCATTTTTAAGGGAGTTTTACAGGATCTGAAAAGAATTGGTAGCACTGAAATAATAAAAGAGATTTATAGAAGAAAATGGAAATCTCTGGTGACTTCAGAATTACTTTATCTTAATGCTATTTTTTTCGTTGAGGGGCAGAGTTTCCATTTAAAAAAGGAATCCCCCGGGTGCTTCTAAATCATTCCAGAAAGTTTGAAACAATAACGTGGACATAAATTGATTTCTTCCAGTGATAATATTGGTTCTGCCTGTTCCAGAGGCTACAGAAATATGTGCTGATGCAAATGGTACCCTTTTATTTCTACAGGACTCATCAGTGCTGGGATAACATTCCTGAGCCAATTTAAGACTTTCAGCTACCGTGTCAACTTATTTTTCAATTCAGACAGAGCCACCAGGGGAAAGAACCCTTTGCCACACACATCCTATTAATTTCAGGGCATAAAGCAAATTATTAACTGAAAGCCACCAAGTCCTCAAATTGGGGTCATTTTTATAAACACTGCCAGCTCCAGCTGGATCTCATTTGTGCAACTCATGTTTGGAGCCTGCATTCCCATTTGTTTTAAATGATCATTGAAAGTGCACGGGAAAAGTGATGGATGACTATGCTGAAAACAGAGAAGTCAGCAGAGCTTTGCCAAAGCTCCCAACCCTTCTAACAAATAAAAACCAGGGCTCACCAGAACATGGAGGTTCCAGCACTGCTGGAACTCATGCAGTTACTCCACTTAATTGCAGGAAAAAAAAAACAAAAAAAACAACAAAACCAGAAAGCAGAAGGTAGGGAATCCCAAGGAGAACCTCCTTCCCAAAAAATGCTGTTTTAAGGAATGAGAGTAATTCAGGTTTAAAAGGGAATATGTAATACTGGTACAATATACAATAATAAATAAAATATATCATACTGGTTCAACCTCTGCACTCAGAGCAGGGGCAGGTAGGTTGCTCATTCCTTGGAAGTCAGCCAGATCTCTTCCTCTATCAGAGTCCTTAAAAACAGGCAAGGGTGTGGAAAAGCCACGCTTCACCTGTAATTTTATAAATCAACCTCTCCAATTAACAAAGCACTGCTGTAACTTGTGTTGTTACTGTCACCCATACCTGAGCAAAGGGCAGGAAAATGATGTAACAAAGTTTTTATTCAAGCCTGCCAAATCATCACAAGAACTCTGATCAAGAACAAGAGCCAAATTACACAATTTCACTTCCTCGTGTCAAGCAAACTGGAAAGTACAGAAAAAACCAGAAAAGCAGCCTGATAATTACAACAGGATAAAAGAAACCACCGAAACCACAAAGACAAGGCACCAGCTTTTGACACTGTTCTCCCTCAAACACCAAAGCCCACATGAGCCATGACATGACATATTTCTTTTTGAAAGAGCTGAGTTTAGAAATACCTGCTGCTGCTGCCTTCTCCAGAATTTCTGTGTTCATAAAAAATGCAGCACCACCTGTAAGCTGTTCCTCAGCTCTGGCACAGGGTGCCCAGAGAAGCTGTGGCTGCCCCATCCCTGGAATTGCTCCATGCCAGGCTGGAGCAGCCTGGGACAGTGGAAGGTGTCCCTGCCCACGGCAGGGAGTTGGAATTGGATGGGCTTTAAGGTCCCTTCCAACCCAAACCATTCTGTGATTTTGAAATGTGAGGTTTTGTTCCTTCTTTCTTTCTTTCTCTCTTTAAATAATCTCAGGACTATTTCAAGTGTCCAGCACACCTGCTTTTCTTTTTTTTCATGTCAACATTTCCTCACTGTAAGTTGCTGTGTAAAGTCATTCTTTCAGGTGGTTCACGAGGGGAACTTACAGAATTAAGAGCACAGATGGATTAAAATGAATATCAAAACAGTCCTGATTTGACTTGCACCGTCATCTTAGACTTCCTTCTGACCTCAGCTTAAAGGAAAAACCTAAGCAGCAGGCAGACAACTTATTTTTAAAAGGGTCTGTGGACTGAACTTTCACACTCAGGCGAAGGCAACTCTTCCTTGAGCAGCTTGTCAGGAAACTGGCAAAGAATAAAACATTACCAGGCTTTATTTAGTCTGTGCTTTGAGGGGTTTTAATTTCTCTGCAGAGACTGCAATGGACATAAAGGACAGATAAAAAGCAAGGCAAAAGGATTCAAATCTTTTCTGAACAGAGACCCAGAATGGCTCTGCTCCTTATTAAGTGGTGTAATTGGAAAACTAGCAAGGCAGAGGAGGAACAATTCTTCATCCTATTAAAAAAGCTGGAAGCATTTTGTATTTTCTTTCCAAGCATCCCTGTTTAGTCTATGATGGCTTTCACAGTTACACAGAGCCAAGCACTTTTTCTTCTCTGCATAAAAACGCTGCAAAATCAAGAAACACATTCTGAACCACTGAAAATTAGCAGGAGCTGTGTGTACCAGGAAGCCTGCCTAGGAAAAGCCCCTTTTGTTGCCTGCCACAGAAAATGGAAGGAGGCCACAAGGTGGGTTTGTGATTCACTTGTCACAGGACAGCAGCACAGCAGCATTCCAGAGCCAGACACAAGGAACAAACCCACCAGCAGCAGCTTCCTCTTGGGAGCAGCCCAGGGTGCCTCAGCCCAGCACACATCACACTTCCCCAACAGTCTGGAAATACCTCCACCCCTCCCTTCTCCAACACCAACACAGCCTTTTATTGGATTTCATTGTTACAAAGCACTGAAGAGCCATTCTCCAGGCTGTCAGCAAGACAAGCTGTGCAAGAGCTCTACCTGTGTTCAGCTCAGCTCACACAGGATGCCAGGACCAACCTTTGATGCCCACACTAATAATAAACACTCCATGACTACTTTATGCTAAGTAAGACACCTTTTAGCCTCTTGAAATACAAGATGATTTAATATAAGGAGAAAACAGATGGGAAGGGGCAGCCACATCAGCTGAGTTTTTAACCCATTACTTATCAATGCAGCCAAGTCGATGTCAGAGCTGAGAGTGAAATCTCACATTTTCTAGGAAAGTGAGCACTGTCTGCACATGCAGATGGTGCAGAGGGATGGATTGGGAGTGCAGGGCCACAACTCCAACCCAAAGGCAGCAGCTGGATGCACGGCATGGCCAGGGACTGGGTGTGCTCCAGCTTCCAATGAGCCGGAGGCAAGAGAACCCACACAGCTCCATTCTAATCCTGGAAACAAGAACTCCAGGAAAACCAAAACCCATGGAGAAACTGCTTATGATGGATGCAAACAGAAACAGCCTCTGACACGTCTGTAAATGTAATGTACAGTAATACAGCCAGGTATCTGCTGAAAAGTTTTCATGTGGTTTTTTTTCCTATCTCTAAAGATTTTACCACTTTTTGGTTAACAACTAGAAAAACAAGGACTGGGTCCAAAATCTGAACAGTTTGAGGAGATACTTGACGTGATTTAGAAATGTGGAGAGCCCTGAGCAGTTCAAAGATCACCTCAAGGGCAGCTAAATGAGGAAACACTTACAGACAGCACATGGCACTACAGGAATACCTAAGGACTTACTAATATTGAGATAAAAGACACATTTTTAGAATATTAATCGCAACACAGCAGCAAAGATGTTTCGTTTAGACAAGTGTTTACAGCATGTAAAATATACTGGGTCACACCACCACTCAACCAATTGAAACAAAAACTGCTGGAAGGGTGAAACTCCCTGCCAAAATCCTCCCTTCCCAGTGATGTCACCTAAAGATTAGAAAAATTGCACAGGTGTCTTCGTTTCTTTATCCTTCACTCCATTCTCCAGTTCTAGCATCTCTTTCAAAAATGGTAGTGGCTGTGCAGAGCTCTTTATTGTGTAGGCAGCAATTTTTTCCCCCAAGTTACTGCATTTCTCTTTTTAACATTAATTTCATGAGCTATTTTCTGCCTGGTCAACCAAAATTGGCAAGATCTTGCTCCGTTTCTCAGTCATTGTACATTTGCTTCCACTGAATGGTTCTTCACCTTCAGTTGGTCACCTCTCTCCCCAGCTCCTTCTCCATTTGTGTTAAATCATTCTGCTAAATAAAATAATCTCTTTTTTTCCTGTACTTTATACAGTGTGGTTCCCTCAGCAATTTCAGAAGGAGCAGAAGGAGAAACCAGGACCCTGCCAGCGAATCCCATTCCAGATTACGAGCTGCTGTTTCTGTTATATTTATTTATATTTTTCAGCAGTTTTATACTTCAGTTTACATTAGAGCTCCTGGATGAAGGAACTGGAGTCCAGTGACGCATTATCCTTCATTTTCCTGAAGATTTTCCCTGTCTCTCCTAAAATCTCCAGTTGCCACTTCAATTCAGGACCTTGCCTGTTACTTTCCCTGCCTTGCTCCTGAGAATGACCCCATTCCCAGGATAACACCTGGGAGTTCTGCTCATGACCAACAGCGCAAGGGACCCGAATTTACAGCTCTTCATTAAAAGCACACTTCTGTTTAGCAGACAAAGAGATTCAACTGCTATAAATATCTGAGAGATGCAGAAAAATAAGCCCTGAGTGTTGTCCTTCCCTTCCAGAGTAATTTGGCTGGATGAAAGCTCTTAGGCTTTCAGTAAACCACAATTATTTATATCAAAGAATAAGCTGTAAGGTTTTTTTTCCTGTATGATAAAAAAGGTTCAGCTTGAGAAAGGCTTGAAAAAAAATTACCAAGGCTATTTGCTCATTTTTGAAAATGATTTCAAACACCCTTTTTGTTTGTTTTGCTGTGAACATGTTCAATTCCCTTCTGGAATTGCTCCCAAGTAAGAGCATTAAGTGATGACAGCCAACCATGCATGTAAGTATAGAATTATCTTATGTAAGCATCAATTAATAATTTTATCTGCACCAGCACAAGGAAATTCTTTACAAGCATTTCCACATACTAAACATTTAGTCAGCACAAATATTCACATTTTACTAACAGAAAATCACACACAGAGGGAAAAGCAGGAGAATTCCTTTGGTGCTCTCATTTTTTACCTCACCTACCTGCTCTCCATATCAACATATCAATATTTCCCCCCACCCCAAAATGCAAAGGCATGCTGATAAGACAGGGATTTGTTATAACTCTATGCTATTTCTCCAATAAAACAATTCAAAATGCAAATGACAGACCTCTAAGTCACCCTGCCTGGAAATAGTTTGTAAAGAGCAAATTAAAGTAAAGTTTGAAAATGTCAACATGTGAAATGCAAGCAGGTGAAGTGTGAAGCAGATGATTTCACAATTCATCTGTAACTCTCAAATTCAAAGACACAGGAACAGTGTACATTTAATTAATTCTAGGGGGATATTTAAGAAAAAACAACTGTGAGCAATCAGATTTGAACTTTTTAAAGTGTGTCATTTCCTCTGAGTTCAAGCAGCTACTCCTGCCTTGACCTGGCAAGTTGCCACAGGTGAGAACAAGAATGCTGACTGCTGTTCCCTAAAATCCATAGTTTGGAAACCATGATATTTAATAACTCTAGCTCATTAATCACACCATAAAGCACTGTTGTGATCAGATACAAAATAAAAAGGATTATGGGATATGGTACTAAAGTACTAAAAAAAGCTCCAGTTTCCTTACAACAGGAAAATGTCAGGTTTGACAAACTTGACTCCTTTATCCAAGGGAGCTTTACCCAAGTGAGTTTTTCAGTCAGGTTTTTTTTAGTCCTTCATCCAAGTGAGTTTTATCCAAGTGGGTTTTTCAGAAAAGAAGTGGATTAAAAAACAAAAAGCGACTGCTCGGTTTTGGAGCCTGAAAGTTGCTTCCAAATTTTTTAGACACCACAGCAGGCTCTACCTCCCCTCTCATTCGTGGCAGCTCAAAAGCCAATCCAGGACTTTGTACCCTCCCAGATTTCCCCAGTTCCAGTGGCAGGCAGAATTCAGCTTCCTTACCTTCATGATGTTCACTAGGTCTGTCTGATAGTAGCGATCCTGGTGTGCATTGGCAGCTGCTAAAGTGAGGAGATAATCATTCCTGGCATGGATAGCCTTGGAATTGCACTCGGATCGTCGGGCTTTTAACTGCAACAAGTGACAGCACAGCTCAGAAAGAGAATCTGAATGGCCAAGCATGAACAGCAAATTAATTGTGTGTGCGTGTGTTAATACAGTGAAAAAACTTGAGGGCATTTCTAGCTTTTAGTGCTCCTAATGATGAGGGGATTCCTGATGGATTTTCTCTCCTGCAATTGGAATTTCACAGGTGGTCTTCGAAGAACAGTTTTAATTCTAATCAGAAAAAAAATTCCTTGCATATATTCCATATATAATACTCTACTCTGCTCAGAGAATGCTCTGAGCTCATCCTTTGTCCTACCAATTTCCCTTCCAAGCCGTCCCTCACCTCTACATTCCAGACAATTTGGGGCATTTGCCTCATGAAATGAGCAGCAAAACACAAGTTTTATACTCACCTTCACACTTGCCTTCTGCAAGCTTATTCTTGACTGAAAAAGACTAAGTTTGGACCTGGAACAGAAATGAGCAGGTGAAATTGAATGACTGCCTTTACAACATTGCTACAGAAGTATTTTTCAGCTGTTTGAAGGATGGTGGCTTATAAAGTAAATAAGAAAACAAAATCAAGTCAACAGCTATTTTAATCTGAATAACGTTGCAGGATAAATCTGCTCCAAAACCCCGCAGCCCAAATTTTTGGTTGTCTTTGTTTGTTTGTGTATGTTTGCTTGCTTTCTTCAGGTATTACAGGTAATTTTCTTAAAGTTCTTTTCATCATCCCTCAGAAAGACAGGAAATATCCCTAACAAAACCATCCATTCATTTCCTGAGAGCAATTCTGAGCAACTTCAAAAAACAAAAATTGAAGTAAAAAAAAGAAAAAGGGGGTGTGGTAAACTCCCAAAAGACAGGCCAGACTCCAAACCCCAAACATGTGTTACTGGTTTTCCTGGAAGGAAGGAAATCAGCCTCTTTAGGATGTCAAGGAACAGGAAAAAACCTAAAGCCTCAAAATTTTATCTCGAAACATGATAAACAGTGTCCTGTTTGCCTCTCCCCCTCTAAATGGACTGATACCAAATTTGAGATGTGTGGACAGAAAAGGAAGTCAGGAGGCTTTAATATCAAAAAAGTGCCAGCTGACACACTGTCCACAGAAAATGCCAGATTACAGCTGTTGCTTGAACTTCCTTCTTAAACAAACCAACACAGACAAGTTCCAATTTCCTCTCAGGGTTTGCTTGAAATAGCTACAAAAACGTACAGAAGCAAAATGCAAAGGAAACCTGGCAGAACCTCATTCAAAGCCAAATATCAAGTGCAAGACCTCATACAAACGTGCTTTTTGGGGCTGCAATTATTTCTACATATGCCATTATAAAAACATACTTGGCCTCAATATCAGCTTTCTCCCGCACCGCCTGAGCCATCTGTTCAGTCTCAAAATATTTCTTTTTGCCTTTAGCTAAATCTTTGACTGTCTCCTGTAATTCAGCTTGGATCCTTGTCAGCTGGTCCACGCACTGAAAAAAAGCATTCAGGAAAGAAAATGTTACTTTTTCTTTGCATCCAAATAACTCTGTCGTCATTGTTTTGCTGCTTTCTGTGGTATTTCATAGGGAAGGATGCAGTCTTCAAGTCACTCCTGGTCAATTATTCATGCAGGTCCTTTAAAACTGATCAAACCATAAAACCTTCTCCCTTTCTTTCTGCTGCTGTTTAAACTGTTCAAAATCAATGATAAAGTTCTGAAAGCTTTGGATGAGGTAATCAGTTGAAGTCATCAGCACACAACTGGGAAAAATACAAAGGCAATCTACTGGAAGTGATACCAAAAAAAAAAAAAAGATTAATCTTTCCTTCTTTAAAATTTAAAACACGAGGCAAAAGCTGCCACATAAAAAACAAAACGCAACAGAAAGAAAAATTATTATATTCAGCAATTCTTCACTCACCCTGCCAGCTTAAGAAAAACCCCAGCAAAGTGGGAAAGGATCTGTGCTAAGCAGGATCTAGGTAAGAAAACCAATGTGAATTATCAATGTCTAGAATTAAAACTCTCTTTAGAAGAGATTACTAAAGATTTTCTTTTACCCAAACTGGATTAAGCACGCAGGAGATTGATAGTCCTGTGGATTTCGATTTAATTACAGACATCACAGGCTGGATGTGGACAGTGAAGGCTCCAGCACTACCCAGGGGTGAGTTCAAGGAAACCAATTTGCCTTTGAGTCCTTCAAACACCACCCTGAAGGTCCCAGCTCTTTTGATATCATCACCACCCCCCTGGCTCCCCTCAT
The DNA here is from genome assembly GCA_013397195.1 of Hylia prasina. Taxonomy (NCBI): domain Eukaryota; kingdom Metazoa; phylum Chordata; class Aves; order Passeriformes; family Sylviidae; genus Hylia; species Hylia prasina. The sequence goes on from VYXD01015582.1 coordinate 79,748, forward strand.
GCCAGGTGCCCTGGTGCTGAACACCCCTCAAAACACCTCAGCTTCTTCATTACACTAATTATTAATGCATGGAACCTCCTTCAGGACTAACAAGGTGCTGTAATCCAACGAGGTCACATTAACTTCCCCGTATTCCTCTGCTAAAAAATAACACCCAGCCACCTGTAAAAAACAAGCTGGCAGCCAGCAGGAACTGCTGGCATTCTCAGCACACAATCCTGCTCTGCCTGAAGCTGTCAAATTGCTACAAAGCACAGAAAAATCCCCACTGAAGCCCCTGTTTGATGTGTGCAGAGCAATAAAGCAATGGGCTCCAGAGAGTGCATTCCCTGGAGGCTGGTTTGGGAAGTGGGGGAAGGCAGAACCTGGAGTTTTGGACACCTGTGTGGGCACCACCGAAAAATGAAAGGTAAAAAAAATCTGTATATAATGGATGGCTGACCAAGACCTAAAAGCTTGTGAGAATGACTGGAGTTTTGCAACATCAGTGAGGATTTTGATCCCTAAAATCTCCTGCCAGTGTCAAAAAATTAAAATATCAATTAATCCCAGTTGTTAAAAAGATCATTTGAGAAGAGTTAAATAATCTGGGTTTGCATCCCTGTAGGATAAAAAATTGTCAGGAGACTGGATGCCAATTTAGATGGGTATTCCCATGTAACCTTACAAGTATTTTGCTGACTGGATTTTAATTCTGATAAGCTTTTGTCTGAATGGAGGTCAGAACAATTAATTCTCTGTCCATTATTTATCTGTTTGGGAGTTCAAAGGGAAGGGTGAGAGACTGCACTGTGTAAAACAATAAACTGCTTTGTAGGAAAATTAATCCTGCCAAGTGGATGATAATTCCATGTTGTAGGAAAAGCATATCACTGCTAGAATACTCTGAACCAGAACACTGCCCTGATAACTGTAATAACTTGTTCTGCTGATTCAAAAGTGCGGGAATAAAGGAACTTCTATGACTTTTAAAAATTTAAAGATTCCATTTCTGCTGCTGACTCATAAACACTGAGCTATCACCCCTTGCAGAAGAATAAAGCACAATTATTTACCAAGAATTGCACTGTAAACGTTGTTTGGAAAGCTTCACATGAAAACAAAATTCCACAGGACAATAAAACAGCACCAATAAAGTCAATTTTCCCCTCACAAACCAGATATTGCACATGTTTCTAAGAGGAGAATAATTCGTTCAGAAACTGGGAGCTCACATTACAGGAACATCTATTTACATTTGTAACCAATTATTTTACAAAATACTACTCTAGAACACAGAACTGGGTCCATTCTGGGGTCTTGGCTCTCACTTTGTAACAAGAACAGCTAAAATGTCTATTGTTTGGTGGGTTTTTTGGGAGGTTTTTTTGGGTTTATTTTGTCATTCCAGGGACACCTTCCACTATCCCAGGTTTGCTCCAAGCCCTGTCCAGTCTGGCCTTGGGCATTTCCAGGGATCCAGGAGCAGCCACAGCTTCTCTGGGCACCCTGTGCCAGGGCTCACCACCCTCATAAATGACTTTCAAATGCAACAAGCAATTAAATGAATATCCAGCTCACTGCAACTACACTATTTTCTCTGCAGGGATAATTACAGATAATTAAACAGATAATTAAAGCAGCTTTTGGAGCACTTACTTGTGATACTGTTACAGGAGGTGGCTGGACAATCTCCACTCTCCATCCTGGAGATTGCTCAAGCCATTCCTTCAGGTTTCAGATGGATCTTTGCTTAAAATCAGAACTTTTTCTCACAAAAAACACTTGCAATTGTCACTGCAAACCCAATGCAACGCAATTTCTACAGCACAGCCTGAGATTTGCTGAGATACATTTGACCAAGTGGTATCACATTTTTAGAAGACTCATTTCCAAGCAGTTACAACGTGGGATAACAGCTCAGAATTTTGATCCCCCTCCAACAAGCTGGAAATGTACATCTATAAGATGAAGAGTATTTACATATTTCAGAAGTGCCACAATAAAAGATTTCTAAAAACCATTTTTTCTTCTCAGTAAAAATGACAGTAGTTTAAAGGATTTATTAAAGCACAAATACCTTCTTCAGCTGCTGCTCCTTAAAGCACCGGACATTCCTGGCTGGTTCAGAAATTAAGTTTTTATAGTTCTCACAGATATTGAGCCGGGACTGGGCCACCTGCATGGTGCCTTCTAGGAGGGATTTCCAAACTGAGTACATGCTCCTAGAATAATGAAACACAGACAGGGTGTGGGAAGGAAGAAAGGGAGGTCAGGTGTTCCACTGAAAATTCAGATTTAGACAATCCCCTCAATTGGAAGGACCCTCCACAAGGATCAGAATCCAGCTCCTGGGCGGATTTATGTGACAGCAGCACACATTTTTCCAAGGACTGCTTTTAAAACTAAATCTAAAGCACAATCCCTTAGGCTGAACTTGCAAGTATCTCCACTTTTAACAAAACTTTTGATGGAAGTTGTACCAAAAATAAAGATTTTCCCGCCTGTCCCTATCTTGTCATTCAACTTGTTGCCAAACATTTTGGGTTCAGCACCTCGTGATGGGTAGGGAGGGGTTTGGAGAAGATCTCTGGCACTGTGGGATCTCATGGCATGGAAGGGAACAAGCTGCAGGCACGAGGGGCTATGAGGGCTGTTATGAGGGTGTTTTGTGTACACTTGAGACTAGTAATTCAGTTTATTTCTTTCTAAACACACAAGTGATGTGAGGGTGCTGAAAGTCCCAAACACAAATCTGTCAGTTTATTCCTGTTTGAAATAAAACTTGTCGGAACACAAAGGAGACATTAAAACAAAGCATCTGAAAGCTTATTCCAAATATTTAGGAGGTGCTGTTCAAAGGCTTTCAGCAACTGAGTTATTTCTGGTTGCATGGTTTATCCACCGTTCATGTTAATGAAATAAAGTTTTGTAAACAACTGTCTCTTGCTTTGCCTCCTCCCTGCTGTCAGATTTGATCTTCACAAAGAACAGCCTCATAAAATGAAATCCCTTCCTGTCTTTTCCTGTGAAACAATCCACACACTTATCTCTCTAACCTGAAAGTTATTTACTAAAATCTATATGCAGATACAAGCATTAATACCCAAACAGATGCAAACTACACTTGCTGTCCTGTCAGGCTGTTTTGTTTTTCCCATCTTCTTAAATATTCAAGTCATAAACATCTATTTAACACTAATCTCAAGAAAACAAAGCTTCTTTTTTAACTGGCAATGCTCTACTACAAAGGAAGAAGAAAAAATAACTACAGAAAAGCAGTGATTCATTGTTAAGCAAAATAATGACACAAATTGAAATGGTAAATACAGCAATTTTGGGATATCCAACTGGCAAATTACCTATAATCACTTCGTTCCTCAGCTCTTATTCCAAGCCAGTCCTTCTTTAAGTATTGGCTAGCCAGCTTCTGAATGCTCTGTTAAAAGAAGGGGGGGGAAAAAAGGTGGGTTTTTTTTTAAAAAAAGGTTAATTAAAATACCATTTCTGCTCTTATTGTCAGACAAACGAAAACCCAAAGAAGCAAACAATCTACAGCTCCAGCAAATGTACAGTGGCAGACTCAGAGGTGGGAATGTTGGAAGGGGAAGAGCTGCACTTGTCCCAGGTGTGAGGTCCCCAATTTGCATTTCTCTGGATGAGGACAGGGGGCTCCCAGACCCCAGGAAACCTCTGCTCGTGTCTGAGCCCAGCCTGACGTGCCCAGCTGGGACCATCCAAGGCTGCAGGAGCTCTGCTGCTCCCAGGAGGAGCCCCGTACTCAGAGGATTACACCAGACAAGAGATTGGCAAATGCAGCTCATCTTTAATTATTCACGTTAATTGCACCCTTCAGCCCCTGCGTTTCGTTTTGCACGGCCTCAGGAAATCAATAACAACATTTTCATGTTCAAGGTCAGAAAGCAGCAGGGTTTTATTTGCAACCACTCAGGGAAGGGGAGCTGCTGCCACACCGACCCCTCCTCTGGCTGCTGATCCCCTTTTCCTCAATATCTCACTGCTGGAACCCTGGGCACTGAGAATTTCAGACATTCTGTGCTGGCAGAATGCATCCAAGAAAACACTGCATTCCACCTGAGGCCATGGAACAGGCTCCCAAAATTGAGTGATGGCACTGGGATTATGGATGTGTGGTTTGAATAGAAGTGTGTGATATCACAGGGTGGAAAACTCAGGAGTTTAAGGGTTTAGAATATAATAATATATATATAAAGCAAGATGGAGGATTTAGGTCATAGGCTCTGACCCACTGACCCACTCAATGAGAGGCACAGCCCAGTGTTATTTATTTACACTTTCCATATCATGTTTAAGATGCAACAGCCTTTTAATTACTTATAGAAAAAATATCAGAAGTAGCTCAAACAGCACAATATTTTATTCATGTCTCACATCCCACACAGTAGTAAAAATTTATTACCAAGCTATTGATCAACGTGTTCACATAGAAAAATTAAATGTTGCTAATAGATCATTAGCAGCAAAGTCATGCTCCCTCGTATTTTTAAAAAATGCACATTCCATTAGGTAGCTGTTAAAAAATCCCAGATAAAAGGAAAAACAACATCTCCTTTAACCCTGTCAGAGCAATTTGTGATGGGATTTGGAGCTTTATGAGATACCTTCCCCTGGTGCTAATTCCATGTTTCCACCCCTTCTTCCTCAGACTCCCCTACAAGATCTGCCTCAAGATGCTGAGCAAACATTCACAAACAAGAAGAAAAGCTTGCTGGCAGCTGAGGACAAGCTCTGCCAAAATTAAGACGCAAAAAAAGTCACAAGAGGCATAAATAAAGCTAATTTTGCCCACAGAAATCCTATCACTGCTATCAGCAAATAAACCATAAACCCAGCGGGATTAACCGTTTATTTCCAAACTGAAGAAGCTCAGCAACAAACCCACTCAAAAAAGTGAAGAGAATAAGGAGGATAAAAGAATCATGGAATATCCTGAGCTGGAAAGGACCCACAGGATCACAAAGTCCAACAATCCTGTGCATCCCTGAGAGCATTGTCCAAGCACTCCCGGAGCTCTGGCACCCAAAAAAATTTCTCATATACTCAAATTTGTATTTCCCAGGGCTGCATCTCCTACTTGACTCACCAGACCTCACCTCAAGTCTATTTATTGAAATTTTCTAATACAGCCAGTTGTGGCAGGTATTGGGGAGGAAAAAAATCTTAAAATATTTGCTATAATACTTCCAAAAGGAATCACCATTAGAAAAGGAAAGAGGGAGTTGACCCAAACTAAAAGACCATTGTTAGAAGACTTTTTAGAAGTCATATTAATGATACTTTCCAAAGCAGCCCTACGGTTTTTATCTGTAATAACAACTGAGAGGTGCTGATGACAGCAGGTGCCCAAAAAACCTATTATTGATAGCTGAAAGCATGACAGACACAACTGATGTAACATTTGAGTTTTGGGACTATCAAGCAGGCAAATTCAGCGCTGCTTTTCATTCAGGTGGTTTCGATATCTTGCATCATTTTGATCCCTTCTCTTTATCACAGCAGCTTGCTGACACGATTCTCTTTTTTTCATTATTTTGTTTGCTAAGTTCCTCTTCTGGCAGGCAAACACTTCACAACAGAGAGGCTTTAATCTCTCTCTTTACTTTGCTTCTTCTCTGGGAAAAGCAAGGTTGCTCCCAATTACATTGACTTCATGGAAGTGTGGAAGCCACTTTTACTAATCAACAGCTGCAAATTAACACTCTCCATTAGCAGCAAGAAAAAGTCAGAGTTTTATTATGTATAAATTCTTATTATCAGGCCCATCCACTACTTATGTGCAACAGAGCTTTGCTTTATTTTACTTTTAAATGGGAAAAAAAGCTTTGGGAATGCTGTACCATTGTCGTTACTGTGAGGTGCAGGCACTGTGGAAAATTCTGTTTCATTCCAGGACTGCTTGGTTCTTCCAAAATAAATTTGACAGCTACACCATGACTCTCCTGCTGCAGTAAAAACAACCTTTTGACTGGTATCAGATATTTTCAAACCCATATTTTTAGCTGTAAGAGAGCAAGTCTGCCTGGGCTATCCAGTGATGATCCTTGTGGGTCCCTTCCAGCTCAGAATATTCTGTGAAATGAATGAAGTAATCTGTGAGGACTGGCTGAGCACAAAGGGAAGCTGTCACACACAGAGGCTCCTCCAAAAAAATGAAGGGGAAAAAAACCCAAACCCATACAACCAAAAGGCAAAACGTCTTCATTTTGAAGAATGCTTCTACTACAAAAAAGAAGAAATGAGATGTATCCAAAACAAGAAATTTCAGGCACTTCCCCAGTGCCCTCAGCTTCTTCTCTCAAACCACTGAGATTTGACATAACTTCAGTGAGCTCAGGGAGCCTGACTCACTCCAATACAGCTGCTTGGAGCCAAAAATTCAGGAGGTGGCTTTATCAATCACACAGATGTTTGCCTCACAAGCTTCAAGAGTAACTTGGAAGAGATTTTACGCCCTTGTCAATCTCTTGGAAACGTTTGGACAGGGAGAAGGGAGCAGAAAATGCAATCCAGCCTGTGAGGTGAGAACTCTGGTTCTTGAATACAGCAGAACCATTCAGTGTCAGTACTAAAGTCTGGGATAGTCACTGCAGTGATTATTTCAAGTGATATTTAGCAGAGCTAGGTTCAATAAGGGTTTAATGAGAACGAAGGGACTCAGGCAGGGATTCCAGGCAGGGATTCCAGGCAGGATGTGACGTGGCTCCCTCTGCATCACAAGCTGTCAACACAAGCTCTGTCAGACACAATCATTGTGCTGGGAGCTCACACAGGGCCCTGGGCAGCAGCACAAATGGAAATGAGAACAATCCCTGCAACAAGGCAGCACACGGACTGCTCCAGTGCATCCCAGCACTCTGCAAAAGGTGCCCTGACTGTTGATCTGCACTGCCTTTGACATGGTTAAATGGGAGATAAAAGAGGGTTTCCCTGTGCCTGCAGCACCAACTGCAAAATTCCCTGGGAACATTAGGAAAGGCTGGTTATCTCAGGAGAAGCTGCATCCCCAACCACGCTGCTTCTCCTTCCTCAAGGTGGGATATTCCTTCCTACCATTAGATGACTCCAATTCCAGAAAATATGGGCTTTCACTCATTCATTCACAATTTTGTTCCAAGCTGCTTCGATTCTCTTTTTATTTTCAGCTATTTGAAGCATGACAAGAAAGCAAAGAAAACAAAGTGGGGAGCTAAAAAATTCATGTACAGCAGTTAAATATCACCTCAGGCACTCCTGCACTCAGGTTTAGCAAAGGAAACGTCAAAGCTCTTCTCATTCACTTTGTTCATTTGTTAAAACTGTTACTTCATTTGCAGCATCTTAATTCTCTCCAAAACAACCTGAACGAGATGTAATTTAACTTTTCCTCTCTCAGCCCTCCTTTTAAAAAAAACCCTGGCACTAAGTTCGTCCCTTTTATCCAAAGGTTTCACAGTTTTCAAAGACAACACTCACAGTGCTAAGACAGGAAATGATCAGAGGATAAATCCACTGCAGCCAAGCTGACTAGACCTAGAGCCAATTCAGATTTATTCATCAAAATATCCTCTAACCTATTATATTCCTGACCTTTCATAAGGCCAGGATCCACTGCTAACCTAGGGATTCATATTCTGTATTACTTGGCACAAAACCAGTGTTGGAAGTTTCTTTCTCTGCCTTATTTTGAGTCTTCCTTATTATCAATACCTGACAGATTTTAAGTAATAAAACCACACTTTACTAAGCTTCCAACTGCTTTTCCCTTGAATTCTCCCGTCTTGGGCTTTCAAATTTTAACATTTCAGGCATCAATAAAAATTAATTGTAATCTCCATATCACCGTGGCCATAACTTTATCACAGATACTTCCAACTCTGAGCAAGTTACAAACCAGAATAAATCCAGTTACACCACCCAAGCCCATTATTCATGAGGAGGAATTATTTTCACTTTCTAAACTACATACTTTAAATTGCTACACGAGGGATATGTTGCTATCTGGAAACATTCCAGGTTATTTTTAAGGCCTTTTGCTAAACGACTCCTTTAAAAATGTCTGTGTTGATGTTCTTACTGCAGCGAGTATTTATCCCACAAGTGTATTTCAGTCAGCCTGAAGTTCAGGGACTCTCCTCGCACAATTTTTAGCTCTACAACCCCTGAGGAAGTACAATAATCCAAGCAAATAAAAATCCCTCAGCTTTCCAGGCACCAAGTGAAGAAATCTGAGTAAAATTCTCCCCATCTTTGAGGGTGAAAGCTGGGAAACAGCTGAAGATTGATTTTGTTCTTCAAAATACAAGGAGCTCCTGTTTAAACCATCTAAAATTATTCTTTCTTATACTTCAAATAGCTTCTCCTAGATTGCGATGCTGTTCTACACAAACTCAGAGTTCTATTTCAGAGCTGGCTTTCTTTAAGTCCCTGTGAAACTGTCAGAAAACCTCAGGAAGGGGCAGAGCCTCAGGTTGTATTACAAGATATCTGGAGGTTTCCACCACATCTCCCTGGAGCCAAAGGCACATTAGCAGCTCTGAAGAAGAAGTTTGTTTGTCTTTTGGTTCCAAAGTCTGTCCTTCCTGAGCAAATCCCATTCCTAAGAGAAAAACCAAAGCCCTGGATGGCATTTTGGATGGGGAACCACTGCTTTACACAGCTCCTTATAAACCAGACTCCTTTTCCACCCTACTGCACTAGACAATGTCATTTTTGGCTGAGTTAATTTTTAACTTTTAGGTAAACTTTTACCAACTTTGGACCTTGATCTTTAGACAGATCTCCTAAAGCTTAAAAATAGGGAAAAATCATGAGGTTCCACAACTTCCTGCACATGGGTCAGGGCAATGACAGGACACAAGGAATGCCTTCCCACTGCCAGAGGGCAGGGTTAGATGGGATATGGGGAAGGAATTCCTCCCTGTGGGGGTGGTGAGCACTGCCACAGGGGGCCCAGAGAAGCTGTGGCTGCCCCTGGATCCCTGGAAGAGTCCAAGGTCAGGTTGGACAACGTGGGATAGCAGAAGATGTCCATGGCAGGGGGTTGGAATGAGGTGATTTTTAAGATCCCTCCCTGAAATAAAAAGCCTGAAGAGAGTGAAGTCATGGCCAACTACCTGTTTTTCTCCATGTACAGGTGTGACTGACAGTGTTAATTCCAAGTTTCTCAGGACACAAATACAAAACACCACCCAGATCCCCCAGAGATGGCAAAGCAGCACTTTCCCTGAGAAGAGGATCCACCTGCACACGGGCTGGACGCCCCAGCCTGCCCTGCTCGGGGACACCAACATCACACCCTTCCTCTGCCTCACACACCTCAGCTGAAGCAGGACATGGGGGACACGTCTGTCACCTCCTCACCACCATTTCCTGCTGGTTTCAGGGATCCAGCAAGAAGCATCCCTTCAATACAGTCTGAAGGAACTTCTGTGGGGTTTTAAGCAGGGCTGCTGTCAGGTTAGGACTAAAAAAAAAAAGTGTAGCTTCTCAAATTCTCACCTTCCCCATAATTAACTCCGTGAGTTATGTTTTGCTGAGTGAGACCAAAACCAGATACTTCCCCGTTTTGTAACGTGTGAGGAGCACAGCAGTAATTTCCAAATTTCCTGTAATTCAGATCTTGGGTGGCTGATGAAGGATGGCTGAAACCTCACCTTCCATTTTTTGGCTGGAGGACACTGTGCAGCCACAGCTCTACTAAACAGAAGGATCAGCATAGGATCTCCTAAACACAATCTGAATTGGATTAAAAATTCACATTATCCAGTTCACTTGCCTCATGGAACCAGTTCAAAAGGTTTGAACTAGCTCAAAAAGCAGGGAAGCACTGGAAGAGCTACAAAGGGAAAGTCAGAGTAAACCAGGAATGGTGAGTGACCTCTCTGTCTTGCTTCAAACAGCTACAAAAAGTTGTATTTAAGATCAACAAGTCGTGGCTGTAACATTGTGGTGTTCTCATCCTCACTGTAGGACTTGGCACCGACCATAATAATAAGCCATATTTAATAGTGACCATAATTAATAAACCACAGCACATGTAGGATTTTTTTTTTTTTAAATAATGCCATTCAGGAGGATTCGATTTTTAAATATTTAAATATTTACTATTTTGAGAGAAACCTTTCTGAATTTGTTTTATTCTCCACAGAAGCTGCTCTGTGTTATTATTCCCTAGAATAGGAATAACCTGCCCTGTCTCCAGCAGGTTAGCATTTCCTATTCCGTGGGAACTTCTTAATTAAAGGTTCACATGATTACAAAGCACTGACACAGCTCCTGCTCTATGGAGCACAAAGCTGATTTTTTTCCCACCCTAAAGCAGTTGGCAGATAACTCTGAAATTGGTTGTGCTTCACACAATATTTATTGATCAGTTTGTAACAGTGGAAGTGTTACTGCTCTCAAGTTTATCATGTTGAAGTTTTAAAATTAAGTTTGAATTTGGTAATTATCTTCTGAGCTTGGTCTATCTTTAAACTGTGGAACCCACAATTATCCAGGTTTTGGCATAAATTTAATTATGTACATCATAATATGGGGTAAAAATGAAAATCAGTCTGAAAATGCAACGCCATATTTTTAAGGTGTTCGGTACATTTGGTCTGTTTGGCAAAGTTTACATGAACAAATTTTGCCCTAAATGCATCACCACTATTTAGAATTCACTACCTACTAATTAAATCATTTTTGAATTCATATTTCTTGTCCATTCTGTTCAACACTAACACCTAAAGTTCTACTTCAAGCCCTGCTGAAATCAACCCCTCTAATAGAGGATGATCATAAAAATTGTGCAAAGTCAGTCAGTTTCTACAGCTTTACAAACCTACATAGTTTGAGAGTAACTAGCAAAGCCCCTTTTCCTCAAGTATCTCAGGGAACACATATTGGCATGGAAAAGAAATTCTGGGATGCTGCAGTCACACATTCCAAGTGCCACTGGTCCCACCACAGCACCACAATGCCTCAGCCTGCCCCACAACCACCATCAAAGATTTCAACCATTCCATTTGCTCCAAGAAAACCTGCCCTTGATGCCAGCGAGCTCCAAGGTCCCTTCCAACCCAACCCATTCCACGATGACATGAGGAAAGTTTTGCCACTGCTTGCCTGGTAGTGCTCAGATCAGGAAAAGAATGAAATGCAGCACAAACACTACAACAGCCAGGGAATTTAATCCCTCACCTGACAGTCTGGGTTTCTTCTGAACCCCTAAATCTGCACTAGAAGTACAGTCACAAATGTCAAGGGTAGGACAGAGACCTAAATTTCTGAAAAACAACTGCAGATGATTCACCTTGGCTGGACAACTCTTCCAGCTGAACAAACAACCCGAGTGCTCCCTGGAAATCAGAGAGACAAGTGTGCATGCTTCAACTGCCAAGGAATTTTGGCACCACGACCCAGTTATGGAAAACAAAGGTTTGGACTTCCTAAACGAAACAGCTGGATTGATCAGGCAGCTTGAGGAGGAGCAAAGAACACAGTTGTACCTAACAACTTCTCAGCATTCTAAGTCAGCAGACACCAAAGTCACATTATTCTTCTGGTTAGTAGAGCTTGAGACTTGATGCAGGGAAAAGGGACTGGAGAAGTCGTAATTTCAGTGGAGAAAAAGAAGAAGAAATACTTTATTTGTTCCTAGGTGAGGGGAATTCCAGCTAAGTGGTTTTTAGGAAGAATACACTTTCATGGAAGAACATAAAAAATGGTGGGATTGTGTCCTGCAAGGGAAACACAGAAAAATACAGAAAAAAATTTCAGGAGAAACATGGTCAAGGACAGGTTTTTTCCAGCAATTTGAGGCCATTTCCTCTCATCCTGTCCCTGTTCCTCCCTGGCTGTCCCCTCCTGTCAGGGAGTTGTGCAGAGCCACAGGGTCCCCCCTGAGCCTCCTTTTCTCCAGGCTGAGCCCCTTTCCCAGCTCCCTGAGCCTCTCCTGGGGCTCCAGCCTCTTCCCAGCTCTGTTCCCTGCCCTGGACATGTTCTGGTCCCTCCATGTCCTTCCTGCAGTGTGGGGCCCAAAACTGCCCCCAGGAGTGGATGTGTCCCAGCAGTGCCAGCCAGCACAGGGAACAGAATTTGTTTTGGATTTTGTTGAGTTTTTGGGGGTTTTTTTTTGGAAAGAAGCCATTAAAACAAATCCATTTTAGATGCCTGAAAATCCTAAAACTCTTTGAGGGCTTTTTTTTTCCCACAGGAAAAAGTAAACAATGCCCACAGTAGCAGGGAAGGCACAGGAAAGGTGCCATGAGAAGATCTCAGGTGAATGCAGCACACCAGAACCACTGTTAATAATTAAACTGGGTCTAAAGGAGATCACTGATATCAGCATTCCCAAGCAAAGGGGCTCCAAAGCTCACATCCAGCTTTCCACAAGCAGCAGTGATTCCCAGGGATCACAGCCTTTTTAATTCCCTTAATTTACCACAGAAAATTTCCCACCTTTCCAAGACTCCACATTAACCCTGAAGCAGTAATTTAACAACAGTATCACCTAGTGCACAGCACATTCCTTAACACCTCATATATCCTATAGGACACAGGATGTGACATCCCCATTCCTTTGGCTGAACCTTTAAAGTATTGCCTGATATTTCCAGGGATTTGCCATGGTTTTGTTCTGTCCTTTAAAAATCAAACAACAGCAGAGATTGAAAGCAAAATTAAGGCTGTAGAACGCAGTTATGCAAACAATACAAAAATTTAATTAATATTTTAGCCATCTTTAAGTGTTTTTAACAGCATTTTATAGGGTAAATTTGCTGGTCCATGGTGTGGTAGTACTTTAAATCAAGGATATTATTTTTTAGAAAAAAAAAAATCTTAATTTTCAACAGGACAGAAAAGCTGGCAGCAGTAACACAAAGACGTTAAAGGTTGTGTTCATGTTCAAACATCTGTAGGAAAAAAAGAAACCCTTCCACAACTCAGGATACAGGTGCCAAAGCACTCACTAAGGGGAAAAACAGTCTATTAGAAAGCAATTTTTCTCTGAAGTTAGAAGGCAAGCCAACTCCACAAGCGCTGCCAAGAACATCAGAGTCCAACTCAGTTTGACTTTGTTCACATGAAAAAAGAAAAAGAAAAAAAAAAAAAAAGGAAAAAAAAAAAAAAAAAAAAAAAGAAAAAAAAAAAAAAAAAAAACAAACGGAACAAGAAAAAAAGAAAAAGAAAAAAAAAAGAGAAAGAAATTTCTTCCTGCTCATTTAAGAAAGAATTTAACAGGAACAGTTCAGAAAAACAAAAAATCATCAAGTCAATCTCTGCTCAGAAAACGCAGGCAGAGAAGGAAAGCTTGTCTTAGGGAGCTTAAAACACGGATTAATTCGGGCTCAGCGTTTGCTGAGCACAGGTCCACGCAGAGGAAGTTTCTATGCAGAGATTTATACATCTATTTCACACGTGAAGCTCCTGGATTTGGTGTTACCAGACAAACAGAACGAGTGAGAAAAGGCCGTGCCCGGCGCCGGGGGAAAGGAACCATCTGGTCTCCACCGCGCCGACACAATAGGGAAGGGCTTGAGTTTGGCAGCTCGGGATTGGGAAGCATATGGTGCATTTCCTCTGAACTGGGCATTTTCTGGCTTCCCCCACTTTGTGTCAGAACCTTCCCAGCCCCAAGTGCGGGGGGTTCTGTGAGGCTTTGTCGCGCTGAGAATGAAGGCCCGGAGCAGCGCGGGGTCCTTCGTGTGGGGTTACTCTGGAGGAGGGTGAGGCAAAGCACAGAAATCTCTGCCATCTCTTCAGATGGGTGCATCGATAATTTTCCTGCTTTCTGAATGGATTGTGGGCTGATTTCTCACCAGAGACGTGCAATGTCCTCCTATTCTATTTCCAAAACTGGAAAATTCCCAAAACGCTTCCAGGGCAGGTCCCCCCAAAACATAAAAGGGAGGAAAAGAAAGGGAAGACTGAAGTCCCAGCAAACGAAGATTATTTGGACCAAGTTGCTGGAGTTCTGATCCTTAAAAAAAGCAAAGGCTCAAATCCCAGCAAACTAAGATTATGTGGACCAAATTTCTTCAGATTCTTATTCTTAAAACAGCAAAGTCCATTTTTCATTTGTGCATTTACTGATAGTTATAAGAGGAGCTCTTGAGCTACGAGTTTATTCATGTATTAATTAAATAAACCAGAGAAGCCTGAAATTCAAAGTCTATGCTGGTAACAAATATATTTTAACATAAAATTAACCAAGTAGAGGACTGAAATGAGTTCCTTGGAAACAAGTTTGTATTTCACACACGAGTGTTAAGAGACAACACCTCAGGTGCTTTTGTCCAGCTTGTTTAGAACAAAGTTTTGCTACAATGATAAACAGAAGTTCTCCATTACAGTTTCAGATCAGCAATTTAAATGAGATAAACGCTGACTGCAGCAGATTTTTCTGGTTTCTGGGAGCACCAGAGCCCTGGGCATGGTCAGCACACTCTAACATCAGGCCAGGCAGAAGGACAGAGACCAAAACCTCCCACAATCAAATACAGCAACAACAACTCAAGTTTGAGGCAAAAAATTACATGCAAAGATTAACATAATGCAAATGCAGCGAGCCCAGGAGGGAATGAGACCACGTCAGTCCCCACCACACTGATCTCAGCACATCAGCACCTTAATTTAATCCAAGATTACACAGCAGTTACAGGAAGTTGCACTATTTCACCCTGCAGTGTAAGGTATCCAAAGTCAAGCCCTGATGAGTACTGAGAATTCCTATTTTGAATCAAGAAGCAACTTGCACTTTGCAGAGATCAGTAGACAATATTTTTAATCCTTGGATCTAAAAAATACAAGAGGAAAAAAAATCCACAACTTCCATGGATAAGGATTAGCAACTACAAGGTTATTCCAACAGGAATAGCCCTGCCAGGAAATACTACAAACTATTCCTGTTAAAAATGAAGCAGATGAGCTGGAGGGAAGGGAAAACTGCAGATTTCAGTCCTTGAAGTAGAAATAGTATTATCCAAAGGGTTCCATTAAGCACACTCACAGGGTGAGCAGGGAGAAATAAAGTGGGGAGGTTGAAGGTTTTTAGGAGAAAACATTGACATTTAACACTCATATTGCAAGAGATGCTGTGTAATGACACTCGCCAAAATGAAGAGTCCTTGGAAAAACAGATGAATTTGATGGCAAAAAGGGAACATATAGAATAATGCAGAGAAAAATGAATCCACGCTGTAATTCAGGAAACTCTGCCACTCTTCAGACTTTCACATCTTTCAAAGCAATATGAAAGATAATACAGGTCTAAACCCTGGACAATATCCTTACAACAACAGGAATGAGTCAAAAAAACAGCCACTGAATGTGGTGATCAGAAATATCTCCTACTGTCTGTATTATGTTTATTATATTTAGGTATATATTTATATATGGGTTTATGTATCTAAAGCAGCTGCACATTGACAGGAGGTGAAATAGTCACATCCAAGAATATCAGCAACATATTCAACAAATATTTTCTTCTCCAGACAAATGCTTGACAGACTATCGTTAGAAACTTCTCCTAACCTTTTAATTTTATAGCGTTTCTAGAAGAGCCAGTGGAGTCAGTTCCTACAGGCAGCGTTTTATACCAGGAGCTCTGCTCTTTATTTCTGGTTTTTGGCCTTTGTACATCCCCAGGCAAGTGGAGCCCCTCATTCCCCTGCATCTCAACACCCAGGTGGGCTTTTCTCCCTTGGATATACCAAAGATTGGAAATATCACTATTATGTTAAATGCTAAATTACTAGTTGTTTCACTGGAAGATGTCTATATAATTCCTAAGTCACTCATATAAACACCAAGAATACTGAAATTACACCAGGATTACTGAAATCTAGTAGATATGCAATTGCTTTCCTCCCTTCCCCAGCATTACATTTTCCCCAGGAAATATTTATTTTAAACATTATATTTAATATTCAAGGTGAAAGAACACTAAAAAGTCAGCAAGTCACAAGCAAATTCAACAAAAAAGAATTTAAGAACAACAAGATTCGCAAAAAAATCCTGTTGTTTGCTTTCTGCTTCCCAAAGGTTTTTCTGTATTCACAACACACTGAAGCTCTAAGAGAGCTGACCAAACTCTTATATTTAGCTACCAAGACAAAGCATCAATTAATAGATGACAAAGTCATCTGGTTCTGGATCCTCTGCCGCTCTTCAAAGGAAAATCATTTCTAAGCTCAATCTCAGCCTCACAGAGAGCCCTGAAAGGTTAAACAAAACCCTCTTCAGTCAAAACGCTTACAACCCTTAAGACAGCAAGCTATAAATTATTAAGTAGCTTGTCTAATTGCTTCATGATGGCATCCAAAGATTCCAGTCCCCCCTACCCCCATCCCAAGACACAATTCCAGCTGGATGCACTTTCAACACAGACCATTATTCACCAGAGTCCGCTCTAATGTTAAAATGAGGTACCAGAGGTCAGGCTCCTAATCAGAAAACAAAGAGTGAGATTCCCATACCCACATAACATCCTAAATCTTGGAGCTCCATCAGCAAGCTGACAACTGGAAAACCTAGGAAACCTCATCAATAAGTAATGGCCAAGGGGATCGGATTGCACTCGACAGCCTGACTTTAAATCCTCCAAATTCAGTCATATCTGGAGAACTGCTCCTATAAACACTGCACTGATCCACAGCTGTAAATCACAAACCTGGGCTATGAATTAGGCAACTTTCAGCTCTTCACTCAGTGGGTAAGAGCATAAAATGTGAAATCAATTCCCAGTTATTACAGGAGAGATAGGTGAAGCAGGAAAAAGATCAGCAAAAGATTAAAAAAATATGTCCAGTTCACAACATGCCCCCATTTTCCAATTCACTGGTTTGTTGGGTTTTAAACACCACATTTCAGGGACAGAAAACACACCTTTAATGGCTCAGAGTTTACAAACCATAGCAGGGGTAGTAAATCAAACATAACAGCTATTTTTTTAACTGGGTTATAGTAACAGCTCTCATAATTTTATCAAATACACATACAAATCATCCATTCACACAAAATGAAAAGGGATCTGCAAATTTTAACTGCTGAAGCAGGAAGACTTGGCTTTAAACTTCTTAATTTACAGACATTCAATATTTATTCCTTGCTGCCTATAATGACATTACTTTTTATTCCAGCAAAACACAACTGTCTGATTTTAATGTTCTCCCTCAGCAGAAGATCCACGGCAGATTCTTTGGCAGATATTCCAAGCTTGTTTTAAACCAACACTGCTGACTGACAGCTACATGAGGGACACATCAGCCTCTTCCTGAGCAGTTCCAGACCAAACTCCATAATAATTCCAATCATATTCCAAAGCTGATGCCACTGATACATAAATCAATCACAGTAATGTACAATGTTCACTTGAAGCACTTCCAAGTGATTGCTAACTAAGGGAATTAAAAGAGCAGGAGGAGCTCTGGACCCAATCCATGGGACACGTGCACCAGGAACGAGCCGGAAGCCAAACAAGGTAGGACAATGTCCATGGTGGATGTTCTTGTCTCAGGAATGTAATTGCAATTGCTGACTGACAGAAACTTCCATCCTCTTATCTCCTGCCACCAAACAGAAAAGCAGAAATGCCACGGCCACTGTGGAGCTGAGAATGGTCTCAAAAGCACAGTTAAAATAAAAATAGTAATGTGCTCTGGGTCAATGCAGCTCTTACCTTTAACTCCTCTGGGAAATAGAAATGCAGGGGAAGAATAAAACCACGGCCTTTTGGCTCATAATTTAGATGATTACTTACCTGAACTTTGGCCAGTTGTTCTTTAATATGGGCAATAAAAGATACAAATATTAAAGTAAAATGGGTAATGTGGAAATCTTGCTGTCCAGGTTAACCTCCTGTTATTTATGGCCAAGACAAAGTATGGAAGGGTTTGTTTTGCTGTCTCATAACGCAGCAATCGAAACCCAGTCTTGGGGCAAAGGTTGAGGTGCAATAAAACGTGGCACCCAGAGTTTGTCCTTCCCACACCTTGGCTGGCAAAAGCCCCAAACCTGCACACAGGAACACACTGCCTCTTTTTTCTCCTTTAAAAGCAGAAATTAGAATTAGTTTTTTTATGATTATGGTCACAGGAGAACAAGAGATCAGGGACTAATACTGAGACATGCAAAAGTCAAATATGTGACCAGTGGACAAGCTTAATTCTCGTGCTGCAGCCCTGGCAGGGGTGGTGTCCTCAGCACCCTCCTCTTCTTCCTTCCCTAAGAGGCCAACTGTTTAATTAATTGTTTTACATAGGTGAAATGGACCATTAGAAAACATTAGACAACACTTAATTTATCATTTATACAAGGATGAATGCAAATCATTTTGAGGTTTGGGGTTGATTTTTTTTTTCTTCCCACACCCCTAATTAATATTCATGAGGATAATTTCACAAAGGCAGTTATAAAACTATGTCAGAGGCAGCTTGAAAATATAGTTGTGCTAACAGAGAAAGAGGAAACTCTGTCCCCCTCTCCACCCCTGCAAGGGGGGATTTAAACCCAACGCAAACATTTACTGAATGATGGGGTTTTATAATATTTTAATCGAGTTATTCATTACACAAAAAATAACACTGTGGAAAACCAGATAGCGCTATACAAAAGCTAAGTTCATTTGTTCTGGACAGGTGGCCAGTCTGCAACTCCGTGCCGGCATCCAAAGCCCGCCCACAATAGCACTAAAGACGATTATGCAAATGCTCCTTATTCCCCGCTATTTTCCCAGGAATGGGAGAAGGGCTCCATGTGGAAGAAGCAATTGTTTCCCAGTCATGTGGAAAACAAACCAAGAGAAAGAAGGGAGGGAATGTGAACGGAAGATAGCAACACATCCCCTCGCCGGGCCGCGCCGAGCTGGGAGATGCCTGGAATGATCCTACAGGAGCGCGGATAGCAGGGGTCAGAGCCCGAGTTCAGAGCCCAGGAAATGTATTCTTCACACTGTTGGACACTTTCCTTGTGTTCTGCCACGGGACAAAGCAGCTGAGAGATGGCAGCTCTCCTCCAGCTGTAAGGCACCACTCCAGAGGGAGCGCTGCCACAAGCGGGAAGTTTGGGGAAGATGGGCAGGTCATCATCTGGTTATCTGGGAGCCTGGATTCTGGCTGAGTTTTTGCCAATTCCACATCTTGGTCACAGAATAAGTAAAATACAAATGTGGAATCCAGGACAATGAATTTGCTCCACTTCAGTCCCCCAGTGATTATTAATTTTAACCTGTTTTACTAAAATACACTGATGACAGGGATGTAAAATTTATCCTTAAAAACTACTGGAATGTTTCTTATATTTCAAGCATGGCTCTTCCAAGCCCATGGCTTGAATCACTCATTTTACCTCAAATGCTTTTCACCTCTCCCAAGTGTCAATTTTCCACCTAAGTACTAATGTAGATAACCCAGCTCTTCTTCTGCTGTCCCACTGAATCCCAGGATTCAGTAGGACAGAAAAAAGACCGCAGGCAAATGACTGTGATCTAAGTAACCAGCAGCCTGCAAGTTTATTAATTATAAGTTAGGCATGACTAATTACATTTCTAAGGGCAGGACTTTCCCTTCCCACAGAGCACCAGGTACTAAACGGATGCAGAGCAGCATTAATGGCTCAGAAGCTGTCACACATGAACAACTGTGCCATTAGCACTGCTTTTTCACAGGTTGAGGATTCAGCTCTGCAGCTGAATTCCTTATTCTCACTATTACTGAAGAAATTGTGGCTGGCCCTGGATCCCTGCAAGTGTCCAAGGCCAGGATGGACGGGGCTTGGAGCAGCCTGGGATGGTGGAAGGTGTCCCTGCCCCATGGGAAGGGGTGGAACAGGATGAGCTTCAAGGTCCCTTGCAACCCATTCCAGGCTGTGACTTTGATTCTAAAGCAGCCAGGTTTCTACAGCTGGTATCAGGAGACTAAAATAAGAAATAACCATCTGAGCCTTGCACAAACAAAAATGAAATCAATTTAAAATCTTCACTTATTCCTCAAAAAGGGACCTGTCCATCAGATTTAGAGGGGGCCTCAAAGCTGGTTGAGTGGATCTTACAGGAGCAGTGCTAAGGATAATCCATATATAAAGACCAACACCTCCTTTGCTTCAAAGGTTTTCTCTCTATTCCAGCCCTGTAATTTGAGTCAGTAAAGATAAAAGTTGATATAGTTGCCTTTTTAAAAAAATATTACAAGTGTAGTTTTTTAGAACTTATTTTTTATGCTTCTTTTTGCTTCACCTCAACATCCCCTAACCTTTGAAGCAAGTTACCAAAGTCCACATGCTTTATTTTTCCAGCTGATGGAAATTTGGCTCCATTTCCATTACCACCTCTTTTCCATTCAGATCCCAACAATTTTACACTGAACTTCAATTCAAAAGGATTTCTTGGGCAGTTTCTGACATTGCTTTAAAGTGATTTATCAAATCCTCCTTGTATCAGTGACGGTGTTGTTACTTTTCTTCATTCAACAGAAATTACAAATAAATTGTGGAGACTCTTGTTCATGTGTTCATCACACGTACACAGCCTTTATCATGTCTCCTGCCTGGCTGGAATTCCTCCAGGATTTTTCTGACACCTAGAATTCATATTCTCCCTTTTTCTGTCAAGATACAGAACGCTTTGCATTTCCAGTAACTCCACTGTCCTCTCTCCCTGCTTCCTGCAGGAATCTCCTCTGGGCACTCTGTAAATCTTCCAGACATCTTTCACCCTCTGTGTTTGTGTTCTCATTATTATTTGTCTTTCAGCACAGACATCTTTGATTGCAGTGCTCCACTTCAGACTGCTCTTACCTTGCCATAGAACCCACCTTTTCTCCACACACTCTTCTGATCATTCTCACTCCACCCGGGCATTTCTGTATTTTCATTTTCAACACCAACTGTCTGGTCCATCTCTTCAATCTCTTTTTTAATTTCTCCCCTTCAATTTCTAGCACTTCCCACCTCTATTTCTTTGTCTTGGCCTGGTAACACCACACTTGATCAGCCATTGCCATAATCTCATTTTTTATGCTGTTCCACAGCCCTTCACCATTCACTTCTTCTTTCACCAGGGACAAAATTCCACCCCCCAGCTGCTTTGTTTTCTTCCCTCTATCTGGCTCTTTCCATCTGTGCTTATCGTAGATCTTCATCCCTGACACTTTTTTGGTTGCTCTCAGCTCTGCTGCTGCCAAAACTCACTCGAGCTCTGGAGGTAACTCTGGGAGAGAGGAAGCCTTCGACAGCCCCAGGAACATTCCCTGATTTACTGCAAACTCCCTCGGGATTGCCAATCCTTGTTCACTGTCAGGTGCAATTCACTGAGCCTTTAGAGCACGGGGTTTATTCAGAGACTGAACTTTATACTCGCTCAGGAAAATAATCAGGAACTTCAGAGAGAGCTAAAATAGTGAGTACAAGCAAGGCTAAAATAATAGATATATTTCTTATTTTAATTAAAACATGCCTGCAGGGCATGCCATTGATTTTGGCATATGAGAATACCACTACCAGTTTAATATACGACGGTACATAATTGGATTTTACTAGAAGTTCTGCTCTTTCATTTAGTAGATTTTAGAAACTAATTATTACTGGTCTTTTGTTCCAGGTATTCACAACATTGATGGAAGGACAAAAAACATTTAGGGTATAAATAGGAAGACAGACACAATATTGTTCACTACAGGGGGAAAAAATCCAGCCTGCTTTAGTTGAGTCCAGCCCACGGTCTTCTCCTCATGACATTTTTCCTGCCCAAATTCCCATGACCAGAAATCCCATCACTGAGATACCACAATGCTGCTTCCACTTTCCTGCTTGGGACTGTGTTTCTCCAACATCCCACAGGTATTCACCTGGGAATCACAGGTACCTCACTGGGTGTACACCCTGAAATTGTGGCTGCCCCATCNACTGCGTGTACACCCTGAAATTGTGGCTGCCCCATCCTTGGAATTGTTCCAGACCGGGCTGGACAGTGCTTGGAGCAACCAGGGACAGTGGAATGTGTCCCTGCCCATGAGCTTTAAGGTCCCTTCCAATGCAAACCATTCCATGATTTTATGCTAACACAGATGTTCCTCCCACTCTTCCTTTGCAATTCCTTGACAAATCCAGGTGACTAAAGGATGCTTGGTGATTTACACACACCCTGGCTCCAGCTCACACTGACCAGCCCAGCGACCCACAGGCACTCACATCAGCCTCAGCCTTTTCCAAAAATTAATAGGCACTAAAAAAATAGGACAAGGCAGCAGCAATAAAAATTTATAACAAATTATCTTTCAAAAGTCAGCTCCAAATCGCTGATTTTTCTTATTTACATCATTATTATACCTAAAAGAAAACACATTTTCTCCTTCTTTTCTCACACAGAATTATATGATTGATTTAGCATGTAATTAACACGTTTGTCAACTCCTTGTTTCACTGTAGGCCTCCAGCCCAATATTTTCTGTACAGCTACACAGATAGAGCCACCATTCATTATTCAAAGGTTTCTTTGCTGCAAACCAAATATGTTCTGGTAAGTAAGTTTTGGAATCACTACAAGGTGAACCATGTTTGAGTTTCCAATCATCATAGGTAACTCAGATAGTCATTCTTAAAATATTTTTGCTCTTTGCATATTATTCAGAGTTCTGCAGGGAAAAACCTTTGCTACACGTCATAGGGAGAAGAGGAAAAAGAAATTCATTGTAAATTATCAGCTGCTCCTGGGAGACACAGACACTGCAGAGTGCCAAGTCAAATTAATCCCAGACACAAAGATGTGAGTAAAGCTTTAAAACTAGGATCAAGCAGGGAAATTAAATAGATCACTCAGAAAAAATAAAACCATCTTCATTTGGTACTGTATTTTACACACTGGCCAATGTGTGTTTAAAATTCCATGGTTTTGCAAAGGAAAATGCTCTTCACAGGAATGCCTGAAGCCAAAAAGAAGCCAGTGCTCACACAGAGCCTGGAGAATGCAGATGGGCTTTCTCAAGTCTTGTTTTAAGCAAACACATCAAGAGCAAATTTCTGCTAAGGAAAACCAATGAAATGTGGCTTAAAAAGATCTGAAACAGAATCAGAACCAAAGTGAACTGCATTCAGATTTAAATCAGCATTGGTAGATAACAGATTTAAAAATCAACTTTTATTTAGCCCAGGGCAAGCTTCAAATTTGCAGTCTGGGCTCATCTCTCCACTCCAACATTTTTCAATCCTGTTTTTCTTTAAATAAACCCTGTGTTTCTGAACACAACACAACAAGCTCAGCTCTGATGTGACTTATTAACTTCCACAGGGCTGGGTCATTAGAAAACATTTCTATATTGCTGCAAATTTACACAGGGCTGTACAAACACAGAAGGAAAGAGATTCCCTACCTGGAATTTGTGTTCCCTACTTGGAACACAAAGAAACCTCCCAAAAACCAGGGAAAATCATAGTTTGGTGGGACCTGGCAGCTGCAGAAATCAGGGGCACAGAAAAGTGTCACTGAGGTTTGTAAAATAGGCAAGAGATTGAGAGAAGTGAACTAAAACCTTATGGAAAGTTAATACACAAGGGCTTGGTGCTTTAGAGCTTCACAAACAAGGAGTTTAAGTGTAAAAAATTAAACAGAAAAATGCTCTGTATCAAATATTTCCATAAATATTGGAAGGAAGTTTTAGGTCATGTAATTTCATTGCTACGTAAGGGTTTTTAGTACTTGGACAACTGAGAAAGACATTCTGGCACTAATATAGAGGCACAAATGAATCAAAACATACATGAAATATGTAAAAATCATCACTGAGAAGGATGACACTCCCTCTTTTCCAAATGAGAATCTAATTTGTTTGGGAAAGGAGGACAGGCAGATTTAGAAGTTAAAAACAAATGCAGGGCTGGTTAAAGGCAGGGAAGATCTGCCTGAAATCACAACACTGAACACAGCAAAAGAGGATTCACCGAAACCATCAACATGAGACTGTCAATATGTGGGCAGGAAAAGCCTGGGATGACCAAAAAGTGAACCACCTGTGGCAAAGCTTGCTGAAAAATTAAGAATCATAAACACCACAGTGACAGAATCCCACCTTAGCAACAGCACAGGAATGATTTAACGAGCCCACGTGCAAGCAGGGATAATTATAAAATAATGTGGTATTATAAAATAATGGTATTGATGTGAATGAGGCAGTTCATGGCACCAAATTGCTTTCTACCTTTAAACAACACCCTAAAACCACGCAGGACTTGGGTTTGCATCCCAGTCTTCTGCTTCCTGTGAAATCTGATCACAACTCATCCCCAGCTTGCACAAGGTCACCTTGGCACCGGAGCCGCTCGGTGGATTTTTATTTTTATTACTCTTTGGTTGTGGATCTGCACATCCCAGCAAATGCATCTTCCAGACACTCTGAAAGGCAGCAGAGGCAGCTCTTCATTTTGTTTGTCATTCCCCACTCCTACAACAGGGAAATTTCTGGGCACCTTGCCAAATTATTTTTAATTAAAAGCTCCTCTGCTTTTGATTCTTTAGTAACTTGGTTACCAGCTCCATCGACCACTTATGTGGGGAAAGGAATTTAATATAAAAGTGGTTTTTCTCTGGTGTTTACAGAACTGGTGACAGTATAATTTGGAGTGGGGAGACAGCTGGCAGTGCAGTTACAGAGGGAAAACACTGGAAAAGTGAGACAGAAAAAGCCCAAATCAATGCAGCACACTGATGCTGTACAAATGCTATTTATTTTAGTTTATCAGCTGGCAAACCAAAGTGCTTTCTTCAGCAGAGAGGAAACTCACCCCGAGTACCTGAAGAATTATTTAGTATTAATTTAGTATTAATACCTCAATAATCCATCAATTCCTGTGCTGAAGCCCCATTTCAAAAAGACAGAAATAGAAGATCTTTCATTAAACGGACATCTCCTGCACTCAAAAGAGGGCTGATTAAACACATCCCAATCAGACACACACCAGTGGATGGTACAAATATTTTATGGATAAATAAAGGCTAGCTAAAGAGTTTACTAGTTATTTCATGGCTGAGATCTTTTTTAAATGGTGGAAAAATATTTCTGATCTTACTTATCAGGAGCCTTTGGTCATAGATTTAAACACCTGACATATCAAAAATGATGAGTGGCCTCCTTGATAACCTGAGAGAAGTGGGATTTATATCCCACAAAACCACCTGCCAGGTGACTCAGTGCAGCAGCCAAAGGACTTCCTGAGGATTCTTCCCTGAAATTGGTGAGGAAAAGTGAATTTCAACCTCATAAACCTGAGCAGAGTGAGGAGAACCAATACAGGTGATACCTCTAGAAGAGCTGCCACTGTTGTTTCAGGAAAAGGAAAACCAGACAGAATTTTTGATGGGCGTGGACACTCTCTCACTCAGATGTTCTATTATTTTTGCTGGAAAATGCTTTTTAGACGTGAACACTTAGAGCTTTAGATACTCTGAGGGAAAAAAAAAATCATAAAATACCCAAAAGCTCTGAATAGAGCAGAACAGCAGAATTGTCACAGAATTCCTGCTGAACACACAGGCTGATTCCAGCAGCCAGCCAGGCCACATCCCTGCTCCCAACCAAGGCTAAATTCCAGCAGTGCTTCCTCAGCATGTCCTAATCCTGCCATGAATCAGCAAACATTTCACGCTCCTGAACCTGGACAAACTGCAAGAATAATCAGGGAGAGACTCTGTCAAACACCACATCAGAAAGTGGCTGAAAGAGTAAATCTGTTTATTCCCGTTACATGCAACACTGGGAGGATTGGAGTTGGTGGAATTTTACAACTGGCTTAGGGAGGAAGATGTCACTTCTCAGTGAAAAGAAATTTCTGTGAAGCAGAAAGTATTTTATTTTTAATGAAATTACTCAAATTTAGCTACATTCAATATCTGCAGTTGGAAGCTGAGCCTCACTTCAGCTCTGTGGCTTCACAGGAAGAACACCTGTTTTAGGAACTTAAATTATTTCCTGGGAGTTTCTTAGCAGCATTTTACAAGAACCTTTACAAGTTCTTCGCCTCATTTCTTTCTGCCCGACACACATAGGGGAAAAACCCAAACAAAAACAGTAGATAAGCCTTATGAACTTGCAAAACATGTAGTGTGAGGGAATTTTTTTTTAAGATTCAAGAGCTCAATTTACTAACACACAGCAAAAACCCTTTTTCTCATGGATTTTTCCCCAGAAAGACGTTTTAAGGAACTAAGGAGTCATGATACAAATGTGAAGGTCACCATAAAGATGGTGACAAGACCCACTGCTAAAAATTAAGTATCACCCACCCCAACCACACAATTTTTACCACTTATTGGTGTGTAATCATTGCTACAGAGGAAATCAGCTTTGAAATCAAAATTTATCACTTCTTAATCTTGAATCATGGAATACTGGGTGTTTAGAGTCACAAGGATCACCAAAGTCTTTGTTATTTGGAGGGAAAGAAGACATATTTCCACCACATATATTCAATGTCCTGTATGCTTCTTGTTCTTTTTCTACAGAACAAGTACAGAGCTCTTTGCAGGGAAAAAAAAAAAGTATTTTCTCAAAGTATTTCTGAGTATTCTCCACCAAAACCTTTCTGCAGGAGACTTCCCAGAAGCTGCCTGCACCTTGGATCACATTTCCAGGTTTTGTTATCTGAGTGGGATTTTGCTTCCTAAAGGTCTAACACACAACCTGCAGGCCACAGGAATAATCCAAAATAAACATCTGGATGCATTCCAGCTGTTTCTGACTCTCCACAACCCCTTTTAGGCGACAGCAAGGGCTCAGCAGCTGCTGAGCAGGGACCTCCACACCTTTCATTTAAAGGGAAACACTGAAGGAATAAATGGGAAGCTGTGTTTAAAGGAGCTTTGGGATCTTCTGAGAAGCCTCCCTTGGCCACCACTTGGGAGAGAACCTTTTGCTCCCAACTCTGAGGAACAACTGATGAACTTGATCCTGGCTGTGGGGTGTCATCACTTTGGATGTCAGAGCAGAGGAGAGTTATGGCCTGGCAGGATTTGCTATCCCCTCAGCAGCAAGTGCATATTTACAGCATCTGTTCAAAACTCAAGCCCTAAAAATGAGTGCATTGACCCAAAAATTTGCTTTCTCCCCTCAATTTTCACCAAATATCCTCATTTGAGTATTTTTATATATATATAAGAGCTTACATATTATTCTTATATACAAGTAAACAATTTTAGCATCATTACACCTGGTAACATCTGTATAATTGAAAACTTTTAAAAAATGTAGGTAGTGCATTATCTGCATTATTCACTTTTATGAGCACAGAAAAAATAATCCTGCTGACAAATTCCACTCTCAAACACATTTACTGGAGGGCATTCATAGAAATGCTTTGCTCTGCCTTAAGTGAACATAAATTACCAGGCAAAACAAAACCAGAAAGCCAACACGAGACAGAAAGTATCTTTCAAGATGCTGCTATAAATACAAGAAAACCCCACGTGATAGGAAAAATGCAAATTTTTGGCCAGCCTGTTTGGATAGACAATCAAAAAGCAAACACAGATGTACCTGGCATCCTGAAGAGAAATAAATCCAGGAAACCCAGGAGCTCACAAATGTCACATCTCAAAAAATGTAACCAGCCCTTGGTATTTTTATTTTTTTTAATTACCTCTTTATGGCCTGTGAAGGTAAAAAAAAAAGCTCTGAGCCATATTTGGACACAATCAGAGCTAAGAAAACCAGTGCTGAGATGTTTTTTCATAATCTGTAGGCTTCCTCCTACTCAATTACTTTCTGTTTGCAACCAGTATGAAATATGCCTTTATTTTTGCTGAAAATATGACAAACTACCCTTTAAACTGCAAAAGGCAGTGAAGAGTATATTGCTAAAGAAATGAGCAGCAGCCAGGATATCTGCCTAGCACAAAACATGGAGTAATATTGAAAATTAAAAAAGGGATAGCAAGAATAACTCCATGCCATCATCAACACAGTTCTGGTGATTGAAAGGAATGCTTGACATCTATAAATTAAAAAGTAAATCAGTGCTAAGGTTCTGTTCCTGCACTATACCTACACTGGATTTCCCCCTCGTGAGTGTTTACTGATGTTGATGTCACTAACTTACCCATCAAACCACATTATAAAATGTTTTCTCAATAAAACAGAGGTTAATTTCTTTTTAAATATCTGGAAATCTCCCAATATAAAACTTGGTGCACTGGCTTATTTTATTTCCTACGGAAAAAATGGCAAACTGATAAGTAACTTAATGAATAACAACCAAACACTACTAAAATAAAATAGCCCCAATGCAGTAATCAAGTGGAGCCCTTCATCTATATGGGATGCCAGCCACCTACAGATTGCCAGATTCCAGCTGCACAAGCATTTTTCCTTATCTAAAGCACCAAGAAGTTCAAATATTTTTATTTATTCCTTCTAAAACGATGTGGAAGGGGATGACTCAGCTGAGCTTCACTGCTGACCACTCACGCCATAAAACAGAACAATAAATGTCTGAGGCAACAGTTCCGAGAACTCTCAGAAATAATGCCTAGGATCTAAAAGTTGATGGCTTTCCTTTCTCCCTCCTCTTTTTTTGGGAGTGCAAGCTGCTAAAAGGCCTTTATCTGTATAAAACTGAACAAGTCACCCACTGTGGATTGCAGGGTCTGACACTGAATAATCCTTTAGGGGAGATTTGACTTAAACATTCTCTGTTGGGGTTTTTTTTTAGGTGTCAACACATCCTGGTTTATCCAGGTCTGAAAGCAAACTTCCAAGGTTGGAAAGAGGAAGGAGGGAATATAGTTTTTAAAAATAGTTCAGAACACATTTACTTCACCCTTTAAATAATCCTCTAAGACAAACAGCGTCAGTAGCCAAGAACCTCTGCCCAGTTTTCCTTACATCCATCTAATGAACTCCTGAGGGTCCAACATGAAATCTGGATCCCTGGGGTTGGGGATTTTTTAAAATTTTTCTTCTTTTACTTTTTGATTTTTATTTAACCAGTGGAGACCTTTTCTACAGTAAAATTAAGGTAACCTGGTCTGAGACACATGAAAGAGAAGAACACCTTTTCAGAAATGTCACTACCTAAAATACAGTCACACACAGCCCAAAACCACTTTAATTCCTGTGCAGGAGGTGCAATCAAACAGTTTTTCAAAGCCCCAGAGAAAAAAAGAACACCATCTCCTATGAACTACCTCTGTGAGCCCAATATTTGACAAGCTGAACCAGCTAAATTGGACAAAATTTAATCAGCTGAATTAACCAAACGAACTATACAAAGAATGGCACTCTCAATACTTTTATTTCTACGTGGGTTATTTTTTTTAAAACCAACATTTTCTTTGTAATTACACTCTCCTGAGTACCATTTTGAGGCAAACTGGTGATTGCTGTTTTCCCTAACTTACGGTCTTTTGATTGAAACAGAGAAGGTGCTTTTTATTAGGCAAAGAGGCAGAGTAATGTTGGATACAAAGGATTTTGATTTTTTTCAATTGATGGCTCCAGAACAAATGCAGACATAACAGAGAAGGTGCAGAAATGCAAATAAAGGCAAAAGAAAGTTAAGAGATAAACAGCTTTGGACTTGTTTATGGCCTGATAGAAAATACAAGGAAGGGATGATGGGTGATGTTCATGCACCAAATATTTGCCTTCCTACCTAGAAGCTTTAGGAATTTAAAAATCCCCAAACAAACACCCCAAAGCCACATCCAGAGCACTCCTGGGTGTACTGACTGCTTGTAGATCCCTGCACAGCCACGTCCAGCAGTGGTCTGCAAACCAGGATGCACCACCTGAGGAAGTGATACCAACCCAAAAGCTGGGAGGGGAACACGGCACCACCATTATCTTGGGACTGGGAAAATGGAGCAGGGAAAACAGCCAAGGAGGTGGCTCGGGCAGGGCCTGGGCTCTCAGGCAGCCCTGAGAACTTTCTCCTGAGGGATGCAGTTCGGGAGCCAAAAATGCTTAAAGATTTTTCCAAGTTTAAAAGGGATAAGGGCCGCACCAAACTACAGTTTGGTTAAGGAGCTTGGAACAGGCAACCTTCAGGAGTCTCGTCCACCTAAAGAACCCTGAGATGAATGTGAGATGTGTGTGAGGTGTGGAAAGCTGGGAAATGACAGAGTATCATATTCCCAGGACAAGACATAAGGAAGGACATGGAAAGGGAGCCCAAGGAGAGGTGGAGCAGCCTTGGCAGGGTATGGCTGCCACGGACTCATGACTCAGCGCTGGTGTTGCTGCTACTTCAGAGGCCCAAAGTTTCCACTGTGCATATTTTGAAAGCCTTGACTCCCCTGCCCTCTTAAATCCCAGGAAAAAGAAAAGCAGCTGGTGGGAAGGATGACTGGGTAGAATGTGTTAGGAAAGAGCTGAGGCAGCTCGAGAAAAAACGATGCCCACAGAAGCAACTCATGGATAACTCCACAGGCTGCAGGATCCACTGCCTGGCTCATGGGTGGAGCTGAATGGCCAAGCAAAGAGCAGCTCTGAAGAATAAAGTTTTTCATCTGCAAGCAGAACCACTTACAAGGATCCAAATTCCAGGCCCTGGATGCTTCTGAGCGCAGTAATCGGAAAGAAAAATAAAGGCCACAAGCAGGCTCAGAGAAACTTGCTTGCATCGGTTCAGCAAAAAATGGGGTTTCTTTATGAAGGGCTTTCTTTGTAGGAATAGAGTAATTCTAAGCTTAGCAGCCCCTTTATAAGGAACTAGATGTTTTCACTGAAAATAGAAGCTGACAGTCCTGCTCTGTTCTTAGAGAAATATTATTTTAACCTAAAGAATTCCATAAAAACTGAAGCAGATAGCTTAGCATTTTTAAAAGGCTGCCTTTTAAAATTCTTTTTAAATGGACTAATACTGCAGTGTAGGGCATTTTCCTTCTAACAGAACAACCAGTGAGACGAGACCGAAATCAGATATCCCACTTTTCCCCCCACTTTAAGTTCTGACATGTGTTTCTTGGAGACAGAAAAGTACACGAAACAACTGAATGCAAAATCTACATAAAAAGAGAAGGTCAACGATAATATTGTTTGGAATGTCATTCATAGACCTACAGTCTTTGTTCCAGGCAAAGTATATTATATTAAATGTTAATCGGACATTTAATATAGAGAATTCTAAAGAGTTTCTTGTTTGGGGGGAAAAAAGGAAACGTGCACTAAGAGGTTGAACTGTGACAAGCGCAGAATAGTATCAATAATCCAATTATAACACCTGATTTGTCAAACTTGTCTCTACAAGTTATTCTAAAATTCACAATAGTGTTCCTAACCATTTATGAAATGGAGCAGATCAGTCTTTGTGGCCTTCACGGCCACTGATTCTCCATGCTTTGTGGGGAAGAATGGCCTGAATAGCCACCGAGTCCTACACTTTATTTTCCTGCCCCGCTCATGGATATCCTGGTGCTCTGAATGGAGAACATAATCCAAAGGTAGCACCAGGCAGGTGTTTTCTTTCTGGGAGCAGCAAGTTCTGCTGATGCATTGTGCACCACCGTGGCTGAAAGGACCAAACCAGGCCATCAATATGCATGATCTCCACGCCAGGCAGTGACTGGGAAGTGCTACGGATCCTCTCCCAAAAACTGGAAAGTTAGTAGTGCTGAGATTTAAAACAAACTAGCAAAACAGTCCAGGCTCCAGGTACATCTGAAATCACAGGCATTCCACACTAGACATGAGATATTTCAGGAATATGGCAAGGAGCAAAGACTTACAGTGATTGCTCATAACCCAGGCTGAAACAGAGGTCATACTCTGAGGGTTTTTTTACCTAATGAACCCAAAGCTCATTTAGGAAACACCAGTGATTATCCAAAAGAAATATCCTAAATTAAGTCACATAATCCCAGAATAGCTTGGGGTGGAAGGGACCTTGAAGATCATCCAGTGCCACCCCTGCCATGGGCAGGGACTTTCCATTATCCCAGGCTGCTCCAAGCCCTGTCCAACCTGCCCTTAGACACTTCCAGGGATCCAGAGGCAGCCACAGCTTCTCTGGGTACCCTGTGCCAGGCCCTGCCCACCCTCACAGGGAACAATTCATGGGTATCAACCAAAGACATCATCTCCAAGGCAGCATCAGCTCCTTCTGAAGACTCCACACCCTCCCTGGTTTCCAGGGTCCATGAAAGAGCAGGAGGAAACCCATGGAAAGCAGCACAGTTTGTTTACAAGCAAACCTGCCTGACACAGTTGCCTAAGACAGACTGGAGCAACCACAGCAAGATTCCAAAGGAAGGGAAAAGAGGAGCCTCACAGCCCTTAAGGATCCATGGGGGAATATCTCTCAGTGCAAGAATAGGCCTGAATAGCTCTGGCATTTTTGCTGTTGGATCCAGAGGTTTCTTGGATACAGCTTTTCCCCCTTCCCCAGGTAGCTGTGCCAACCAAACTTCGGGGAGCAACATGCAAAATAAAGTCAGACACAAACCTTCCATGGGTCTGCTGCCTTCTCCTATAGAAACTCCTACAACAGGGAAGGTGGAATACTCAAGTCAGACCTTGGATGACAGGATTTCAGTAGCTGTTTTCTCTGTACAGGTAAGAAATGAGGTGCCACATCCACACAGCCACCACTGGGAAAAAAAGGGAACTTGGATAAAGACCAGCACTAAGTTTCTTCCAGGCTCTGGGCTGAGAGGAGAACATTCCCCAGTGCTGGTGGACAAACCATGACTTTCATATTCAATTAAACCAGCACACTGAATGCCTGCTAAAATGGTCTGAAACACTACCAATAAAATAGAAAGAAGGTACCTCAAAGCTTTAGGTAGCACACATGAAGTACCTCAAGCCTCCAGGGTCACTTGGTACAGGCTGGGTTTGTTTGTTTTGGAATATTTCATCTGTCTTTTAAAACAGGCACAATGATAAAACCACCACTTGCAGACCCCCAGTGAGTTCATTCCTGGAAAAGGATTTCACTCTGAGTTTTTCCTAGTGCTGCCTACAGAAAGTTTGAAAATACAAGAAATACAAGGATGGGTTTCAAAGCAATTTGTTTTCAAGTTAATTGCTATCAAATATATCCAGACACAGCAGCCATTCAGTTCAGGATACCCAGGATGGAAATTTCAACCCAGTCCACTCATGTACTACAAGTGAAAGTTTCTCTGCAGAGAAACCACAGAATGACAGGTAAATTCCTTCCAAAGATAAGCCTGAGATAAAAGAAAAACCAACCTAGTTTTTGCATAGTGCTAATCACAAACTAAACTCTGCTCACAGGACCTGGAGTACAGAAGTCCAAGATCCTAATTTCCTAAAAGATGAAGTGTTCTAAGTCTTAAAAATACATCTTCCATACACATACACAAACTAATTTCCCAGTTGTGGTTTGGTGGTTTTTTTTTTTTAAATTACTGCTTGATTACCAATATCATCGATTTCACCATAAAACAAAACCAAGACAAAAGTCTTAGGTGATACAGAAATACTCTAGAGGGAGGTTTAGCACCGCAGTAACTCTAAAATCATCCTCACAGGAAGAAACAAGTAACTTAAGTTCATCTGTTAACAGAACAGCTCCTCAGCAGTCAACCCACGGCTGCTCCTTGTTTGTCCCCAAGTTGGGGACCCACCCTTAAAGTCCACAATCTTTTCCTGCTCTCCCGCAGCAACCCCCTGTATCCTTTGGGATTAAAAAGTCCAACCCATTCTGCCCAGACTGCAGGGAGTGATCTAATGGAAAGCTGCTTGCTGGGTTTGCAGGGCAGGTACCTCAAGTTATTTTTTCCTGCCGCTCCAGGGGTTCCGTAGCTCGGAGGCAGAGGAAGGACTTTGCTTCAGCCTGGAATTTTTTTTGTATTCCAAGCCTGATGTAAGGCTGTGTTTGCCATGCTGCAGCTGTTTTGCCTGCTGGGATTTGGGAATCAACCCAGGTGACTGGTGTTCCATGCTGACAGGGTTCTATTTACAGAGCTCCCCAGCACCGTTCCCAAATCTCCAGCTGCTCCTGTGCAGTGTCTGCCATCCTCCTGCTCCTGCAGTCACCACTAAACACTGAAATAAATAAAGTGTGTTTTCCAAAGAGTTCAGTTTCCATTCTACCAGAGACTTGTGTTGCTTTGGCTAAAATTCACTCAATTTCTGTCATTCCTTACAGGGGAAATACCATCACCTTCCC
The DNA here is from genome assembly GCA_013397195.1 of Hylia prasina. Classification (NCBI taxonomy): domain Eukaryota; kingdom Metazoa; phylum Chordata; class Aves; order Passeriformes; family Sylviidae; genus Hylia; species Hylia prasina. Next base: position 113,852 of record VYXD01015582.1, read on the forward strand.
AGTCTTCACAGGATGAAGATAAATCAGTTAATTTTCACAAAGTGCTGGAATACATGCAAACAGCAAAGAACAGCAAAGGAAAAAAAAAGAGCCATGGCAGAAGTTACTAAGACATGGTGGGAAGGCCTGATTTTAACCCTTACAACTTTAATCCTCTGAAGAATTGTTCAAAAGGCCACTGGACAGCTTGGCACCCTTGTCAGAACACGGTAAAAGAAATGGTCAGCTTCTATTTTGATTTTAAACAATGGAAAACCAATTCAGCTCCCAGAACTGAATTATATATTCTGGCAAATATATAATTAAATGATATATTTTATATATATATATAAAGATATAAAATTAATCATGTTTGTTTATTTATGAAGTATCTGCTTTATGTATTATTTATACACATGCATACATTATACAGACAAAAACTGCCACAGGAATACTGTATTTTTTCAGGAAATACTAATGCCTATATTCTGATGTCTTGAAATGAGTGTGTTTTCTAGGTCTGGTGAGACACAGGGTGAGGGAAATGGGTAAGGGTGACCATGGTGTCTGCTTACATCCACCTCCACACCTTTCCTGCTCCTCTCTCTCCACCACCAGCTGCTTTTTCCTCTCACATCCATTTCATCTTATTTAAGGCTCCTCTCCTGACCACCACCATGGATATGCCAAGGATGGAGCTGCCAAGGGGACTGTGTGGCTATAAACTACATTAACTCTTCTATTCTCCACATCTGAAAATGTTTTAAATGCATGAAGTTTCTCAGTGCCACAGACACAGCAATCAACACCGAGTGCCCTGTCCCCTCCTGATGACAGATAAGCTGGTTTTACTGAGCACCCACAGCTCTTCAATGTTCATTTGACCTCCAGAAAACACAGAGAGGAGAAAAAAAACCTACCCAGTTACTGCCTCTTTTAAAAAAACAACTGAACAGACACTTCCACCTGTGCCCCACTTGAAATGTAGCTCAGGGAATCGGCTCTCCCACCTTTTTTGTACAACATCAGTGCCTTTAGTTGAGGTACTACAATTAGAAACTCATTAGCATGCAGGGAAACTCAACCTCCCGGAGGTTACTTGCAAATTCCAAGGGGCCAGGCCATGCTGATTGCCTGGAGTCACGTTTTACTCTGAAACAATGATAATGAAACATCAAGCAAAAGCAAAACATGACAAGGAAGGTCATCTGTGTGTTCCCAGACTGTGGGAGACTGGTCTCTAGAGTCAAAAGTGGGAAATAATAGTAACTGCAGCAGAGATGTATTTATGATCTCAAGAAAAAAAAAAAACCACAAAAAACAACATTTTACCTATTTAACATGCTGGGCTTTTTGTAGGTAGCAGCAAAAACACACATTCAGTAAACTGTTCTTTCACCATAGGAGTGTTCTCAGCCACTGATTTCAGGTGGCTTATTAATCACGGAGAATAGCTAATAATAACAATATAAAATTGCAATTTAAATACTATTAGCAGGCATACTGTTAGTGGGAAATGAGAACCTTTCTGAGCTCTAATTTCTGAATATTACGGTAATCCTCTAAGCATATATTAAATAATGCAGGACCAAAAATTCAAGTGGAAGAGCTGAGTGCAGAATCCCAACTGATCTAGAAAACTGCAGAATTGCTGATACACTGGATCCTTCTCCCATTTATACCACTCACAGCCCAGAAAAGCCAGGAAAGAAATCACTGGAGATGGACAATAAGCAAAAAAATAGCTCCAAAAACCTTCAAAGGCAACAGGTACAACCGGGTGAAAACACAACACAAAAAAAAAACATGGACAAAATAAGAGCAGGGAAATTTAAATCCAGGCCCTGTAATTCATCAGCTACATTTGCACCACTTACCATGTAATTAGGGGCAAGTTATAAACACTGGGCTGGGGTGTTTCACTTGCCTTTGGACAGGTTCTCCTGCTCCCAACAAAAGCACTCTGTGTTTAGAAACTTGGCACCCAAGTGCAGGGCACCAACCTACAATTTTTTTTAAACCAACAAAGCCTTCAGTTCTGGGAAACTTATTTTCACTGGCCACCCTTCCACTGCTTCTAACTTGCCAAAAAAAAGTCAGATGTCAGAATATTCCAAATTCCCTAAGGTGAATAGAGGTATTTGGAGAGAGTCTGTGAAAAGGTTTAGAAATCTGGCTTCATAAACCACTGAGCATTTCCAGCTCCCTTTATAACTGGTTTAAAAGGAATATCCCACTGCTGATGAATGCGACTTCCCATTTCTGTGGAGCACAACTTCTCTCCCCCAAAAAGGCTTTATGTGAAATTTTATTACCACCTCCAAAACAGAAATCCTTTTAGAGGCCCTGGAAGAAGCATCCAACATTGTTTTGGAGCTGTGCACTTATCAGCAATCCAAGGAAGCGATCCCACAAGACTTCATTCATATAAACAGCCATTCAGTGAATCTCAAATGCTGCAGCTGCACTGCTGCAAAGCTGGGGGGGGTTTAAATCCAAGGAGCTGAAAGCCTCAGTTGTTAAGTCTGAGCTTTCCAAAGCGCAGAGTGTAATTATTTTTCCAACTTATCAAGACTATTCCCTAAATGCAGCGACTGTTGTGTCTCTGCATGTAAAAGACATTCCCAGTGTCCAACGGATAAATGTTTTAAGAACTGGTGTTGAATTTTCTACATCAGTTAAATACATCACTCAAGAATACACATTTTTAAGCACAGTTTCAGAAGGCACCATCACTGAAAAATTCAGGTATTTAATCAAATTTAGTGCAGCTGCCAATGGAATTGATACTTGCCATGGCAAATTCATATCTGGAGAAAGAATGGGAGCACCAATAACTTATGGCACTATTTTCAGTGAGTGGGCTTAATTGAGCACAAATTCCATGTGATTTAGGAAGGGTTTTCAGATGAGTTTTAGGCTGAGAAGACATGCAGGAAATCCAGCACTAAAAACCCATCCATCACAGGCACAGGAATCATCTTTTCCCAACTGACAGTGAAGTCTGGCCCCAGAACACGTTTGCTCTGTGTATTTTGGGGGTGATGCAGCACTGAGGACTAGAAGGATGTTTAACATGACATCCTGCAAGCTGCACTTGGAAGCAGCCTAGTGACAGCTTGTGTTCTCACATTCCACGTCAGGCACATCTCCAGTTGGATTTATGGCATACTGAGCTCCACGAGCTCACTCTCTTGGATTTTATTCTACCTTTAATCTATTTTAAAACAAATTAATGTATTTTTAATCTGTTGTACTTGGACTTAAGCTCCAAGAGCCTTTACTGTAAATTAAACAGACAGCTGCCCCTTATTAGATGCTTTCTAATTTTGGACCAGGGGAGAAAAAGCAATCCTCCCTCTTTTCTCACAAACAAATCAAAATTCATTCCACTCCCTGTCACAAGCACGAGGCCAAATCCGCTTTTATTTCAGATGAATGGGAAGCCGCTCTTACTGAAGAATGTGAATTTAAATTTATTTTGGACCGAGTAAGCCAGAACATTTCCTCTCCCTCTAATTGACCTGATTTTACCTTTCACTCAAGTTTCACACTGACTTCTGAGAAAACCACACGGAGATTGACTTCATAACAATTGGGGGAAAAAAAAATGTTAAAAATGTTTTCTGTACTCGAGAACTTCCTCAAGTCAAAATACATGAAAATACAGAATGGGCCTAAGTCATGTACAGACCAAACCGATTCAGAACTTGAACACATTTTCATAGTAAGTAACTTATGGAAAAGATAAATGAAAAAAAAACATACACCACGGTAATTTGATGATTAAGAAATTATCCCAACAGAACAATGCCACACCCATCAAAATTATTCCAGAACCTACCTGTGCATATTCCTTCTCAATTGCAGCTCTTTTCTGACTGAATGCTCTGAAAGAAAGCAAAGAAATTCCATTACAACACTAAGCAAAACACTCCAAATTCAATAATTTCGTCAAAATCCATTAACGCAGAGAGCAAAACTCTACAAATTCGATAATTTACTATAAAAGGAGCTTCTGCTGGACAGTCTGCAGAGTGTAACAGCAACAAAAAAGGGAAATGGTTTGACAAGTGCACATCAGTAGCCCAGCAACGACCGTGTGTGGACTTCACATATGTGATGGCTGAATTTCCAAGTTTTATTGGGCAAACTCAGTTCCCAGGGCTACTCTGTTCCCAGGCATAAATAGCATTTTCTTCATTAAAAGCTCGTCAGCTTTCCAATGGTACAGCCAAGGGAGGAATTTGGGAGCACAGAACAGGATTTGGCTTTATGTATCATTCAGACTTACTTAATTTTCTTCAGACTTATTTTGATCAGTTATTTTCTTTAAGTTATACCACAAACTACTCAGCTTAAGGCTACACCACAGGCACAGAAAAAAAGAAACCCTAATTACATTTAAATTAGTTACACAATAATTCTGGTGACATGCCAATTAAAAAAAAACACACCTCAGGAACATCCTCTAACAAAGTTAACTCAGTAAAAAGGAGCTCTGGACAGGCTCCTTTTAATTCCTGTCTACTCCATTTCATCCACGAAGGGTATCCACATGCTACAGGCTCAGCTTCCCCACCAGGACGTAAAATAAAAGTTTAAATGCATCATGATTGTTTAAAATTCTTCCCAGATCAATGACAGCCCAAAAGACCTGGCCATATTCCAGGTGAACTTCCCAAATCCCCCTCGTGTAGCCAAGGTGGGTTCCAAGGGCTGACTCCCATATGAAACACCTCCATAAGAACAAGTGAAGTTGGCTGAGATGCCTGGCAATGAATTTTCTTTGTAAAGCACTCCAAGTATTCCAGCTGATATTATAAACCAATCTCTTTTAAGATCTCCTGTTCCAAAATCCAATATCCCAGTCAGTTTAGCAAACACCTAGAAACCACAAGGTTCCTCTGAAAAGACTCACTTTTCTTTGAGAAGTATAAAGAACGGCACAAGTAACTCCAAGGAATAACTGAAATGTGTTATCAGTATGGAAAAGGTAGAAGAAAACGAGCGGCAGTCTTTGGATTGTAAATCTGGGAATACTTTAGGCAAACAAAGTTATTTTCCAATTCTCAGCTAACTGCATTTCAAACCATAGAATCAGGGCTGAATTACACCAAACCTGGATATGAAGTTGTGTATTTCACCTGAGCTTTTTTTTCCATCCCATTCAAACCAAATTCCTCTTAAATTAACTGCAAAACAACGACCGTAACAAGCAGGAAAGCCCGAGATGTCCCCCAAAACTTTCTAGATTAAAGGTACTGCACCAGAGAAAAAAACCCAAGAACATCCAACCAGCCCTTGTGGAGGATTACAAGTAACATGGGAATCAAACTGACTCCCAAAACCAACTGAAATCTTGGAATCGGATCGACCGCAAGCTCTGGCAGGAAGAGAATGGATTGTACAGCAGCACCTCCTTATGAAAAGTATTTTAGTTTTAGACTTTCTTCTGTATTTTAAATGGGGAAATAGTTGGCAAGATGATGCATCCAATATTTAAATTTGTTTTGCTGAATGAAGAGAATGGCTAAGCACGGAAGGGCCGTCGGGATCAGCCGTCTGCATTCCTTGGAGCCGGTGCTCCCTGCGGCTTTGGGATGCGCTTCCCTCCCTTGGTCCAACACAAAGCTGCTTTTAACCTTGGGACACTTCATACAGCAATCCTTCTATGACAACTATGAATGTACTACAAAACATGATGAAAGAGGAGACTGAAGTCAACACATTTCCCAGGAGAAAATTATTTTGAGCAGAGGAAAAGAGAAGTCTGACTAATAAATGCATCAGAGTTTCTTTACTTGGGCAGTGTGAAAACTTTGATGTGTGTATCCAGATTTTATGTGCAAAGCTGGGATAGTCTTAACCTTATCGTCCTTCAGGATGGACTTTCAAATCCATTCATATAAGGAAACATTTGTTTCCATGAAATAATAAAATGTTCTCTGACTGGTAACTTTTAAAGACATTCCTGTGTCTGCAAGAAAGCAGGAACATTATTTAGTGGGGGGTTTTTTAAACTAGGGAGCATTAATACCTACTTTTACATCCTTTTCTCAAAGTAACCATTAATAAGTGCAGGAAACATCAGAATAGCAGTCCCCAAAAAAGCATCGGGACAGTAATTCCTGAATGTCATCTCTATCCTGCCAATGCACTCGGTCCATCTGCCCCACTTTTCCTCCAGCTCTGTGAGACCAGGGAATTCTAAGAGAGCAGGAGAAAGAAAACTTCTGTTCCTGCCATCCCCACTTTGCTAATGCCACTTTTTCTAGTGCTGAGCCCTCACTGTCACTGCAAATTCCCAACCTCAAACTCCAGCCACTGCCACACATTTCAATTACCCACATCAATTTAAGGCAACAGATGCTATGAAATATTGAGGTATCTTTTTATATTCCCATTGCAGAAGAGCATAACAATGTGAATTAAGGAGTCAGGTCAGTGGAGAATCATATTTCATTAAGTTTTCCTACAGGGAAACAGGAGAAACAGATGGGCTTAATTATTTCATGCATGTCCACTTGGGCTGGAAATGTGTAAAGCTCACACCTTCATGAAAAATCAATACAAGAACATTAAAATACACATTAGAGTTTTATGAGACAATGTCACATCTGCCAATATCGTGCAGTTGTACAAATGTGAAGATCAAAGTCACAGCTTGCAGAGCAGAAAGTTAAACCCAGTGACACCCTGAAAACCAGAACGTGAATTAGTCGGTGTATAAAAATTTAATTCCATGCAGAGCTATGCAAAAACGTAAACACACACTTCATGTTCAGGGCTCTTGAATAAAAGAAGAGGCTAAATTTGCACCAGTGAATGCATTTCTATTCAAAGGCTGAGAAATTCAACAATGAACGAGGCAAGGCCTGAATCCCATTTGGAACAACTTCTCGTGCAAGATGATGATAATGATCAAAAACCCCAAGGTATTAACTGGAAAATTCACAGAGCTCACCTGACATCAGCAGCTTGTGTTTATGGTTTTTTTGGCTATGAACATTCAGACAAATCGTTTAGAAAATTTGATGAAATTTTAAAATCCTTACAATTAACACAAAGTCTCAGAAAACAGATAAACTAGTATCACATCCAAAACCTCCAAAAACATTAAGCTAAAGAAACACACCTTTTTCCTGACTTTGACCTGAAATTTATTCACCCCATCAAAAATTCCTGAAGTAAATCTCCCTAAGAATTGTAGAGCACATTGCAGCTGGGTTAAACCTGACTCAATCCACCAGCACTCAAGAAGATGAATCAGTGAATTTTGAAATACTCAAAAATTTCCAGCTTCCCAGAAAGCAGATCAAGGATAATTCCTGACAGCTAGAACACACCAGTGGAAAATTACGACTTTACAACTTGTGCTTAAAATGCACACTCAGTGTGCAATCATGTCCAAAGTATTACCATCCTGGTTTTAGTATACACTCACTCCAAAATTTTCCATTAAAATCATGAAAAGAGACAGCTCTCATTATAAAAAAAGAAAAGAAAAAGGAGAGCAGCTGGTTTTGTCCCGGTGACAAAAACCACTCCATCAGCTTGAATCAACCCCAAATATTGTCGAATTTTTTTGTATTTATTCTTTCTTTTTAAACCATCCCAAGCTTTAAATGTTTTTGAATCATTTTTAGCGGGGCAAAGGGGATAAATAAGCATGCTGCATTACTGCTAGCAGGATACAGATGCTATTTAGGAATTACTCTCCACAAATCACTCCTGACCAATCTCTTTAAGTGTCTCTGTCCAGGATGGCATCGAAATTCCAGCCTGGAGTCCCAGCCTGGCCTGCTGCTCAAGGCTGGAACGCTCCTGAAGTTGGCATTTGCCTTTGTTGACCTTCCAGAGGTTCCTGCCAGCCCCTGTCAGTCACAGCCCAAGGTCACCCTGGACACAGCCCTGCCCCCAGCCTATCCATGTTCTCCCCCAGTTTAACAGGCTCCTTCAGCTTGCCAAAAGCCCCGTCCCACATCCAGCTTGTGACGGAAGTCATGGAGCAGCACTGATCCATCAAACCTCTGAGGGATTCCCAGCTGCCAGCTGCACTTGGCACTGCTCCCCATCACATAGATTTGGAGAGCCCAGCCAATTTTCCACCCAGCTATCAGTCCACATGTCCCCAGCGTGGCTGGAAAGGTGCTGCAGGACTGTGTCAGAGGTCTCACCGAAACCACCACGTACAACACATGCACTGCCAGCTTTCCCCACAGCGCACCTTCTGCCCTTGGGAGTCCATGCTGGCTGCTCCAAATCACCTTTGTGGCCCTTCAAGAAATGGAAAAGAAGCCTCAAAAATGGTTTCCAGGAGGTTTTGCTGTGTAACTTTCCCAGGAATTAATGTAGAGATGAGCAGCTGCTGTTCCCCAGACCCTCCTTCCAGCGGTCTTTGAAAATGGGTCCAGCATTTGCCTTTCTGCAGCCATCAGGAAGCTCCCCCAACTGCCATGACCTTTCCAAGGTGACAGGGAACTATCCCACTGCCCCTCTGGAGTCCCAGTAAGCTCCCAGCCCTGCAGCTGCACCTGCCATGCCCAGTTCCACTGGACAGGTCACAGCTCACAGTGCTGGCCTTGGCTGGGATGGAGTTAATTTTTGCACAGTAGCCGGGATGGGGCTGTGCCTGGGATTTGTGCTGAGAACACAAAGTTCTGGGCACAGATAACTCAGGGATGTTCCCATTATTGCTGAGCAGTGCTTACACAGCTCAAAGCCTTTCCTGCTCCTCACACCACAGAATGGTTTGTTTTGGGAGGGAGGTTAATAATAATCTTGTTCCACCCCCTGCCACAGGCAGAGACACCTTCCACTGTGTCAGGTTGTTCCAAGCCTAGTCCAGCCTGGCCTTGGACACTTCCAGGGATGCAGGGGCAGCCACAGCTGCTCTGGGCAATCTGCTCCCATTAGTGAGTAGGCAGTGAGTAAGAAACTGGGAGGGGACCCAGTCATGACAGCTGTCCCCAAGTGACTCCAGATCACAAAGCATTGTGCTCGGCAATAAAAGCTGCGAGAAGAAGGAGGAAGAAGGGATGATCAGAATGATGGCATTTGTCTTGCCAAGTCAGGGAATCAATAATGTTGGAAAAAAATCTCAAGGGATCATTCAGTCCAAGCACCTTGTCACCAGCCCAGAGCAGTGAGTGTCATGTGCAGTCCATCCATGGGCACTTCCAGGGATGGGGACTCCAACCCTCCCTGAGCAGCCCCTTGCAATGCTTGACTATCACATCCATGAAGAAATTCCTGCTGATGTCCAAACTGACTCTCCCCTGGCACAGCCTGAGGCCATTCCCTCTCCTCCTGTCCCTGTCCCCCCCTGGCTGTCCCCTCCTGGCAGGGAGTTGTGCAGAGCCACAAGGTCCCCCCTGAGCCTCCTTTTCTCCAGGCTGAGCTCCTTTCCCAGCTCCCTCAGCCCCTCCTGGTGCTCCAGCCCCTTCCCCAGACCATGACACTGAATTAAAATATCCTTTGGAATGCCAACTCCCGCTACAAAATCCAAAGGGGAGCAATCCTGAAATACTTGGGAGGACAGAATGGGCCAAAACATTCTGCTGCCCCTTGAAGCAAAAAAGGTTTTCTTAGGAAATGCCAACATCCTTGTTTGGTTTAATTCAGTACTTTGATGTGGATGCCTCCTCCCACTTTCCCCCGGCAACATGAAAAATGCACCATCATGAATCAATACCCTAGAACCAAACAAATGCTGTTTGTTACCTGGTCTTTAATTTAAGGACAGGTGTGTCACTAACAAAGCCACAGCCGAATCCCAAATACTCCAGCCAACATAAATCATCCCCGTGGCTCCGTTCAGGGCAGAGGTTGGCAATAAATGCTGAGATAAGATAACACAGCAGCAGCTGCATGGCTAATGAGGGACTTCAGGAACACCCGTGTATGCAGGGACACACTGCATTAATATTCCCTCCCCGTGTCCAGCAGAGACAAAGACAACATACCTGGAGCAATAATGAATCTACAGAAATTATTCATCACGACAAGACTCTCCAACGCTGCGTGTAATAAGCTCCTCTTTGTAATTTTTCTCTTTACTGAACAGAATTACCACTACAGAAATGTTTTAGAAGATTTGCATAAAATTCCGAGCATCTGAAGGGTAAATTATTTTTCAGAACACTGCTATTTCGGAACTTATCAGTACACAGGCTGCAGAAAGCATGGCAGTGCAACAACCAGCTTATTACAATTTGGAACATACTTCACAGAATCTCAGAAAGGTTATGGTCAAAGGGGACCTTACAGAACATCTTATTCCCTACCCCACCATGGGCAGGGACCCCCTCCACTATCCCAGGCTGCTCCAAGCCCTGTCCAACCTGGTCTTGGACACTGCCAGGGATCCAGGGGCACCCACCGCTTCTGTGGGCATCCTGTGCCAGGGCCTGCCCACCCTCACAGGGAAAAACTTGCTCTTAATACCTTCCTGCTAATACCTAATCTAAATCTACTTTCTTTTTAGTCCAAATCCATTCCCTTTGTGCACCTTGTCACAAAGTACCCAAGACTCCTAATTCAGAGATTTTTGTAGACTGACTTTCCCTTTTCCCAGCAAAACTCCTCTAACATTGATCACTGAACACCACTAATGATATTTTTTTATTTATACATCAGAAATTTCACCTCAGACAAAGTGTGGCAAGTGAAGTTTCACCTTAATTACATCATGTAAAAGAATTAATTCCTTATTACAACTCTCTGTACTGTCAGACCACCACTAAATCCCCAGGGAATCCTGGTGCCTCCAATCACTTTCTGGCTAACTGTATTCAATTTAAACATCCCCAAATTTCAGTAAAACCAGTGCTGACTCTATGAGTTCATCTCATGCCTTGCTCTTGCAAAAAGGCAGCTGAAGAAATTAAGAAGTTGTGAGCAAGGAGAAAGTCACTTCCATTTCATTTAAGACCAGAGTATCCATTTGCACAGAATACTTGAGGCTCCTTTCCAGCCACTCCAAGAAAATCACCATTACAGCAAATCAGAGCCTTTATGTTTGGCTTTAAAAATAACAAACTCTCTTTTGTTCAATGGTTTTATATCATCTGAATGAAACAGATCCCTTCCTAGAAAGATGACTCTTTTATATGCATGCTGTCACCTGCCAGGTTTATGTTATTGCTTAGAAATAGGCAGTTCAGCTGCCGTTTTATCAAGGAGCAAAAGTTCCATGTCAGGGCTGAATATCCGCACTGCCACTATTGCCTTTACTGCTGCAGACTTTGCACCACCTACTAAATAAACTCCACAAGAAATTAGTGTACTGTGTTGGGCATTTAACAGCACTGTTCAAACACGGTCCTGCTGCTTGGATTTTGGGCTGGCTTTATTTGCCTGGACTGCAGTTCAACTTGCTATCTCCCACATTACATCACATCCATGCCCTTCAGCACAGAGAGACACACGTGGAATTCCTCAAGCAGCTCTTGGTGATGAACATATTTCTACATCGGAGCATTACCTTGGCTCTTCTTTCCAAATTACATGTTAAGGTTTTCCTAGACATCAGGAAAGGGAACGATTTCCCTGGAAAAGGCTGAGTGGGGGAAATAAAAGTGCTCAGTACTGCAGACCCTTCCCCAGAGCCCACCACTAGGCTGCCTCAGAAAATGTCTTGCTGCTCCCATTCCCAGAGCATCCCTCCTTCCACTCCTGGTGTCCCTGACCAGCTGGAGGTGTCACTGATACTGTCCTTGAGCAGCCAAGCAAAGCTGTCACACTCCTCCCTTGCTGCCCACCGACCTGCTCAGCTCCTGCTGAAATTCCTGACTTTCCCACACAAGGGGCTGGGCTGCTCCTTAGCTCTCTGGAAGTCTTCCTTAGGAAAACTAAGCTGAACCCATCACTCCTGGCTGCTTCCCAGGAGACTCTGCCCAGCAGCTGCGTTAAGGAGCTGAATCCTGCTCCCATGACAGCACGTCTCCAGGTCCTGAAGGCAATTTGTGGTCACAGAAGCCCAAGCCATCACCAGTCTGGACAGGATTCCCAACACCAGCCTCCCCTCCCACGGCAAGTACGGACAACGTGGAGTTCTCACACCACAAACATCCCAACGCGGTGCAAACGTGGCCTCCAGGCCAAGATTTTGAACAAGAATGTTGCTGGGCAGGCCAAGGTCCCACCAGCTGTGAAAGCACACGAGGCAGCAGAACAAACTAAAAACCACCCTGGCGAGGTCACCCACAGCCTAAATTTTTGCCCACAAAGAAGTTCTCTGACCCAGCATGAGAAGCCAGTGACATTTCCTGCTTGTGGATCCACTTGAGGTCTGCCTGATCTCAGCAGATGTGTGAAAGGCACCTTCACAACTCCTGAAGTACAAATATTTGTAACATCAGGAAACTCTTTGCTTGCTGAGTCAAGGAATTCAGCTCTCCTTCCTGCAGCTCGCTGGCAAGTCAGCCCTCGCTTTCTGCTTACCCCAGTACACTGCTCCAGTTCTCTGGCAAGCACAAAAGAAATAAAAAGTGGCCTTTTTTTAAACTTGACTTTAATGTACATACTCTGTACTGTCGCCTCTTTAGTCTTAAAATAGCTCTTCCAAAGAGAGCTCCATAAATTCCTGCAGCAAGGGAGTAACTGGCAGTTCAAACATCCTGTGCCGCAGCAGAGCTCTTCTCTCCTCTACAAATTCCTTTCTACAACACATCTCACGATTTTCTAACAGTTCTTCCCCGAGCAAACAGGAGCTACAATATTCACCCATCCCTTTTACAGCCAAGCACACAGAAATCCCTTGTTGATTCAGCTACTACAGAGAGCATTTCACCACCCTGAGGAGCCCTGCTCTGTCCCTCTGCTACACACAGGATGTACAGCAACTCACAACTGCACTGGATTCTGTATCTGACCTGCAGTTAGAAGCCTGCTCATCTCACACCTAAAACTAATCAGCTGGGACAGCTCTGCTACCATTTGTCCTTTGGTATGTTTACCCTTTCCATCTCCACTGATCCTCAACTAAGCTAAAAGTACACGGAAGGAAAATTCTCCTGAATGTAAACAGAGGTATTAAAGCTGAAAATATTTCAGCCGATATTTCAATGTATCAGGATATAGCAGGGTATATAATCAAGGACTCAAGGCTGGGCATAATATCCTTGTGACAAAAGCAGTCTCCAGCCTGTGAACCCTAATTTACACCCGGTTTTCAGTACCTGGACCATCCTTCTGCCATCCCCTCAAGCAACTGCAGGCACTACTGTCCTAACCCCACTCAACTCAAAGGAGTAATAACTCTGCCTTCCATGCCCACAGAGACCAGATAAATGAGCTCCTGCTTTGAGAAACAAAAGGCAGAAAGCCTAACTTTGAACATCTTGACTTCACAAGTGGATTTTGGGCTGGCTTTATTTGCCTGGACACACAGACTCCTTCAGGTGGGAAAAGACCTTGACTATCATCATGACCAACCGTGAACCATTCCCAGTGTTACAAAATGTCCCTTCCTAAAAAACCCATTTGGATTTTCAAGAGAGCATCCCTTACTCAGAGTACTCACAGCAGTTTAACTGATGCACTTCAAACCTGAAACTTCCCCACACAATGTGTTAGAAAGTCACAGTTTTCAGCAGGACATTTAGAGATCAACCACAACTGGCACAGGCCAATTTTAAGTGCACTTTACAACATACAGAACACACTAGAACATACATAACATATCTTTGCAACGTTTCTAAATGAAGCTTTTTAATGCTCAATTAAATTTATTTGATTTAAACAAAAATATCAACACATATGCAAAATGCTCAGTGTGAAAGTACCCACAAGCAAATTGGGCCTTACACCAGAGATAGTTGTGATTATTATCAGCACAAGCTCCCAAGTAATGAGAAAATTCTCCTTTATAAATCTACCAAAAACAACAAACCATTTTTTTCCCAAATGCACTTGTGAGCTACAATTTTATTCTTGATTTTAAATGTTCTAATCCACACAAACTATGATAAACCATGAAGTATCATCCCCTCGTGCCTGAACAGTGCCCCCGTAGCAAGGCACAGAGAAAAAAATTCCAGACAACATTCACTAGCGAGCAATGTACTCCCCATAAATCACATTACTGTACGGTTTGGGATTAGGATGAGTTGCCACTAGCAACAGAGCCAAAAAAATCAATTCTGTCCCTATATATAGAGAATTCTTGCAACCTCAAACGTAGCGAATGTTTTCAGCAATTTGTCTCAGAGAAGTATTAGCAGTCCAGCATGTGATCAGAGGAACATGACACCCAGACACAAAACAACAATGCTAAAACAATAGTTTTTCCTTCAGTAGAATAAAAAAAAAGAAAAAAGGAACAGTCAGAAAGCTGCTGGTGAGTGTGAGCATTTCATTCAGCCTTTTCAAAATAAAAGCGTGCCCTCTTTATAGCATTAACATTCACAACAAATACAAGGATTGGTTTCAGAGCTTAAGTGTATTTAAAATGATCACTAATGAGTTTTTATTTTAAAATGGGAAACTAAGCAAACATTAGGGAGATATACAATTTAGACAAATACAAGGGTATTTTTCTGTATCTTCCACAAATTCTCCTGATTCATCATATCCAAGGCATTTCCCTTTCAGGGAAAAAAAATAAAAAAACCCACACACACACAAAAAAAACCCCACCTAGGATGTTATAATTCAGACTGTCTAGCAGGAGCTTTTAGAAAACAGGGATATGAGGAGTTTCTTTGATCCCCATTTGCTTAACAGCAAGAAGCCAAGACACATTTCATCATTCACGCTTCTTATTTCATCCTGGATCTGCAAAAGGTTTTGCAGCAGGCAACAACCACCTTGGAGCCTTACTTTACTCATCTGTCACAGTTTAGCAATCTTGACAGTGCCACCCAGGTTTATTACAAAGACTTCTCTCCTTTCTTTTCCCTACAGTCTTAATATGAGCACTTCAATTTTAAATGATGCCCTTCACAAGGTTTCATTGTCACTAACACTGACGTAAGTCAAATTCTGCATTTTAATGGATTCTAACAGGTAATAATAATTACTATAATGGGTTTTCCCTCAAAGCACAATCGCCCTGTTTCAGAAGAGCACAGCAGATGTACTGTTATTTTTTAAGTCAGTAAAATGTAACAGCTCACTGAAAACATGTGGCACTACTTGTAAAATCTATCTGTAGATACATGCCAGAATCACAGAATCATTTAGGTTGGAAAAGACCTCTGAGATCATCGAGGCCAAGTTTTGACTGATCACTGCCTTGGCACCACCGAGTGCCATGTCCAGTCATTCCCTGAACACCAATATTCCTTATAAACTTTTTCCCAAAAGGAGAAATTTCAATCCATTGCCAACCAAAAAAAGATATGGAAAAGATATCTGAAATATATCTGTCTTCTTGCCACTGACAAGAATATTGATCTTGCTTACGACCTGCAGCACCACTGCCTGCTCCAAACACATATACAGGAGTATAATGCAGTTAAAACCATTTTCCCTGAGCCCCAGTAAAACCAGAACAGGGCTGTTAATAAAGGTTTGTCACAGAATCACAGACTCGAAGCAAGGTTTGGGTGGGAAGGGACTTGAAAGATCATTAGTCCCACCCCTGCCATGGGCAGGGACACTTTCCACTGTCCCAGGTTGCACCAAGTCCTGTACAACCTGGCCTTGGGCACTGCCAGGGATCCAGGGGCAGCCACAGCTTTTCTGGGCAGCCCGTGCCAGGGCCTGCCCACCCTCCCAGGAAAGAATTTGCCTCCCAAAACCCAACTACCCCTGTTCTTTAGCACTCTGAAGTCATGCCCCTTGTCCTGGCATTCCATGTCCTTGTCTCAAGTCCCTCTCCATCTTTCTTATGGGCTCCTTTCAAGTCCTGGAAGGGGCAATTAGGTCACCCCGAAACTTCTCTTTTCCAGACTGAACAATCCCAATTCTCCCAGCCTTTCCCTCTGGGCTGCCAGTTCAGCAGCACAGCTGGGTGCAGAGAAGGCAAAAGGCATTTCAAACGTCCAGCGAGCTGTGTCAACAAAAGGGCCCAGCCCTCCTCTAGCACAGTATTGAGCTAACCTGCTAAATTTGGAACAGAAAAAAATCACAACTGCGACGGACAAACTCCTCCAGCAGAGAGATCCATTTGCTCCCTGAGAGTAAAGAAGTGTTTGGATGCCTGGAGTGATGAGGTCTTGGTTCTTAACTGGACAACAGCTCTGCACTGCACCTCCACCAGAAGGACTTGGCAGCCAGCAAGCAGAGAACATCAAAGCACCCCCACCAACCCAAAGGAACTTCTCAGGGCAGATCAAAGCTCGAGGCACTTCATAACCCGGGCCCGGGGTGTTCCAAACACCACCCCAAACTCGGGAACAAAGAGCGCGGTGACGGCCGCATTCCCGAGGCACAGCAGAGCCCCGCAGGAACAGCAAACCTTGGCTGCAGGACACACCAGTCACAAGTGCAAGTCTCCCCAGGAAACTGGGAATAACAACACGGTCAGGGAAAAGGAGCGGACCGTCGCTCCTCCTTGTGCTGCTCTTTGTTAGGATGGAAAGGAAGAGAGCAGCCCCTTACCAAAAGAAGAGGGAGCACACAGGAAGCACGTGCAGACAAAGAACTAAAGGACATTTTTATCAGTGACACTTTAGAGAACGATCAAAGTCTTTACACAAGATTTTAATATTATTTCTTGAGCACCAAACACCCAACAGACAAACGGAGGATTCAACTCCACTGGCATTAGGGATCAAGTTCAGCCACTTCTTGCCAACAACAGCACTCTGCAAAACCAACTTCAACCACTCTTTGGATACTACAATCAAAATTCTGCATATTTCCAAACAAAAAACTCCTGGGCTGGAAGTGACTTCTGTCACCTCCTCAGCAGAAAAGCCTAAGCTTCAAATGCTTAGAAGAGCTAGAATATAGGGCCTTCTTTGTTTTCTAGGCAGCTGATTAGCTCATAGCAATTAACTACAATCTGCTTTAACATCAATTAATACAAATACGGATGAACAATGTCTAGAAAAAGTTTGTTTGCATTTTTAACCTCTTTGAACATAATGCACATCGTTCAAGCTCTGCGTACTTTCAGCCAAATCAGAAGGTTTTAAGGAAGGAAAAAAGAAGGGAAAAAATGTGGTTTTAAGAAGGGAAAAAATTACATTCCCAAAGAGAACTAGTGCGCTTCCCAAGCTTTCCCAAGTCCTCCCAAGTCTGCCACTATTTATAGTGATTCGAGAGACTCAACACCTCCCACACTGTTACAGTTCTGAGCTTTTGCTTTGATTTGAAACACACTGAAAAGAACTAAGGAGGAGGTACAAACCAGTCTTGCTGCAACTGCAGGAATTACTTTTCTCTCATCTCTTTTCTGTTACTGGGTGGGAAATGTGGGAAATTCCTGTACCATCCCTTGTATAGGAATAGCTGCAATGCCCACCAACAATCCCAAAGACCCTAGTTGTACAAGTACCCCAAAAATACTCATGTTTGCTACACAGAGAACCAATGTTCTTTTAATTGCAGAGAAAAGATGTGACTGCTCAGAGATCCAGAGGAAATCAAATCGTCAGCCTTGAATCTTTTGCTCCCAAATTCCCACGTTTTAGAAAGAGAGCATCAGTCTCTGGAACACCCTCCCAAGAGACGTGTAGAGTCCTAATTGTGGAGGTTTTCAAGACACAGATGTGAGGTAACTTCATCCAGGCTCCCTTTGCCTTGTGGGGTTGGATGACATGGTCTTTTGAGGTCTGTCCTGGAGGCAAATCCACTTTTAAAGAGCATCCTGCTATTGTTGGTACAGCGAAGTATCTTAATTTTGCCACCTTAAACCAATGCCACAGGAGCTGGTTCAATGAAGTTACTGAAATTCAAAGGTTTGGGCTTTGCTGTGACTCATGTCAAATAAACCCCCACCCTTGTGCTTTTCCTCTCTTTATCTCACCAAATCACACAACCATGGAATGGTTTGGGCTGGAAGTGACTTCTGGAGACCCCCCAGTCCAACCCCCTGCCAAAGCAGGTTCACCCAGAGCAGTTTTGAATAAGAGCAGAGAAGGAGATTGCAGAACCTCTCTCAGCAGCCTCCTCCATGTGCTCTGCCTCACAGCAGTTTTGTTCCTCACATTCAAGGGGAACTTCCTGCATTCCAGTCTGTGCCCATTGCCCCTTGTCCTGTCACTGGAAAGAGTCTGGTCCCATCCTCTTGGCACCTGGCCTGAAAATGTTTGTATGCATTGATAAGATCCTCTCCCAGCTGTGTGTTCTGGAGGCTGAGCAGCCCAGTTCCCTCAGCCTTTCCCCGTAAGTGAGGTGCTCCTGTCCCTCATCATCTCTGTAGCCTCTGCTGGATGCTCTCCAGTCGTTCCCTGTCCTGCCTCCCTTCACACAACAGAGTTGAGAAGAACAGAGGAAGAATGAGAAGACAAAGGGGAAATTGAAAAGCAGGACCTCTTTCTCAATCAGGTGTTACTAGGCAGTGATATGTACTTGTCCTCTTAGCCAGCCAGCTCAGATCACAGAGAGATAATTAGAAACAATCACACAAAATCAATTAACATGAAAGAAAACTTCATAAACAACAAGCACATTAAAATAACCTGGGGAACCACTGCCATCTACGCCCTTTCTCATCAGTGGCAACACGGCTGAAAATGAGCAAAGTACATTTAGAGATAAGACAGGCTAAAACCAGGCTGGGAACACACCAGGACTATGAAAAGCAGCTGCTAGAAATCAAGACACTGTAACACTGCCTATTATTGCTTTTCTGAATATCCTTTTTAATTCACAAGGAAATCTAGCCTGTCTTTTCTGCCTCTGCCTGGCTTTAGGAAAGGAAGACAATGATTTTCAGGTCAAACATTAAGAGATATTCAGCAGCCTAACACATGGCAATATTTCAAAACAGATACTTTCAATTATGTCAAGAGATTACAACTATTTTACTCCCTGCTGAAAGACTGAAAATAGGGGTCAATTTTACTTCATTTTTCAAGAACTTCAGCCCCTCATCTCTGTCGCTCTCAAACCCTGAAATAAAAGCAAAGTAATTCCACCTTATACAGTTTAGTGATTTCTCAAATTTCCAGTTTGCAGACGACGCCAAGCTGAGCAGTGCAGTTGACAGAACACAAGGACCGGGCAATCCAGAGGGTAAGATTAAATGGGATATTGGGAAGGAATTGTTCCCTGGGAGGGTGGGCAGGCCCTGGCACAGGGTGCCCAGAGAAGCTGTGGCTGCCCCTGGATCCCTGGAAGTGCCCAAGGCCAGGTTGGACAGGGCTTGGAGCAGCCTGGGATATTGGAAGGTGTCCCTGCACATGGCAGGGGTGGCACTGGCTGAGTCTGAACATCCCCCTCCCACCCAAAACCATCTATGAGTCATTCTTACGTTCAAATATCCTTAAAGGCACTTCTGATCTGAGCTCATCTCAGAGTATCATACCCTCAAGAAAAACTGTGGCTTGCTCCGTTTTTTGCCTCCTCCTTTTTTTTTTTTTTTCCTCCTTCAAAAATGCCAACAGAACATAGCAGAGCCCCCTCAAAAAATCTTATTTATGCCCAGGATTGTATGTATTTAAACATGGCCATAAGTGCCAACATTTTCCCCACTAACACTGGCTTGCATCTGGCTAGAAATAACTACACTCAGTGGCTTTACCACCATAAATCTTCGAAAGCCTTCTGCACGGCTGAGCTCTGCTCATAAAATCAGACACCAGGGCGTTTTGTCTGTCTCATTAAAGGGATGTTTGGTGGAGCCAGAGCAGGAGGACAGAGGAGTGTGTGAACAACCTTCTCAGAGCCACTGGGGATCGGCCCAAACCGTTCTCACAGTGGCACGAAGAAAGGAACGCTCAAAATAACTCCAAAGGCTCTCAGAAGGAACGTCTCCCAAGGTTAGAATAATTTTAAAAGTCTGAGAATGGAATCTCCACGCTTACAGTAGGACACAGGGGGAAAAAAAAGCTAGATTTCAATGGATTTTTTTTTTTTTAGTTACTCTCTTTCCTCAGGTTTCAATTGGAAATATTCCATTTGCTTCCTAAATAAACACAACACAAAACTTACAACCATTAATTCAATACTTTCCCTCTCTTTCCTCAAGTTTTAATTGGAAATATTGTATTTACTCCATAAATAAACACAACCCAACATTTACAAGCTTGAAGTCAGTAACAAGCCCCCAACTGAAAATATTCCTACCGTGCATTTTGGAAAAATGTTATTAAAATTTTAAAACCTACAATAAAAACCAGTCAGAAAAGCACCACATTGAGTCACTATAAACCAGTTTATACTGCAAACATTTGACCAGAGCAGCTTGGGTTTGCTAAGGTTTTAACCTTTCTTCAACTGCCATTTTTTAAAAGTATAAATGCAGAACACCTTTTCTGTGTGCTTTCATATGCAGAAAGCAATCAAGATGATTAAACAAGGTCATTGATTTTACTAAGCAAAAAAAAAAAAAATTAAAAAGCAGATGCGTATTCATCAGAAAACCAAATCCACCACGTGTAAGATGAGGTATTAGTTGGGTCAAAAGTTCACTGGGAGCAGGAGAGGCTGATCTCAAGGACCAGCTGGGAATGACAAGAAAAGTAAGGACACCAAGTTCTCTGGAGCCAAGATAACCCTGGTACATCGGTGTCACGGCACAAACCAACAAAACAAACCCACAACCTCTCTTTTTACCTCTGCCTCCCCTACAAGGAATATTGACATGCTGTAGGATTTGCTATAACCCCATTCCCATCATTTTGCATGATGCTAGCATTAAAAAGGCACGAGGTTTCTGAGGTCTCCTGGTGGGCAGAAAAACCTGCAGAATAAACCTTTTGGCACCAAACTAAACAGAACAACAGGTTGAGGCTGGATGCTGGGACAAGGCTCTTCCCCCACAGGGATGGTGACAGCACCAAGCCTGACTTCAGGAAGCCTTTGGACAACGCTCTCAGGCACAGGGGGGTGTTTTGGGCAGGACCAGGAGTTGGACTGGATGATCCTGATGGGCCCATTCCATCAGGATAGTCCATGACTCTGTGACAACACACCACCAAGAGGAAATCACACACTGATCGTGTCTGGAATGGGAAGAATGCTCTTCCTCTTCCCAACACAGCTTATCCTGAGGTTTGTGGGATGTCCCCAGCGCCTCCAATTCCCCTTACACACCGGGGTTTCCAATAAGAGCTGGGATGAAAAGCCTTGAGGGAAAGCCTGCACCACAGAAGTGATGTGATGGAGAAGAGAGAAAACCCAAGAAGCACCTTGAGTTTGAACAAGTGGATCAAAGGAAGAGCTTTTTGCTCCTTTAGAACTACCCTGTGCCGTGTATTTTAATAATATACATTGCAATTGTCACCATAAAAACCTGTACCAAAGGCAGTTTACAGCACTTCATGGCAGCTGCTGGTTTCCCAAAGCTCTGCCAAGTAACATTGTGGTGAAAAACAAGAGTTAGGTCCAGGAAAAGGCCAAGCTCGGATAAAATTCAGGGGAAAAAAAAAAATCACACGACTTTCTGCAAACTAAAGACTTGGTTCTTAAAATGGGGCACAAGTCAAAAGTGAAAATGCAACTTTTGGCAAGGAGTTGCACTCAGAACTCAAATCCTCTTATTATGTCTTGGAAGACAAACTCGCACCATAGCTTAACACAACAAGCCCAGGTTCTCCTGAAAGTCCTTAAAAATCAGACTTCCAGAGTGTGTTTTGGAATGGCTTTAAGAAAAAAAAAACCTCATTCAAATGCAAACCTCAGAGAAAAAAAAATGGGAAAAAAAAAGAATTTTCATTCTGATGTGAAAAATGGTTTGTTGGGCTTTTTTTACGCTATTAGTTCTGCTACAAAAAAGCAAACAACAAAAAAAAAATCTTTTGATTACTTAACTTTCATCAGTTGAAATGTACTCAGAAACACTAAACCAGGAGATCCATTAATTTTTGTATGTCAGGGAAAAAAAAAAAAAAAAAAGAAGGAATGTGGTCCATTTCTCAATTCCACTGTGCCAAGACAGGCCTGAATCATTACACTGTGGCCATGTTTATACTAAAACTCTTCTATTTTTTTGCTCAGAAACTTGGATTTCCACACCCAGTAGGCAACAGCTTTTTTTAAAGCACATTCCAAGCTTCCCTCAAACAGTTCCAGTCAAAACATCACCAGATTTTAATTCCGTCAAGAATGTGAGCATCTCATTAAAGCCCTGCCTAATTATAGGTAACGTGCCCAGACCACAGATTCTGTGGTATCTTTAGATGGAATATTATTCAGAAGTAACTGCACCAACTTTTCTCAAAAAATTCTGAAATTTCGGCTTTATTTAGCGTTACAGCAAAGAATTGTGTCCTCAGCTAATTAGCAGAGCCTGGGAAAAAAACCTGGAAGCGCAAAATAAAGTCACAATCATCACCAGTGGTGAGAAAGATCAACCCAGGAGAAAAGAAATGTCATCATCTCGTAAGAAAATTTAAAGTTTGAAAGAAATAAATATTCCAGTCACACAAAGGAGAGCCTCAAGTGTGAGTCAAACCCAGAAAAAAATTAACATTTTGCACACTGTTTTGGGGAATTTTTCTGATTCTTCTGCTGCTTTCCAATTTGGCAGGCTGCAGCTTTCAGAACCTGTAAGAACAGCAAATCACTCTGCTCCTACTGAAATAAAGCCCCAAACACCAGAGGCAAGAATTGCATCTGCTGAATGCAGGGGATGACCTTGAAGGAAAAAGGAAGGACACATTTCTCAGCAGGATAAAGGGAAAAAAGAGATGGACCTGCTTGTGGATAGATGAATTTTTTTAAAAGAGGTTTTATCAGACACCAGCTAGCCAGAGGCAAACATGCTCCAGAGCCCAGGTTCAGGAATATCCAAATAAATTGCATTCCCTGCAGCTAGAGACCAGAAAGAACAAGAAGAAAGGTAAACTCCTCACCACCACCATGCCTGGGGGCAGGAAAAGCAGAGATTTCTCCAAATTATTCAGAATCTCTTATGGAATTCTGATACATATGGCTACACACACATGTAAATACATATTATTTTACAGCTTTCCTCTCCATCTGCTCCTCCTTCCGCAGCTCCACGAGGCTCTTCCCTGACACAGAATCTTTTAAGGGATCTTGTAGATTTGCTGTATTTAAAAACTGGAACTGCTGCTGGTCTCTACTCCAGACTCAGCCCCAGCTGCCATAAACCTTATCAGGAACCTGCCAACACAGCCAGCCAGATTCCAGGAGCACAAATTCCAGCAAGGAGTACAAAGTATATCCAGCAGCAAAAAGCTTCCACGGAGCACAACTGAGCAGAGAAAATGACATGTTCAAACGAGCAGGAACTGGCTGGCTACGGATGTAAATTCATTCATACTTTTACTTTCTTTTTTTAAATATCTGTGCTGCTCGCTCTGGCTTGTTATGACAGGCTGAGGCATCGAAGGGAGTTCTCTGTCCTCATCCTGGGCACAGAAACACAAATCCTGCCCTGGAATTACTGCTTCCCTCACAACCTGCAGGAGGCACAGCCCAGCAACACATCCAAGACAGGGAAGGGCTCAGATTGGTGAGGAAGAGCCACAAGGTCTCCCCACCTGGCTTAACACATCTTCAGTGGCTCTGCTGAACATTAAACAGGAAAGAATCTCAGGAATAGAGAACTAATTAAAATTCACAAGGTCAGAACTGGATAAAGAAAGGGAGGAGATGAAGCACCTGGGAGGAAAAAACCAAATAAAAAAGCTGACAAATGAGAAGGGAGGAATCATCAGAAGGCAGAGTTTTGGAGGAGAGGGTGGAAGACAGAAAATCACAGAATATTCTGAGCTGGAAGGGACCCACAAGGACACCCCACAAAGGCAAGGCAGCAGCAGGAAAAAGGTGAATGACAGAGAGAAATGCAGCTTTATCAAAAAGAAAATGTCAGGAGGCAGAAACCACAAGGACAGAAGAGGGAAGGAAACAGAAGGAAGTATTTGTAAATAGATTCGCATCCCTATCAGGACCACAAGTAGATTGTGCCTACTTTTGGCAATCTTTTAGAGCCTGTCTTTTTGGCAATTCCTTTTAAATTATGAACGTGAAAAAAAAAAAACCCTGAAAAAAACTAAATTCAGCAGCCAACAAATGAAAGGACTGTATTGTTACCCCATCTCAGCCAGGCAATCTTTACATCTCATTTCAAACGACTTAAAAGGATGAAGCAACGTAGATCAACACATCCAGACAGCCAAAACGAGTTAAGACTTAAATAAGGTGAATTTTCCAGAGCTGTAACTCACAAAGCAGCAGCTGTGCCTTCCACAGGGGCAGCAGGCTGGGGTTACACAGTGACTTTAAACCCGTGTGAACCTGGGCTGCTGTTGAGCAGCTTTGCTTTCCCTCTCTCTCCTCAGGTGCTCATCATTCCTCCTCCCTCTCATGCCACACTGGACCAGGGACTGGATTTCTCAAAAAAAGCTGGGAGAAAAGCCAGGGAAGGTTTGATTTCAGGTGGGTGAGTTCCCTGATCCACTGACCTTGCCCGCCCCGCGCTGCAGCAGAATTAGTGGACCTGGCCCTGCATCTTTAGTCCAGACTAAAGTTAAAACAGACACATAAGCACAACTTCATTCTCTCCAGCAAAACACAAACGTGAAGAAGTTTTAAAAAGGACATTTCAGGATACCTCAGCAAAACCTGAAAGGGTGTAACAAGTGCTTTGGAAAAGCAGACCCCAAGCCTTTGAAAAAGCAAGACCCAACGTTTAATGTAAAGCAATTACCACTTAATGAGTTTATAAAGTCTGTAGCACATAAATACCTCACAGACATGCCAAGCTGAATTAAAACGTGAATCATACAGAGTTCTTTACAATTCTGCAGGCACTGGAATGCCAAAGAAGAGCATCCATTTGTCCCAGCAAACCAAGAGCATCTGCAGACCCTGGTTGGGACTGACTTACTATCATCAGTCAAAAAAGGCAATTGTAAAACCAGAATAAAATACATGAATACTGCTAATGCTTCTGATAAATTCAGGCACTCACAGACCAGCAAAAAAATAATTAACTCACTGCCTAAAAGCAGCCAGTGTGGATGGAGTGAAGGACTCCTTGCCATAAATGCTGAAGGGTTTCTGCATCACAGCAACAAAACCTACATTTACCTGTCAAGGAAAAAAACCTTTTTCTCCATCCCAGTGACAGAAAAACAACCTTTTTTATGGTAATGCCAACACAGATCTCCCACATGAAGGCATGAGATGGTTTCAGTGAGCTACAGAAGGTAAGCACACGCCATACCTAAAAGTAAGCCAAAGACCCCAAAAGCATCCTGAATCACTTGTTCCCCAAATTCCCCAGTCGCTGAAGAAACGTGACATGAAGAGCCAAACAGAGATTATAAACACAGGAATGTATTTTTAAATCTATTTGCTAACACCTTTCAAACACATTTTTTATTAGAGCCTTGTCGAGTCACGGAAAGAGACTTCAGCTTTAGTGCTACTGAGCTTCCACAGAGGAACACAACACAGTTTGTTAAGACTGAAATGGATATTGGGTGTTTTTTTTAAATTAATACTAGAATTTTACAGAGTGTCAAAAGCCATTCAAAAGAAAGGGTAGTTACACACATATACCTCAACCCTGACCAAGAATCCCCAGTTTTGCATAAAGATATCAAAGCTGCTAGAACTGCAAGCATGCTTTATGGGCTGGTAGACTGCCAAAAATCATCTGCTAATACACCAGACAATGGATGCATTCTGCTGGAGAACTTTCTGATCTTTTCCTCCTATCACTTCTCTTTAGTTGCACACAAAACCCAAAGGAAGCGATACAAAAAATGTGATTCGAATGCTTGCATTTTTGTGCCAACAAATGAAACAATTATTCATAATAAAGTAACTTTTTCAAACATGCACTTTCAATCACTGCTTTGCAAGCCCTGATTCAGTGTTTCCTGTTGCCATTGCAGCACTTCAGTTTCTGGAATTCCAAGAACAAAGTTGGGCTCCTGCAGTGCCCGAAAGCTCCAAAAACACTACCAAGGGACCCAAACTCTTCTCAGTCTTGACAAACAAATGGCACTCAGCTCAAATTCCATACTTTTGCATAACAGCAGGGTGCTTTCTATAAAAAACAAACCTCCCTTCCAGAGACAGAAAGGTCCTGTGTGTGGTTCCAGCTTTCTGGAACGCTCCAGAAGCACAGTGGCTGCATATCCTGAATCCAGCTATAAATTCCAGGGGATATTAGGGTGAGGTTGACACCCAGCTTCTCACAGGAGCATCACACCCTGACCAACACCATGGAGCCCCCGAAGCTTTCCCCCTTCCCAATTCAAAGGCCTCTGCCTCACACACCAAGATCAGGGCTTGTTCAGCAAATGCTTTTAACCCCAAGTTCCCTGGTTCTGAATTCTCTTATCAGATAGTTGAACAAATCACTGACACCACGGAGCTGTCATCCCCCATCTCATCATCCCACACTGAAAGAATATTTCATCTGTAAATCCAGGCAGCAATTCTGCAACCAGAGTGCTGAACACACTCAGTGACCATGGGAGTGAATTAAATATATTAACCCGGCTTCCTAATCCTCAGCATTAAAATTCAGAAATTTAATTAATTGCAGAAATTAAATTACATGAAAGGAAAATATTTTAAGCTGGCATTTTCACGTTTTCCTGGGTTTGTATCCACAGGCTTATGACATCTTTCAGCAGAACACAGGCTGAGGTGTGATCATAAGCTCCTGAAAAACAGCAAGTGCTAACAAAACCTGGGCTAGAGCAGCAGTGCCCAGCTTAGATGCTCTAAAAATAAGTTTCCACCTAAAGGGGAAAAACTCCTTGGATCAGTCTGTTACTTATTACTCAGCATTTGCGAGTTACACACTCCCCAGAATAATCTTAATCTGAGGAAATGAACGCTGTGAGCTTTCCCATAGGAAAAAGAAGTGTTTCAACACCCAAAAAAACAAGGGGGAGAAAAGGCTCCAGCCTTGACATTCTGATTTATGGAGGACACTGATAGCGAGACAAACAGAACTTCATCTGTCAAAGCCAAACACTTGCATTTAATACATAAACATCAAGCAGGAAACCTCATTTAAATAATTAACACGTGGACTACCCACTGCCAAAAAGAGCAGGGCAGCAATGGACTTCTGCTGAATATTTTACAGGAAATTGAATGATTAATCCTCCGTATAATGCCAGGTACCCACTCCCACCATATTTTGTTAAAAGCAAACCTTTAATGTCAGGAGAAGCAAATCACATTAGGTAAAAGGAATCATGAAACCCCCACAACTGATGTCGTGTGGATTTTCTCTGTTGTTTTGAACCCATGCAGAGTTTTAAATTATAAATGCAAATATCTTCTTGTAACTTTCTGGTAAAAAATGCAATCTGCTTGAAAGTGCTTTTCAAAGCTATCTCTAGCGAGACATAAATCATCAGTGGCTTTAAAATATTTTAATAATTTTAGCAGCCTTTTGCAACTGGTAAATCAAAGTCTCAGCATATTATGTAAATAAATATTGCTGAAAAGACTGATGCTTTTTGGATGTTGTTTGTGAGTTTCTTTTAACATTTCCCCCATTGAAGAGAAGAAAAAATGGTTTGCATTGTGTTAGCTCCAGTTATAATTTCCAGCTGTGTCAAAACTTTAACAGCCTAAAAGCAGGAAATCCAAAGAGGAAATTCCATCGTCAGTTCCTGAATTTTGTAACTCAAATGTTCTTCCAAAAACTGGACCTTAAAGGAATTTTGGTAACATTTTCTGCAGCCTTACCTGATATCTTCCAGTAGGTCACATTCTGCCTGATGCTTGGCCTGGAGTTTTGTCATCTGCTCAACCTGAATGTTTTTCAGCTCTTGTGTCACTTTCACCTACAAAAAACCCAAACAAACCCAAGGATTTGTATCTTCTGCAGCTCAGTCACATTTCAACAACGAAACAAACCAGCAAGCCCAAGGACCACTGATATTTTCTGTAGTTCAAGTCACATTTCAACGAGGAAACAAACAAACAAGCTGGAAAAGGCTTCAGAAGGTTGGCTTTAGGCTCTTAGTACTGGTGCAGTTCTCCTTTGAGCCCTGTGACCCTGCACAGCTAAAATTCCAGTATTTTGGGAACCTACTTAGCAACTGGCAGAGAGCACCAGTGGCACAGGTACTGGGAACTATTTGGTTTTGGAAGGGAAGCTTGGCACTGCTTTGTTCTTGTTTTTTATAAAACAAGAGGTCTTGGCGTTTAAGCCCTCTAGTGATCACACAGGATCCACGTATCGGCCTAAAAAATGATCACCAGTATCTCTGAGCACATTATGCATTCATGAGCACAGAAATGCCAAACTGTTACTGCAGGGGGATGAGAAATTGAAGGAGGAAGAAGGCACCCATCTCCCTCTTCATCACTAGCCAGGCAAAAAAATAATAAAAAAAAATCCTGCATCTCGTCAGCTTCTCTTTTTTAACTCTGCAAAACCATGCCCCAGCAACAAGCACCCTTTAATCACAACATCACATAGAGACAGGTTTTTCACATGACACCAAAAAAATAAATCACAGGTATGGCCCCGACTTTAGGGAGAAAAAGCGCCTATTTTTAACATGAACTTTCAGCATTTTTGGTTTTATCTGTCCATAAAAAAAGCCCAGCTCAAAATAAATAAACCCACACGACGCAACCCAGGTAATGGAAATAAATGAAATAGCACAGGCAAAGAACGACACACATGTAAAACAAATAAACCACCAAACACGGGCTAAAATGGAAATAACTGAAATCAAATTGGTTTTGTTTGACAAAAGCAGAGTCCGCCCGTAAAATAAGAGGCTGGGAGGCAGGAATGAGCCACTGAGAGATCTTCACTGCAGCTGCCTGCCAGGGCTACTGAGGAGCTCTGGGCATAACAAGGGAATCCTGTTCACGTTCCCTCCCCTCCTGGTCATTATTGCAAGGCTTTGCCAGGTGGGAGAACCGCGTAATCTCCGCTCCCCACGGAGAAATCCCAGCGCCACAATCTCCACGGGGCTGCAAACCATCGCGGCCCAGGGCAATCCAAAGCGGGCAGCATCGCGGACACGGAGCGGGCACAGGTCTCAGCCCCGCGGAACTCCTTCCCCCGGCGCAGCCTCTCCGTCCTCTGCAGCTTCTCCCCAAGCCCCGACAATCCGCACAAACCCCCGGAACGACCGGCCCTGAAATCACCCCCAGCTGCAAGCTCAGGTCTGGCAGATACCAA